>JAINUG010000098.1:0-540000 GCA_029706075.1 Aldrovandia affinis | reverse complement strand
GAAAGAAAAAAATTCAAAAACAAACTTTGTCTTTTAGTATTATTCCTTTGTACCTGTGTACGTATGTATGTGTGGATATGTCAGGTGAACATATGTCAAAATAGTGTGCGCTTGTGTGTCATGTAACAGTATATGATTTGTGTTTGTATGTCAGACACACACGCTCACGTATATACACAGGTAACTGCCAAAATAAAGGGAACACCAGCATAAAGTATCTTACTAGGGCATTGGGCCACCATGAGCTACCAGAAGGGCTTCAATGTGCTTTGCCATAGATTCTACAAGTGTTTGAAACTATTGGATGGATGCAATACCATTCTTCCATGAGAAATTTCTCCCATAAGTGTTCAATTGGGCTGAGACCTGGTGATTGATACGGCCATGGCATATGGTTTACATTTTTATGTTTATCAAAACATTCAGTGACCACTTGTGCTCTGTGGATGGGGGCACTGTCATCCTGGCAGAGACTGCTCCCATCAGGATAGAAATGCTTCACCAATGGAAGAAGGTAATCATTCAGAATGGCTTTGTATTTATTGCATTTACTACATTTACCTTGCCCTCCAAGGGGTTGAGTGGACCTAAACCATACCAAGAAAATGCACCCCACACCGTAACAGATCCATAATCCTTAATTTACTCAAGTGTTTCCTTTATTTTGGCAGTATATATACGCACATACACACACCTTCCATATTGCCCCGGTTTTGTCACCAGGTCATTTAACCTTTATTTGACCAGGCAAGCCATTAAGAACAAGTTCTTATGTACAATGGCGGCCTGGGTACATACCTGGGTACATACACCATTCACTCACACACTCACACCTATAGGGCAATTTAGACTCTCATGACCTGGCCAAGAAGGGCCAGGTAAGAATGCCCTTCTTGGTATGGAGTGTCATAGAAGACACTGATCCTCTGATTAATGCTCACTTTCCCACTCATGAACATATTCTGTCACACACACTCACTCACTCAGTCCTGACATCGCTGTCACACACACACACACACACACACACACACACACACACACACACACACACACACACATAAACACACTCACGTACACACACACTTATGCATACACTCTCTCTGTCACAAACACATGTGACATGTTCAGAAGGAATTGTGGAAAGGAAGCAAGGTAAGAAAACAAGGAAAATAGTCTGTGTTCGGCCTGCAATCTCTTCTGGGTTTATATGTGTATAACAGTAAGTCAAATCTTAAAAATAAGAAATAGGCTACCAATTAAAAAATTGTAACCTTTTTCAATAAATGCTATTTTGTTGTAAAATAGCATTTATTGAAACAGGTTACAATTTTCTAATTTGTATTTCTTATCTAAGTTGCATTTGTCTTGGCAATAAGACTATATATATATTATAAAGAGATTCAGAGGAAAATCGAATTGCAGGCAGGAGAGCGTGTGTGTGCGCGGCACGGGACAGGTGAATAACGTCCTGACGCAGCACGCAGTGCCAAAAATGGTTGGGAATCTGCACGGGCGCGTGTTCGAGAAATGCGGTGCACGCTCACGTTTTCCTTGATGCCACGATATAAACTGGAAGTGCACTCGGTTAAATTAGGTTGTTTACCAGTGATCAATTTAATCTCTCGGATTGAGAGGAAAGATACGGGCCAGAATGTCTGACTCCGTGTCCATTTTTCAAACCCAAGTTGCGTCTGTTTTGGAGGTCTTATTTAACGTTGCCGTGGTGGAAATAACTAAACTTTTCGATGGCAGCTGTGTTGTGTCTGGGGGCAACGGTGTTTCGGGCGAGAGCACAGATCCCAAGACGCCACGGCTTGTGCGGGGAGAGCTGAGGGCCCGAGCGGAATCGGCGCTGGGAAATTTAGGAAAAAGGATCCGGAGCGTCGGAGTGCAAGTCAGAGACCCAGACCCAGATACAAACGAAAAGAAATGGCGTACGTTACTTCCGTGTTTTATTAGCTAAGGGAATAGCGTGGTAGATAGTGAAATGCAGCTATTTTACCCGACCAGTTCCATGGTTCCTGTAAACAGTGATTAGTCTGTAAGCACATGTTAATGCACAGCGTGTCCAGAACTTGGGATGCTGTCGATAAGTGTCGCCATTGGAAGTTAGCGAGCGAAAAACTAACGAACTAGCAACTGATCCGAACTTTGTACTTGGCTAACTTTAGCTAAGGAAGCGGGATATGCCAAGTTATCTATAGGCTACAGGATGTTGATTGTGTCTGTATGCCATGTCTTCAATAAGGGGAGTGGAATTTAAATGGACTGTCGTATGGAAAGTAGATTTTAACATTAGGCAGCTATTTAGATACATTTAAATCATATTGCCTGTTTGTTTACACATTAGTAGTACACAACTACTACGCCTCCGAAATTAAATGGTAATGTTTTTATTTATGGTTAAGATGTATTGAACTTTACTAAAGCATATTACAACGGACGAAACACAACGCTAACTCTAACTGTGACGCATATTTCCCTTAATCCCCTATCATGTGTATTATACTTGGTTAGAGCGTTCTGAGCCTGATAGTTTTGTAAGGTGCAAGGACTTGAGGTCTCTGAACATTTTAATAAATATATATTGTTTATTTAAAGTTAAACGCTTTCAGATTCACTGCAAGCTCCATACTGTTATGTCGGTGTAACTACGTGTGTAATTGTAAATGTCTAAAAATTGGGAAAATATTTCCCCTGTTGCAATCCGACTCGAAAACGTGAACAACAATGCGTATTTAAACCAATTTTATGCATTCTATACATCTTTTCTTTTAATGACTTTACATGTTTTTAAATACGCAAATGTTGCTCACTTGGTCAGGCGTGTTTTTAAGTGTTTTAATGGCGTGTGGAGAGCGAGGCGTAAACGCATGGCATGTGTGACCCCTCCCCCTTCCTGCTCCCCAGTCTCCGATGGAAAGGCCTCCCTCCCATCCGCAGACCGAGGTGCGTTTTTTCTGGAGGGTGGAGAACATGCGGAAGGACCCCGAATAGAGGTTGGTTTGAAATGCAAGGTTAGCGCGCCAAACTGAACCAGTTCTTATTTGCAATTCGTCTGACAAGTATGTGTTGTGGGAAACCAGCGAGGTTGTGATGTGCTTGTAGTAGTAACCGACAAACAGTGCATGATAATGATACAATTAGGAAAGGGTGGTTTTTAAGGCCTGCTTATGGTCAGGATAAAGCCATGCTGTAGGTAAGCTTGGCACTCTGTTTTTAAAAGGTTCAGTCATATTTTAAATGGCAAATTAAATAATGCCTGTGATTCAGGCTGTTAGCTGGCAGAAATAATCTAGAAATCTATTTTAGTAATGCATATCTTTAAAAAAGTCATGATTTCTCGCACAGAAATAATTCCTATTTAAAGCGCTGTTCAGGTCTTTGAGGGAGGGCACTCTGACATGCAGAAGTGGCAGCAAGTGGATGTTGGAATACCAGGAAACTTAACATTTACACCTATAGTCACTAAATCCCATAAAGCAAAAAAGGCCAAAGTAATTGGTAAGATTTTTTTATTTATTTATCTTGACCTATTGTACTAGTTAAGTAAAATATTCATTGACTTCACTCGACTTGATGTGCCCACGCATCTGGAACTTCCAACAAATGTTAATTTATACAGTCAGATTCTAAACCCGCTGAATACAACCTAAAATGCAAGTGGAATTCAGGGAGAGAAATCCCATGCACCACTTTGCCTTCCATACTGTAGCAGGGCAGGTCCAGTAGTGGTCAGTATGTGGTTATGCTGTAAAAGAGCCGGGTCAGCATATGGCTATGCTGTCATAGGTTTATAAACAAAAATGGATCAATTCCAGACACAATTAAACACAACTTACATTTCTTATCGGTAATACATGCTTCCCTGTCATGTCAACAATGTGTTTTTCCGCATTCGCACTGTTTAATAAAACCTGACATTACGCAGGGCTTCAATCGTGGCCCTTTAGTTTACCCGAGAGTAGCTGGACAAGCGATCCAACGAAATGGTCAGACATTACTTACCCTGACATCTACTCATACCTTATCGAATCTCCAGGTAAATGTAATCTTTCCTGTTTATTTAATAATATAAGACTGAAATGGATCCTGTGTGAACACCCTGCATAGTCTCTAGACTGTTGTCAGTAGTGTGCTTGGCAGCTAAGCTAAGCTTGCGCACGCATACTACTGACAACATTCGCTAGCAGCTACATCCTGCAGCAGAATTGGAGTGGGAGTAAAAAAAATCTGCCCAGGAATTTTAGGAACACGGGCCCACATTGGCTGTTAAAAAATAAATAAAATTGTAGGTCTGACCTCTCATTTTCTGATCTCTTCTAATGCATAGTGTTTGAGTAAAGGTTAGCTAAAAGTAGCAATGAAGGGACTGATGAAAAACTTAAGTCACGATTGCCAGCATTAGCTAGGTAGCTACTATTAATCGCCGACGATCCCAGCAGCAATAAAAGTATATTACTATTTCTAATGTCACAAGATTTTATCATACACACGCGGCAAAGACATTGACAGAAACCTTAGAATCGTGACTTTCAGATTTGAGCACTGGCAAATAATATGCGATTTTTTCAAATTAGGTTAACTAGACCAAAAGTAAACCTTGCCTTTTCCTCTCTTTTTTTTTACCTGTTAGTACCGTCCCCCTTCTATTGACATGGTAACTAGGTGCTAGTCTCGGGGAGGGGCGTGGGGCCATGTGTGAAATCGTAGCGTAAACAATGTCCCGACATTATATCGCATCTTGTCTGTGTTTACGGTTGCGATCTGCCAGCAACAGACGGTGTATGCTGATATTTATTTTATTTACCATGTTTTCAAATACTCATGAAAATATATGAATTCCGCGTCTTGTGACGCTATACGGAAACAATCAGAATCATTGCGGACTGCTGCGAATAATTAACGGGAGGATATTTAACCAGCTGGCATTCTGTTTCGGCGCTTGGACATTATCTAGCTTAGCTTGATAATACCTATTGTGATTAATGTTTCTTGCCTCTCGAGAACTTCTTCGCAGACACGGATTTTGCTTTCGTTTTCCTACATACGTTTAAAGATAAATATCTTCAACCCAGAAAACGGGCTACTTTTGATCATGTGCCTGTGCCCACTGACAAACAGACTCTGGATGTTGGCAAACTGGCTTCTGTTGGTTGCAAGAAATGCGTACTCTGCAAGATGTCTTTGTCTCATGGCCTTTGAGAGAGAGAGAGAGAGATGGCCCATCTGACAGATCTTTCAGGTGTGGATCATGAATATTCAGTAAATTAGCATATAGCCCTCCCACAGCCTGAAATAAATGTGACCAGTTCTGATAAAAACAGGTTTTTAGCTATTTAGATCTCATATGTGCTAAACTATTTTCACACCCTTATATAACCAAGACCTTGATGAACAAACGCACATTGGCAAAACAATTCGTCACTATAGTTTAGTGTGTGCTTTCACAACTTTTGTGACGGCAGAAAAATTTACTCTTTATAACTTGTGTGTTTGTAGATCTATTTACAAGCTGCATATGATACTGACCAAACTATTGATGGCATATAAATGTAGCTGTGATTGTCCTTTAAATAAAAATATCAAACACTTTGGAGTAAGTGTGTGTTAAGTTGATGAAATTGAGATAAATATCAGACCACACCAAAATCACAAACCTTCTCTGAGCTAAGCACGGACCTCAGGGGGTTAATGACCTAACTTTGCAAACTAGCTAAGGACAGTATGTAGTTAGCTAACTAACTGTACATTATGCAAACTAACTAGCTATCGAAGTTGGTAGGACTCATATTATTATCCCATGAATTGGGAGGAAGTGCTAGCTAGCTAACAAACTAGCATGGCTGGTTATTATTCATGAACTGTGTACAATCTGTGATTGTTTAGAGCCACATGCTCCTTTTTATAAATCATTTTATTGTTGAGCCTTGAAACGTGTACATGTGGGCGTGGTCTTGAGCCACATTTGTGTGACGTTGCGCCGACTGTGTTGTAAGAGGACAGGGCCAGTGTAGGTTAGTCAATAAGAACTTCTGCGGACTTTGAAAGTGACCAATATAACCTTTTGGTTGTAGGCCTTTAACTGTAGGCTTGGTTCTGAAAGATGGTAAAAGTAAGAGTGAGGTTTTTTTATAACGTGAATAAAAAGAATGTTCAATTCATTAATTGATCTGACATTCTTTTAGTTTTTCTGTCAGATATATTCATTTGAATGAAACAGAAAGGCTTGTGCTCCATCTACCATTGTATCTCTGCTTTGAATTCCACATCTATCTATCTGTGTTGCTGATTTACTCTGAGCCAATCAGTCTGTGGAGGTGCTGGTGATCAGTGACTGGTAGGGACTGTTTTGTTGCAGCTGGCCAGTGTGCAGTGGGAGCTGTCACCCCCAGAAGCGCCCCCAATAAACCGATTGGAGAATGACGTTGGTGGCATACAGACGGGACTGGACTCTGCAGCAGAGGGTACTGTGCTCAGCAACATTACTAAACCTGAAGAGATTCATTTTCCTAAATCTTAACTTGGAACTTTTACTTGGAACCAATTTAGTTGCACTTCTTGGTACTCTTTCAACTATTTAAAAATGTTTTTTTTTATAGTGTGCCACCTATGGTGCCTGGAACTGCACACAGTACTCTCTCTGAATGATATCTAATAGGCATTGTTTAACATCAATATAACCTCTAATTTATACGCAGTACATTTTGCTATGTATCCCCACATCCTTTTGGGCTTTTTCTTTATTAAAAAAATGAATAATATTTGACTGCTACAGCACAATGCCAATATCCTGATACAGTTAAATTATATTAGGCAGGTCACTTGGTTTTAATATTTTTCATTCACACTTTAATTAATACTCATTTAAAGGATGTCTGACACACTATTAGTTGGCAGAGAAAAATAATCTAGAAATGGATTATAATCTTTTTCAAAAATGAGTCCTCATGCAGAAATGCTTCTTGACGACTCTAGCCAATCAGTATAGACCTTGGGGTGTAGCTGATCCGTATTGGCCGTGAAACACTGCCCAAAAGTTCTGTTCACTTTTATGTAAAAGAATCAACCAGCTTCACTCAGCCTGCTTTTTTTGGCATCGCAACAATTGAATGGCTTGAATATACCGTTTAATATTTAAAAGGTGACAAACAATCAACAACGGCAAGATAAAAATATAAAAGAATGTGTCCTATTGCACATTCTGCAGGTTGCTATGGAGCCCCTGAAGCGACATGGAACACTACACACGCAATATGAAAATGCACACACACAGTCAATTGTTATGTACACAATAAATGTGTGTTTGTATGTCAGCGCCAGTGCGAGTGCCTAGTGCACTGTCAGTTCAAGTCTTTTTGCTGTTTGGCATACGCACAGCCTGAGGAAAGAAACTCTGAGGTGGGAGGAGTGAGCTTCAATGCTCCGAGAGTTTGCCAGATGGTAGGAGGCAGAACAGTTCATGAGCTGGGTGCTTAGGGTCCTTGGTGATGCTCTGAGCCTTTCCTATGACGGGCTGTTGTAGATGCTGTCTAGGGATGGAAGCTCTACACCAGTGATCTTCCCAGCTGCCTTCATGACTCTGCAAGGATTTCCAGTCCTGAGCAGTGAGGTTTATATACCACACTGTGATGCGCCCAGTCAGTATGCTCTTGATGACAGTAGCGTGCGTCGTGTCGCCATAGAACGGCACCATGCTTGTAAACAATTCAATATGGTAAAAATCCCTTGGGGTTCACAAGGTTAAAGCAATGTTCCTTTTTTCCAATCTTTCCCCACAGGAGCTATAGAGTTTGGTGCTGATAATGGAGAGAGATCTCCCTTTGAAAATCAGCTCTTTGAAGAAGAATGTGGCACACAGCCCACACCTGTAAAAGAGGAACCGGTAACACAGCCCATACCTGTGAAAGAGGAACAGCTAACACAGCACATTGCTGCAGAAGATGGGGTGAAGGTTGGGAGCGAACAGGAGCCTGAGCTGCACGTGGGCTCCACAGCCAGCCATGCGCCTACCAAGGCCTGCAAATTAAGCTTCCACAGCCCCCAGCACTGTACGGCTGAGTCCCCTAACACGGAGCAGCAGCCTGGGCGTGGCCCTGCTCTGGCCCCTCCCTCAATGGGTGGCCCTGCGTACAGCCCACCCTCTTTGACCCAGCCCGCTGTGGGAGGGTGGTTGGAGGTGAGGAAGCTGAGACCATGCTCTGTGCAGCTAGTGAACGTCCTCCTGATCTCCAGTGGCAGGGCGAGGGGCCAGGCTGCTAGGAGCAGGAGGGGCGTCGCCCTGCCCAGGGACCTGCGAGCCCACCAGCGGCTCCACACGGGGAAGCGTCTGTGCTGCTTCACGCAGTGTGCAAACGGTGTGTGGCGGCTGCAGCCTCGGGCCCATGCCTGCAAGTTGTGCGGGAAGAAATTCAAGCGCAGGAAGGTCCTGAAAAGACACCAGCGTTTCCACACAGGGGAGAGACCGTACAACTGCTCCCGCTGCCCCAAGACCTTCGCCCTGCGCAAGAACCTCCGGAGGCACGAGAGGTTTCACACGGGGGAGAGCCCGCACTGCTGTTCCCACTGCGGGAAGAAGTTCCATCTCAGAGAGAGCCTGAAGACCCACCTGCGGTTTCACACTGGGGAGAGACCATTTGGGTGTACTCTGTGCAGCAAGAGGTTCCGAATCCCGAGAAACCTAGAGAGGCATCTGGCAACTCACGTGGGAGGGTCACATGGTCTAGTAGCCAGAAAGGGCAGAAGTTGCAGATGAGCAAGACCGTTTTCTGAGTGATGAGACTGTACTGCCTGTGTGGAATGAAATCCACTCAGGCCAGAGAACAATTCATTTTTTCTACCTCCAACTGAAACCAATAATTGTGTCTGGGGTAGCTCTAGTATTAACAGGCAGATAAATTGATTGGATCTGTGCCCTTGTGGAAACAAAAACCTGCATCTGTTTGCCTGTAACTCCTTGTGCAGTCCAGAGATTATATATATTTTAATACTGTGAATTTCAAAGATCTTTAAACATTTATCAGTCAATAGAGGCATTAAAGTACCAGCAGAAGGTAAGGAAACTGGTCGGCTTGCAGTGTGAACCACTGAGTCAGAAATGGCAGAAACTACTGGTTTAGTGGCAGCTATTGAACAGAATAACTGAAACAGAGAGACATTTAAAATGGCCAGAAAAGGGGCAATCACTGCCCCAAAAGCAGATCTGCACTACTTTGACACACGGCCATTCTCAATGTTTTGTCACCTGTAGTTATGTCACAATCACGGCACACTCTACATTTACTACTTATTGGTTGAACCCAGAGACAAATGTATTGATAAATGAATGTGTGTCACCATGGCATTGCCAGTCCTCCAGCCGTTGTTAATGTGCATTATTGTTGGATGTTGGTTGGTGAGACTGCAACAAAGGAGACCTTCTAGTTCACAATTCAGTATTCAGTCTTTAGTATGCTTTAAACTACCCAATTCCATGTTTGTTAACAATTCTTGTATAGATTTTTAATTTAGATGTGTTTAGGTCTAGTTTTTTTGTGTACTTTTTAGTTGTACTTAATTTCAGTCATCTGTCTTATTGTACTCCCAATTGAATGTTATTTTTGTTAGTCACCAAATGCTTGTATTAGAATGTGATTAATAAATGCGTTGTGCTCTCATAATTACTGGTCCTGGCACATTCGTTGGCTAGTTGATGAAGAGAGAACCCACTTATGGTGAAGGTGATTAAGTGTTTTCCTGATGAGGGCTTGGCTGTTGTATTGGATCATCAGTTTTTGAAAGTATTAAACCATTCATATTCATGATCTGGAGGGAGAAAGGAATAATACACAACACATCATTAGCAATTTCAGTTTAATATTCCAAGATTTAAAGGAAACCTTTCCACTCTCTCCCACCAATACTTTAAATACCTGCAGCTGTGTCACACAATCCAAAGCAACACAGCCTTATCCACATCTCCTCTACTTAAATTCCTCCATAATGCATCTAACCAGAAACACACCATCTCTGAGATATACCTGCACCTATCTGTTATCGACACCGAAATATCCATTCCCAATGACAAATGGTCTATAGACCTTAATATCTGCTCAGCAGATGAAAACTATTGGAAAATAAATCGCAACAACGCATTCTCCTTCAGTATAAATTCAGAACTCCAGCTTATTCACTTTAAGAACTTCATAGAACACACTACTCTCTGAGGTATTTATACCGAATGGGATTATCTGACACAAACTTGTAACCAATGTTCAGACTGATTAGTTGATGCCTACATGCACTCAATCTCACTGTACCCCAGTTCAGCCATTCTGGCTACATATAACCACCACTCTATACCAATCCTGGTGAAGGGTTTTTATTAAACAGTTTGTTTTCTGTATAACTGATACTAATGCCAAACAAATGGAGAAATACAGAGGGAACTAACAAAAGTTGTGCATATGTTCAAATATGCTTATGCAAGCAAAGTAGAAGTCTGCCCTAATCCCAAAGTGCCTTGAGATGTAACCACGTCCTGAACGCCTCTTGTTTTGATTCTCGGTATCACTTCCCAGCGCAGGAGGGAGTGACTGAAACCATTTGAAGGAAGCCAGTGTGCCCAGTCAAGGTTGCCAGCAGAATGCCCAGAATTAGCAATCCTCCCCAGTAGTGCTTTTCAGGGGAACTACACCAAGGCCATGCTTCAACATAAGATTTGAATTCTGTGTGCAGAATAGTAAGGTGGTGTGTATAAAACAAGTGCTGTGTATATAATAAACTAAGTGTGTGTAAATTGCCTACAACAGATGAGGGACGGATATGAGTTTGTCATATCTATCAGGAAATGGATAAGGATACCATGCTTGTGTACGGGCATATTGTGTTATCAAAAGGAGTAGCAGCTTGCATGGTGCAGTTCAAACATTCAGAATAAAACTTTGAACAATCACACCTTGACTCTTGCTTGGTTTCACAAAACCTAACACTGGGTAGCGGCATCCCTCTCTCCCCTAGTGTCTGCATCTTTTGGGACATTCACAATCTAGACCTCGGTCCAAACAGCTCATTTCTCTTATTGTAAAACAAATCTATCCTACAGAACTGGAAAAACATGAACAACCCATCTAACACATTTCATTTGACTCATTGTGATAGCAAGATACCACCCACAAGACTGAAAATACCTCTGCCCCCTTTTTAAAATACCGTACTGCATGGCCCTTATCTCACCTATGCATCACACCACACACAAACACTTGCTTCCTTGTCCCTTTTTACTCCTTTTAGTTTAACTTATTTGGTCTTTTGTTTTCTTTTATTTGGCTGTCTGTCCGTTGCATTAGTTGCTTAATAAAGTGGCATGACACTACTTAAAAATGTAAAACATGACAACGTAGGCTAGTTTCATAGTGCCATGTTTAGTTGTTTTATCATTTTAAGTTCAGTTCTAAAAGTAGTGTTACAGCAGTGTGGAGTAGTGGTCAGAGTACTGGACTGCAGATTTAAGTTGTATGTCGGACACTGCTGTTGATCTGTGCCAATTTTCCTCAGGTGTGCCAGTAAAAATCCAGCAGTATAAATGGGAAACCGATCAAAGATGTATGATGTGACATCTATACAAATCACCAGAACAGCGCCCCCACAGGCTCATATATGGACAGACCTGCTCTACTTGAAGGCTGAAATACCTGCATAATTTACAAAGTAAAAAACTGAGATTACTGTTTAAGGCTGAAAAACGTTATTTCCTCACATTAGTCACATCCCACCATTACAATAGGAAAGTTAAACTGACTTTATAAAACAGTTGTGTATCAACAGTACATATGTTTAGTCAGTAGTAAAAAAAACACAATAATTGATTCCATAAGTATCCATGTATTATACCAAGTATTCCCCCGCTTGTCTTAATACTTGGTAGAAGCACCTTTAGCTGCTGTTAGTTTATTTATTTTTATTTTTTTATTTATTTATTTTTTTATTTTTTTATTCCCGGCCCCCTCTTGGGAGGTCAACTTTATTTTTGTTTCTTTTTTAATATTACAATTTTTTGGCAAAAATGAGGAGAAAAACATTGTGAAGTCTCTTTGAGGGGGGTTAAAACAACCAAACCAATGAACAAACAGACAAAAAACTAAACAAAAACAAGAGTAAACCAACAACAGTGGAGACCTATGGAGAAATGTACAGTACAATAAAGGAAATTAATTACAGTGTCCCACCAGGTGACCACCCCCCTCCAACACATACACCTCTACATATACACGATTTGACACATATACACTGATATGAACACAATGACAAAGGGACATAATGAAACAAACATCCAGACAAACCATACAGTACAAATATGACAAAGACATATAAAACAAACCGTCAATAACAAACCAACGCAACTAATTGACACTTCGACATACAACTAAAAACAAAGATATCTTAAGACAGGTACTGATTCTCATTACGTATACAGGATTTTATCCTCGTCACAGACTGAAATTAAGCTGATCAATTTTTTACAATTTACATTTTTGGATTTACCTTTTGCAGAGATAGAGCTGGGCCAAACTAGAGTGGGGAGAGTAACGATAGTGCCTTTTCCTTTTATTCCCAGGCCTCTTTTTCTCTGATTTTACTCCATCTTTTTGTATAGTCTATAGTTTTTGTTTTGTAGTCCATGGTGCATTCTATTTTGCTATAGTATTTTACAAAGTTCTTGAATCTTTCAATTCTTAAAGTGTCAGCAGATGTTTGTTTAAAGATGAAAGTTTTTGTTAAATATAGAATTATAGGAGTGATTCCACTTGTTTCTTCTGTATTTAGCTCTCCCAACAGTACTTTTTGGAGATCAGGTTGTATGGCAATTGTACAGGCTCCCAGCCATTCTTGCACTTTCTGCCAAAACATTGCTACAATTGGACAGTACCAAAATAGATGATCCACAGTTTCTATCTCTTCCTGGCAGAAACGGCAAAGAGGGGATGATTCTATTCCCCAAATATTTAACATTTTTTTTGTTGCTAGAAATTAATAAATAATTTTGTATTGAAAATATCTTATTTTTGGATCAAGTGTCGTTTTGTATATATTTAAAAAAACCTTGTTCCAAGGGATTGAGTACGTCTAACATTTTTCCCAACTGTCCATAATCTTATAAGGTATTGATATTAAGTTATTTGTACTTAAGTAGAAGTTATATATATCTTTATTTATTTTTATTCCTTTTACCCATTTTATTTTTTTGATCTGCGGTCTACATACAAGAAGTGTTTCCATTTTATTATTATTTTTGATTTTTTGTTTCCATGGATGTGGAATAGCTCCCCTTAATTGATTATACATTTGCATTGTGCAAACATTTCCATAGGTATTTATAAGTTGTTTATATGTCATCAACTTATTTTCTGTGTTTATTAGATCGTTTAAAAAAATTATACCTTTGTCCATCATGGATTTCCAAAAAATTGGTGCTTCATCAATCCTTATATTTGAGTTTAGCCATATTATTTGCTGTAGAAATTCTTCTGTATTTTCTGGCGGGTAAAATTGGAAATGTAACCAACTTTTCAAGGCTTCCTCCAGGAAAGTTGATAATTTTGAGAAGATGTGGTTGATATGCATAAAATGATTTGGGTTAATTTGAATAAATGGAAAGAGATTCTTTTCAAATATTGGGTGTATTCTTTTTATTAGTTTACTTGTAAACCAGTTTGGGTTTAAATAGTATTTTGGAATAAGAGAGGCTTTCAGTGAGAAATTTAGTGCCTTCAAGTTTAATAATTTTAAACCTCCTACTCCATATTCGTTGTATATATATGTCCTTTTAATTTTGTCAGGTTTATTGTTCCATATAAATTTAAATATTTTTTGTTCAAATAATTTAAAGGAATGCTCCTTTGGGGATGGTAGTGCCATCAATAGATGTGTAAATTGGGATTCCACTAGTGAGTTTATTATTGTTATTTTTCCATAAATGGTTAAGTAGTTTCCTTTCCAAGGCATTAGAATCTTTTCAATTTTGTCAAGTTTATTGTTGAAGTTTGTTTCTGAAATTTCATTTAGGTTCTCTGGAATTTCGATGCCAAGCACCTTGACTGGGCCATCTGTCCAGCTTATTGGTGTATTGGTAGGAAGAGTAAAATCTGATTTTTTTAGAGAACCGATTCTTAATATTTTGCATTTATCGTAGTTTGGTTTTAGTCCGGAGAGATTAGAAAACTCATCTAAATCTATAGTAAGGTTCTGTAATGACATATTCACTTATCAAAAAATGTATATCATCCGCATACATCGAGATTTTAGACGTTAATCCGTTCACTCCCAAGCCTTTTATTGCATTGTTTCGTCTTATTTTCGTTGCAAGGATTTCAATTGCTATAATAAACAAGTATGGTGATAGTGGGCACCCTTGTTTTAATCCTCGTAATATAGGAATTTCTCCGGAAAAGTATCCATTATTTATTACTTTAGATCTAGAGTTTTTATACATCACTTTGATCCATTTTTTTAGTGATTCGCCAAAGTTAAAAAATTCTAAACATTTATAAATAAAATCCCACCTCAATTTATCAAATGCTGTTAGTTTATTTGGGTAAGTCTCTACCAGCTTTGCACACCTGGACACTGCCATTTTTGCCCTTTCTTCTTTACAAAATTGCTTGAGCTCCATCAGTTTGGATGGGGACTGTGGTGAATAGCAATTTTCAAATCTTTCCACATATCTTTATACCCATTGTATCTATAGGGTCTTTATTTTCATTTGTAAGAATCTTTCAGTTTTAGTGTTTTCATACAATAATATGAATTAATTTTATATTTCTACCTCATTGAATAAATGTGTATGTTGCGATACTGACAGCCTATATTTTAACATAGTTCTCCCATCACTCAGTGATATCCTGTTGGCATGACCGATTAACTGTGTTTGAGATAAGGTCTCCTTTACTACTGACCACTACTCAGTAAGACAGCAGTGCAAATACCAGCTGCTTGGTCAACATGTACAAATACAGACTAAGGCAGCATTAAATTATTACACAACACAATTACAGATGTTAAATGCTGCTGATTTTACACAGGGAACACATAATGCTTATCAATCAGGATTATGCTTATTAATCAATTTACAATTATGTCATTTAGCAGACGCTTTTATCAAAAGCAAATTACAAGAGCGCATTTACATGGCTAGAGACCACTTGAGCTATTGAACAGTAAGCTAATCAGCATTATTGTCAGGAATTTCACTCCTTTGTAACTAACCTATACACACACATATGTGATTAATTCAGTTTTTGATTAATTTAAATATGTCTTTGTTGAGTTTTTCAGTTATTGAGACTGATATGCATATATGCCATGCACTTCTGTACTCCCTAGGCCGGGGGAGCGGGTCATTATAACCTCTAAGAATCATTAAACACGGGACGTTGTTAGACTGTCCATTGTGCCAATAGATCTTATGCACTCATATGAGATTTGCCTTGAGATTAAGAGTGGCATGGGAGGTGTATCTCTTAAAATGGGTCAAGTTGTAATTTCGGGACACATCATCAGTAGTGTGCCTTCAGATCATTGGGTGTTTCGGCCTTTCAACACTATACACCCTCCTCAAAGGTGGCCAGCTACAGGGTGATCAAGCCTGAGCCTGTGTCCCATGCCCAATCACTTTTGAGGTTTGCCTTGTTGGTGAAATGGCAGACATCCCAAGGGATTATGCATGGCAGGGGAGTCCTCTTCCCTGAGTCACGCCTAATGCTGACCGCATACCTCCTAGACCCTCCTCAGGGAGGGATCTCAACTGGGGGTTCTCAGGTGCGGGGTTCTCAGGCAGGTTATGTTCTTAAAGCCCAGCATGGGTCCTTCCGCTTGAGCCATATCCATTGGCTGCTTCTTTCAGCCGCTTCTGAGAGTTTTTTGACGGTCTGCCACAGAGCCTGTCCATGGCTTCCTAGATCTTTCAGCAGTCTGATGGTGGAAGAAGCCACAAATCCTCTGCATCCCACTTCGACTGGGTAGACTTTGGCATTCCAGCCACGCTGTTTTGTGTCTGCTGCCAGCTCTGGGTAGCGCAGGTTCTTGCGTTCATAGGCCTCCTCAACCGAGTTCTCCCATGGGACTGTGAGTTCTATGGTATAGACAGACTTTATTGAAGGGGACCAAGTCTGGCCTAAGGTTGGTGGAAGCAATCTCAGGTGGAAAGATTAGTTGCTAGCCGATATCTACTAGCATCTTCCAGTCACGGGCCATATATAGGTGACCTGTTTCTGGCCTGATAGAAGGATGTTTGGGTCTTTCCTGTCCTTCCCGGATGAATGTTGTAGTTTTCATAGTTTTCTCGGGGGCAAGGCGTTGATTGCACTCCTCTTGTTCTCAAGAGTTGATGCCAGGTTCTTGAGGACCTGGTTGTGCCTCCAGGTGTAACAGCCTTGAGTGAGGCTGGTCTTACAACCTGTCATGATATGTCTGAGGGTCTCTGGAGTTGGGCAGAGGGCGCAGGTTGGGTCCTCGCCATACCACTGATGTAGGTTCTTTGGCGATGGAAGCACATCATATGTAGCCCTGATGATAAAGCTGATGTTGCTAGCTTCCATTTCCCATAACTCCTTCCAGCTGATCTTTCTCCTCTCCATGCCCTCCCATCGCATCCATTGCCCCTGTTTAGCTAGAGAGACAGCCTTTGCACTTCTTGCAGTCTCCTCCTCTCAGCGCACCTCCTCGATCACCAGTTTCCTCCGTTCCGATGTTGAGGCCTTGTGCCAAGTTGGTTCCCTTGCCGCCAAGCCAAAGCCTCCTTTTCCCTGTTGGACATGCCCCACAATGTCTTTGTGCCTCAGGGCTGATGTAGCTTGCTGCACTGCGTCGGATGGTGTCCATTTCCATCCAGTTAATAGGGGCGGTGCAGCATTGCTGATGGTCTGGTCTCTGGAGTCCTTCAATGTCATCTGAAGTCTTACTTTGGAGCACTTGTATTCCTCCGTTAGACTAGTCAAAGGTAGTTCAAGGACCCCTTTGCCATAGAGGCTGATGTTGCTTAGGCATCGTGGGACACCGAGCCATTTCTTCACGTATGATGACCTCGTAGATGGTGAGTGGCCACATTATCCGGGGGAGTAGTCCGAACTGCAGGCACCAGAGCTTGAGTTTCCCAGGCAGCAGGGTCTTGTTGATGTTATCCAAGCCGTTGACGATGTCCTGCCTTAACTGCTGCACTTGCTCTTTGTCTTTGAGGCTTGCATTGTACCATCTACCCAGGCTTTTTACAGGTTGCTCAGACACTGTTGGTATCGGGTCGTCACCAATGCAGAACCTTACATCTTTAAGCTCTGCCTTAACTATCAAGATGCTCCAAGATTTATTTGGCTTGATTTTCATCCTGGTCCACTTGATGTTCTCCTGCAGCTTTCCAAGTAGCCACCTGGTGCAAGCTGCAGTAGTGGTCAGTGTAGTCATATCATCCATGTATGCCTGGATAGGTGGAAGACGGAGCCCATTCTTAGTTCGCTCGCTGCCCACCACCCATTTTGAGGCTCTGATGATGACTTCCATGGCCATTGTGAAAGCCAGGGGTGAGATTGTGCAACCTGCCATAATGCCTATCTCCAAGCATTGCCATGTTGTTGTGAGGTTGGCTGTTGTGAAGCACAGTTGCAGGTCTTGGAAGTAGGCCTTTACCAGCGTAGTGATGGGTTCTGGTACGTGGAAGAAGTTGAAGTATTCCCAGAGGAGTTCATGAGGAACTGAGCCGAATGCGTTGGCCAGGTCAAGGAAGATGATATGGAGGTCTCTTTTGTCCTTCTTGGCTGCTTGGATCTGATGCCAAATCATACTTGTATGCTCCAAGCAACCAGAGAACCCAGGAATGCCTGCTTTCTGTACAGATGTATCGACATACTTGTTTCTTTCAAGGTAAGTGGACAGCCTCCGTGCTACTATACTGAAGAATAGTTTCCCCTCGATGTTGAGGAGGCAGATTGGTCGGAATTGACTAATGTCCGAACATCTGGTGTGTTTTTGTAGAGCTTATATGGCACTCCATTAGGCCCAGGAGCCGATGCTGCTCTTGCTCGCTGGACTGCATTCTCTTAATTCTTTCCATTTCGGAGGGCCAGTGTCCAGGTTGAATTCAGGAGGTTGAATTGGCGGGATGTCATGTGGGATGACTATCTGCTCATGCGTTTCTGTGTCACTGTGGACCTTTTCCAGGTGTTCTTCCAGCCTCCTGCTTCGATATTTTCAGGATTCCACTTTTTTCCTTTGTGAAGAGGTCTTTGCCAAACTTGAAGGGGTTTTTATAGAACCGTGTTCTTGTGTGTTCTTTCTTCCTACGAAGTTTCCTCAAATTCTCTGCTCTTCGCAAAGTTGCCAACCGGCATTTGATGTCCACTTGGAGTAGTGTGAGGTCTTCCCTCTCTGCATCAGAGGCTTTCTTCCATTGCTTTCTCAGCTGCCTTCTCTCTCTGTCAAGTCTCTCGATCTCTTGCTGCCTCCTAGATTTGGCTGGCATTGGTAATGCCTTTCCACTCCTCCTTTTGCTCACTCCAAACGTTCTTCTCCATAGTGGTAGATAATATCGCCCATCCTTTCAAGCTTTTTCTCTGCTGTGCCCCCTTGTTGCCCCAGGATTTTTGTCAGATCATTGTTGATGGTTTCCCACTCTTTCTTCTCAACAGCTTTGGGCCATTTCACACTAGGTCTGTGCCCTTTGATCTTGTCCTCCTTTGGAGGTCTCTGTGGTTGGGTGAGTGGCTCCAGTGGCATTTCTGTGCTTGTATTAACCTCCTCAGCGTCAGGGGTGCTGATGCTCTGCGAACTGTGGTTTGTGTCCCGTCGCTGTGCTTCATTCAACTGACTTGACTGGCTGCTTCTTAAGAAGTACTGGTCAATGCGAGGCCCCTGTCTCTGCTCTCTCAAGCACCTTTTCTTCCCTTGGTGGATCTTCAGGCCCTTTGCCGATGTTACTTTCTCCCAACCACAGCTGCACACCTGAAGTTTATGTCCTGCTGCTGCGGTTATCTCATGTGCTGTGTTCTTGTTCGTGGTCGTTTCCGTTCCTGGGTCGGTAACCGTGTTGTCAATCATTGAGCCATCTTGCGCCCCCGCTCTCGCAGGCTCTAGGGGTATGTTCCTTTGTCTTTCTGTAGCACTAGGCGGGTGTCTCCAACAAACTGAGCCAGTGTTGGAGGCTGCCGCCATGGGTAGCTAGCCCATGGCAGCCCCAGTGGGGTCTATTCCCTCCAGTCAGCTGTCTCTCCAAGCCGTCACACGGACTTTCCTATGTTGTCAGCTGTCCTTTCACAGCGGTCACTGGATGAGTCCAGATAGTCAGAATCATTAAACACGGGACGTGATGTTAGAGGGTATTTTGCGTCAACTCTAAATGTGGTGAATTACCTAAATTGCGGGGTGAGGGGATTGCATGGCTCAGACTCTACAGCTGTGCTGAGGAAGATGACAACACCAGTATACTCTCTTTTTGGTGGGTGAGCCCTCCTCGGAGGGTGTCAAACTCTGAAGTGTGAAGTGTCTGAAGTGTCGAACAGAAGTAGTGGCTTCCGTTTAAATGCATCAGAAAAGTTTGTAGCTAAAAATGAGCACATCTACCTTGTAAAATGGTTAGAATTTGGATCAAGTTAAAGGATTTGGAGTATTCACTGTGTATATAGATGTGTATCATGGTGCATGATGCTATAGTATCACTGATGTACAAAGTGTATATAAATGTCTGTGTGGTCATGAAACTGAGTGTGTGTTTGTGGGTGTGTTAATGCATGTGTGGACATATTTATATAGACTATTCTGACCATGATTTCACAAATGGATTCCAGATAGATGATGCATAATAAATATACTTATTGATAGGGCCATGAGTTTTTCCTGAACATGTGACCTGGGAATCATTTAACCTGTAATTCAGTCCTTATCATCAAGGCATCACTGTAGGAACTGTGATTGCAGTAATCAGTGGTAAGCAGTCAAAGGAACACAACTAATAATACAATTATGAAACCAACTGAAGAGCTTGCTGGCGCAAGCATGCAAGTCTCTAAACTGATGATCTTTCAGGGCAGTGTCAGCAAAAACAATAGAGAATCCAACCACATCAACAAAAATGACTTGAAAGAGTCCAATAATCTGCCTGGTATACTATGCGCTGATGAATAGGTTTGTCTTGCAAAACCTGCCATTTATAGTCATATAAGGACCATAAGTCATATAAGAAAGGACAACAAAAGCAAAAGCTTGAATTTAACAGGAGCATGTTGGCATCTTCTGTCAAAAAAGCTAAAGGGGAATGACAGTTTTAAGAGGTGGCATGGCATCCTTGACAACTTAACAGAGAATCTTATGAGCGCAAATATTTCCATCGAGAAAATGTATGATCCAAAAATCTTGGCGATTCCAACTGCTTGTCAGGAAGGGAATATTTACTGCGACAGCATATAAACAAATATGATAGTATATCTGTAGTTACAGATGAACATAAAGTGGATTTGTGTCAGATAATGCAAGCTACATGGTCATGGGCTTCAAAGACATTCTGAATTCAGTTCATTTGAATTGCAATGCCCACATCTTAACCCTTGCAAGCCATATATGGCCAGATCATTTTCCAAAGGTTGGCAAGCTTGTTGCAACCATGAAAAAATGTTTTCAAAAACGTTTTCCAGTTGGAAACTCTGGTATATAGAACATCTTGGACACATATTTGCCCAGAGAGGTTGTGCTCTACCAATGAGCAAACATGTGAGCTTCTTCGAACAGGCTCCTTTTCACACCACAATCTACAAGTTAAGTTTTGTCACACGCCATGTGACAATCCCTGGACGGAACAGAGCAGTCTGGAAACAGGGGTGGAGTTTTCGGTCTACGGACCGGATTCTTTATTATTTCTTTTAAAATGTTCTCTGATCCCCGACACGGGCTGAGAACTAGACCGGGAGTTTTTAAACAAATAAACAAAATTAAATCTGTCCGTCGCCCTCAAGGGTTTGGGACACAAAAACCATAAACGTTAAACACAACAAAACTATCACACAATAACCGAAAACTTTCCAGTTCCCGTTTTACTTTTACTTTTACTTTGCTTTTCTTTTTTTCTTTCTCGGTTTCTTTCTCGGTTGCTTTTTCTCCTCGGTTTCCCACGCCTTTTCCTTCCTTGTTCCAGCCACCTACTGAAGAGAGCAGAGCAGTTTTCAAGCACACCGATGTGATTAGAAAACACCAGACCGGTGCGTGCGTTGGCTGCTCTGCCAGTAGGCGTGGCCGCTAATCGCCCTGATCCGCTGCCGAGACCGACGCCTTCCACAAGTTTGAACAGACATGAGGAAGATGTGCTGAAGTCATTCTGCATCATAAAAAAAACAGATGTAAGCCATGTAACAACAGACCCCTAAGTTCTGGTCACTGACAACTTTTCAGCTAGGCTCACCAAACTCTGCCCATAGCTTGAGCTAGCTGGAGATGGAGTTGCTATTCAAATGTTTTGGATACACCAAATTTACACCAGCTTTCGCGATATCAATGATTTTATATATTTTGAATTTTTTGAAAGATTTTTTAAGGAATTCCCATAAATGCCATTTTTAAAAGAATCCCTGCTGATTTTTAAAATAATTTCCATTGACTTGCATTGGTAGAATGTTTAGAATGTATTAACAAACTGCTGCTGGTGACATCACAAAAGGCTACCATAGCTACAAGTTATTCTTGATAAAATGTCACAATGGCATATTTCAAGATTCAAATTGCCAGCTGAAGGGTAAACAAGCAGTCTCGTCCTATCATTCTACTACAAAAAGTCCTTGTGGAAATAATGTTGGTGATGTTTTCAACATACCACTTGAGCTTTCTGCAAACAAACAATTTTGTCTTGTACAGATAGCTATGTTGCTGTTCTCATCCGATCTCTTACATTGAAAATGCCTGCAATCTGTGTGGTTTTTGATTGTAGCAACAACTCAGATTGTGAAAAATATTTTTTCTGTGCTAAGCGCCAGCAGGATACCCTCAACATTCAAATCATGGGCTGTACAAATTATTGCCTTTTATGAAGTAAACAAATGGCTGGCCAGCTAGATGTTAAAATAGCATCTAAAAAAGAAAAAAAACCAATGCTAGCTAAGAACGAATCCCAAATATCTAGCCTAGCTAATGTTACTTAGATTGCTTGTTGTGGTGACTTGCGCAGCAAGCTAATTATTGTTAGCTAGCTTCTTCTCTAACTCACTAACTAACTAAATTATTCAAATTAGTGTGTACTACTGTAGATAGCCACATGTCAAAGCGAAGTCCAATTTAACTGGGCTGGTTCGCGAAGGAGCTTCTAACACCTTTCAGCATACATCCTCCTTATATCCTCTTCTTTATGCCAGACCCGTTGTCCCACACGATAATGGGGCGCCTCTGAGCGTCCCTTGTCTGCGATTTCCTTCATGCGGGAACTAGCTCGGATAAGATTGCGGCGTGTTAACCTCCAGGTGCGACGACACCGGCGGATGAAGGCCTCGGCAGAGGGGACTCCCACCTCCTTCTCCTGGCTAGGGAATAAAGGCGGTTGGTAACCAAGGCAACATTCAAAGGGGGACATTTGAGAAGAAGAAGAAGTCTGGGAGTTGATGGCATATTCTGCCCAGGGTAGCTGTTGACTCCATGAGGTAGGATTCTGCGAACACAAGCAGCGGAGAACAGTCTCGATAGTTTGATTAGCCCGCTCTGTCTGGCCGTTAGATTGGGGATGAAAACCTGATGATAAACTAACAGATGAACCCAGGAGTGAACAGAAAGCTTTCCAGAACCTAGCAGTGAACTGGGGACCTCTGTCAGAAACAATATCAGTGGGGATACCGTGTAATCTGAAAATGTGCTGAATGATGAGAGTAGCGGTCTCTTTGGCAGAAGGGAGTTTAGGTAAAGGAATAAAGTGGACAGCTTTAGAAAAACGATCAATAACAGTCAAAATAGTAGTGTTGCTGTTGGAGGGGGGTAAACCAGTGATAAAATCAAGGCAATGTGAGACCAAGGGCGGTGGGGGGTGGGTAGGGGTTGTAACAGACCAGAGGGATGCTGATGAGGTGTTTTGTTCCGGGCGCAGACAGAGCAGGCAGAGACAAAATCCTTGATGTCCTTAGTCATGGCTGACCACCAGAAATGTTTCTTAATGAAGGTGATGGTTCTGTTGATACCGGGGTGACAGGACAGGAGAGAAGAGTGGCCCCACTGCAGAACTTGAGGACGAACGGAATCCGGAACAAAAAGACGGTTGGTAGGACAGCGACTGGGGCCAACCTGCCCTTCCAGAGCAGAGTGAACAGTGGTTTCAATGTCCAGAAGAAGAGAGTTGATACAGCAGTGTTGAGGTAGAATGGTGTCAGGATCAGAAGAACTGGAGGGAGAGTCGAACCGGCGGGAGAGGGCATCAGGTTTGGTGTTCTTGGAACCGGGTCGATATGAGAGTGTAAAATTGAATCTTGAGAAAAACAGAGACCAACGAGCTTGACGGGAATTGAGTCTTTTGGCAGTCTGTAAATATTCCAGGTTCTTATGGTCAGTCCAAACAAGGAATGGGGTAAGTGCGCCCTCAAGCCAATGCCTCCATTCCTCCAAGGCGAGTTTGACCGCCAGTAGCTCCCGATTTCCGACGTCGTAGTTTTGTTCCGTGGAGCTAAGCCGGTGGGAGTAAAAGGCGCATGGGTGGATCTTGTTGTCCTGGGAGGAGCATTGTGACAGAATGGCCCCCACTCCGATGTTGGATGCATCGACCTCAACAATGAACTGAGCATTGGAGTCAGGATGGATGAGGATAGGATCAGACGTGAAGCGCTGCTTGAGGGCGTGGAAAGCTTCTTCTGCTCGAGGATTCCAGTCAAACCGGACCTTGATAGATGTGAGAGCTGTGAGGGGTGCTGCCAGGGTACTGTAATTGCGGATAAATCTACGATAGAAGTTAGCGAATCCCTGGCTGGACTCTCTGGTCCAGCCAGTCCAGAACAGCCTTGATCTTTTGAGGGTCCATCTGGAGGATATAGCCCAGGAAGGTGGTAGTCTGGCAGTGGAACTCGCACTTCTCCGCCTTGACGAAAAGTCTATTCTCCAGCAGACGCTGGAGAACTCTGCGGACGTGACTGATATGTTCATCTTGGGTCTCAGAAAAAATGAGGATGTCGTCAAGGTAAACAAAAACAAACTGGTTGATAAAGTCTCTTAAGACATCGTTAACCAAGGCTTGGAAAACAGCTGGAGCGTTGGTCAAACCGAAAGGCATCACTAGGTACTCCCAGTGGCCAGTCGGGGTATTGAAGGCGGTTTTCCATTCGTCCCCCTCACGAATGCGCACCAGGTGGTAAGCGTTACGCAGGTCCAATTTGGTGAAGACGGTGGCTCCTTTAAGCTGTTCGAAAGCCGACGTCATGAGGGGGAGAGGGTAACGATTCTTTACCGTGATGTCATTGAGTGCCCGGTAGTCGATGCACGGGCGTAGAGACCCGTCCTTCTTGCCCACGAAGAAGAAACCAGCTCCGGCAGGTGAGGAAGAAGGACGAATGATGCCAGCGGTCAGTGACTCCTGAAGATATTTATTCATGGTCTCTGTCTCGGGACGGGACAAGGAAAACAGGCGCCCCCTGGGAGGGGTAGTACCAGACAGGAGTTCGATGGCGCAATCATAGGGACGGTGGGGGGGCAGGCAGGTGGCTCGGGACTTGCAGAAGACCTCCTTGAGGTCCAGGTACTCGGAAGGAATAGCCGACAGATCAGAAAGTTTCTCGGGAGAAAGGGAACTCGGGACGGAAGAGTGGGCCTGATGCAGGCAGTGAGACGAACAGTGTGGGCTCCAACCCACAATCCTGTGACTGTTCCACTCCATGGAGGGGTTATGGCGCACTAGCCAGGGATGGCCAAGAACAATGGGGGCATGGGGAGAGTCAATAATGTGAAAACGTATCCTCTCCTGATGGTTGCCGGAGATGCGCAAAGTCAGAGGGGAACTGATATGGGTAATCTGGGCAAGTCTTTGACCGTTGAGTGAGTTTGCTATAAGAGGGCGTGACAGGCTAGAAACAGGAATGCCCTTCTTGGTGACCACACCAGCATCGATGAAGCTCTCCTCTGCTCCCGAGTCAATGAGAGCGGTGGTCTCTCGCCTCTGACCCTCCCACTCAATAGTAACCGGCAGGCAGGTCCGTTGTTTGGAGGAGCGTTCAATAGGAATGACACCCACTAGTGCTCCTCTCCTCACAAGTGGGCGTTGGCCTTTAAGCGGACAGTTAGAGATGAAGTGCCCTGACTCCCCGCAGTAAAGGCAGGACCTGGAAGCCATCCTGCGGTCACGTTCTTGCCGGGAAAGTCGAGCACGATCCAGCTGCATGGGTTCAGGGTCAGGGTTAGGTGAAGGCGCCACTCTGGGATGGATGTTGACTCTGGCAGGCGTCCTGAACCCGGCCGTCTCAGACCCAGGAACAACCCCGGCACTACGCAAACGGCGACGCTCCTGAAGCCTGGAGTCTACTCGGATGGCCAGGCTGACGAGGTCGTCGAAAGACTCAGGTAGGTCACGGGTCAGGATCTCGTCTTTGAGATGTTCAGATAGTCCGAAGATAAATGCGTCGTACAGCGCCTTCCTTCCCCAGCCACAGGAGTTAGCCAAGGTCTGGAAGTTGATGGCGTAGTCCGAGACCGACCCTCCCTCCTGGCGTAAGTAGAGCATCTCGCGGGCAGCTTCGTAACCATGTTTAGACCGATCGAAAACCCTCTTCATCTCCTCGGAAAACAAGCTAAAACTCTGGCAGTAGGGAAACGACCCCTCCCACGCAGTAGTAGCCCAGGTCTTGGCACGACCGGTCAGTTGAATGATGACGTAGGCGACCCTGGAAACTTCGCTGGGGAACGTAGATGGCTGAAGTTGGAAAATCAGCTGGCATTGAGTGAGGAACGCACGACAACCGCCCGGTTCACCTGCGTACCTCTCTGGAGGGGGCAGACGGGGTTCGCGCACCGGCGCAGAGGGAAATCCGGGTTGAGGTGCGGGGTCAGGAGCTCGCAGCGTCAGGGTTAGTTCCGCCAAACTGGAGGTGAGGGTCTGCAGATGGTGGGTGACCGTCTCCAGATGGTTCTGATGCCGTCCGAGCATGGCACCTTGCTGCTCGAGAGCAAAGCGAATCTGGTCCGGATCTGCTGGGTCCATCCTGGTCAGTACGTTCTGTTAGGAACCGGACAAGGACCCAGACGCAGATCAGGATAAGGCAAAAGAGTAGTTTATTGGAATGCAGGGGTCAAAACCAGGAATCCGATAATGGCAAAGGTACAAAATCACAAGGCAAAAGGGAGGTCCGGAAAACAGTAATAAGGTCAAAACGGGCAGGCAGAAAGGCAAACAAACAAAATCACTAGGCAAGCTCGGAGTCGTAATAAGAAGGGTAGTCTCGGGAAATACAATTAACACTGGCTTCAGAAAGGTAGGCTCAGGGAAAAATGAATCAACGTACTGACACGGAGAAATGAAAACACTGAACATATATACTGGGAGACACAATGGAAATCAGGTGAGACAATGAGGAGAGAGAGGAGGGAACACAGGGAATCGATAATTAAATAACAAGGGGGAAACGCAAGACACGGACACTGAAGCATACAAACATATAGACAATAAACGACCTGGGAGAACAGGCAGACACGTGCATAGTAAAAGGGGAGGTACGCAAAGAGAAACGTTGCGTGCGTATGAAGAGAGAATGGAGAGGCGAACAGGGAGAGGCTAATGAGAGAATGAGCGATAGATAGAAGCGTGAGATAATTAGTGATTAGTAGAGTTAGTAACTAAATCTAAATCCCAAACGTTAGTAGATTAGTTAGTTAGTACTGTACAAATATAACTAATATATACGAAGTGCAAACAAGAAAGAAAGAAGGTAGAAAACGAGAATATAAGCGAATGCGGAAATACCCGAAAAGTAACGACCCGAAGTGCATGACAAGACAGGGAGTGGATCACGAACTAAGACGGAACAGAAACAGACAGGGAGCGGGACGTGACAGAACAATGAAAACACAATACAGAATAACGAATAACGAAAGGGAACAGAGGAAACATAAACAACGACCAAAAACCACAGAACAGGGACTCAGAATATAACACTTTAACCCCTCCTTTGGTGAGCTTGACGTCATACCACTCCCACCTGACTCAACCCCTCCCCTGGTTACACTACTTCCTCCCCATGGTTTCCCATTCTGCCTCTTCAGCAGTTTACATTCTCCACCACTACTTTCCTATGCTTCACTCTTTAATAAAAAATAAACAATCACTTAAGCTATCCTAAATATGCAATATACTGTATATCTATAGCATGTACTGATAATGCTATTTGCTAAATGGCTACAATAGTAGTTCAATAAGATACAATGTTAGATTGTAGATAATAACTGTAATGACAGATCATGGCTATGGAGTCATACTGATAGATCATGAGTGTGTCATGAGTGTGAACCCCTCTTGATTTCTCTTCCAGAACGGCAATCGATAATTTGATTGTGATTGTGATTGTGATAACAGTTTGTTACCATTTAGCCCCAATCATGCATTTCTATGGGGAGGGAGAGACATATCCTTGACTTCCTTGTGCACACAAAACGTTTTCTCGCTCCATACCCTTATCTCTGTCTGCATCTGTTTACATTTCCCTTCCTGTGGCTGTTTCCATGTGCTCCATTTGTTAAACATTAACACTTGTTTTTGAACCAAATTCCCCACTACATACGTCGTTGCGCTTATTAGACGGTTTTCCATGTGCTCCGTTCGTTAAACATTAACACTTATTTCTGAACCAAATTACATGCGGTCCTCCAAATAACCAGAGCAACTCAACAGGCTGCAGTTACGAAGTCTCCCAATTTTCCTCCAACAACTTTTCAACCACATGAGAGCTATATCACTCAAACAGTGCTGTGATTCTTGAACAATGGGAATCCAGGCACACTGCTTGGAATTTCTATTTAACACAGGACTCATTTTTGACAAATATTTACATTATTTTAGAACAATTTTAATAACATAGTATCTGTGTGACCTACTCAGTCCAAACCAACTGTGGGATACTATTTAGTATGTGGGCACCATAACAATTTCAATTTCCAAAAAAGAGCTTTATTTTATTTTTTTAGCAAAGGCCTTGGTGACTTTATTGAAGATCTATGGGTTTTAAATAGATAATTAGAAAAATTAGGTGAATCAGTAAATTGACATTCTGTGCTATTGTGCCCATATGCTTAACATTAACCCACAGTTGGTTTGGATCATGTCGGTCACACAGATACTATGTTGATACTAAAATGATTTGATTGATTGGTTTGATTGAACCTAGATTAAACTTTGTTTGGTTTAATTGCATATGTGCTTATAGAGACTAAATTAATTAGATATGCATAAAAAACTAAAAAAAATTTGAATGCATTTATTCACTTAATAATTTAGAATTTTTACATCAGTTAAAACTAAGTATTCCCTGACAAGTTGAAAACAAGGCCTCAGTGGACTTCACTAAAATCATAATTACTGTGCCCTCTTTTATTAACACATTTTGTACAGGAATGTTAGGAAAATGACTATGGCTGCAATTTTGTGCTCTCTATTTTCTTATTTAAAATAAACAAATATCAAGTATAGCAGAATCCTGAACCATAAGTAAAAGCAGATATTTACAATTACATTCAGGAAGCACAGGGTTTAGCCCATCCCAAACCGTATGAGGTGTGTTTGCCTGTCTGTATATTTAATACTGCATCAACAAAACTATACTACCAAAACAACTATAGCTGCTTCTATTAGTTTAGTTCCACCAGGACTAAACTACTACTAAAACTGATAATGTTACTACTACAACCACTACTACTGCGACTACAAACACTGTTAATGCTGCTACTATTACCACTAAAATTATAACTACAACAACTAATATTCTATCATAACTTCTAAAACTACTACTACTATTGCAACAGCTACTACAAATGCTTGGCTTTTTCAAGCCAATTAAAGTTTTTCCTTCAACTTTATTGTCTAGTTTTATCATTATTCAGCTGTAAGACAATGTGTTGATTGACATTTCAAATTTCATTTATTTTTTATTTTAAGTATTTATTTCAATCTTTTAAAAAGCAAAGTTACTAAAGTAATCAATAAGTAATAAAGCCAAAGATACCTTGCTGACCAATATTTCATTCTGGTGGACTCAATTACATTTAAAATCTGGGGGCAGAAAACACAAGATTTTATTTTGGTGCGCTATCTGCTTTTCACCACCAGAGGGCGAGCTGTGTATTCATTGGGACGCCTACTGTTCCGGCCGATTTCCTTGTACTGTCATCTGGTTACCATGAGGTGGCTCTATTTCCCAAAGTTTACATAGTTTGAGGTAGAATTTCTGATTTAGGGATTTAGTGGTCGTTGATTTCTTTGAAATTAAGGCATTCAGTTGAATGAAAGTACATGAATGCAAATCAACAACCACACCCCTGGATATTGGGAACAGTCTACACACCCTCACAAAAACGTAGTATTTGGAGCCAGAGGGCCAGCAATCTCATAGTGCAATGCTCCATTGTGTTTGTAAACAAATGTCTCAGCCTTTTGAAATGCAAATGACAAAAAAGTAAGTAATTTTGGAACTGGAACCAAATGAGAGATATTCTTAATTCACCATTCTCAGAATTTTGAGATCATGTTTTTTCCAGTGGAGGTTCTCTTTAAGTTTAGATCAAAGTCTTACTGCCTCCACTTTGGCTCAGATCCTCAGAACCATTTGCCCTCATGGGTGGCTGGATGCCCGGAGAGCTGGTTGTATTTTTAGGAATATGTTTTAAATGGCTGCAGATTTTCTCACTTTGGCCCTGTAGATAATACATTATGGCCATTTCAGGATTAGGTGATGCCTTCCAATTGCTACGGGACTGATCATTATTTACTGGCAAGACCAAAAATGGGAAAGGGACATGCCATTTTTCTATGTGCTTGGTATATTGCTTTCGAATAGTGCTTGTTTAATTTCTGTGAAGTATATTGATGAAAGTTTAGTTGTAACTTGGCATACTTTTTATATCAATAATTTGGTATGCAGAGCAAATTCAGAATTGTAATTTATACATGTCCAGAGAGTATATGCTTTGTATATGTGAGTAACTTGGCTTTTTTATGTTGAAGACATTATTGTTGAGATATCACATTAATTGTAGTATAAATGAGATGTGAGGATATTAATAGCATGTGTATGCGTAAAGTGTAAAGGCAATTGAGTCATACATTTTTTGTATGTATTTATTTGAACTATTCAGGGTGAATTAATGAAATAATTTCTGAATACGTCCAGAGATCGGAAGTTTTGTTTCAGTATACTAAAGACGTTGAGATTCTGCAAGTTGTCATTTGACTCTATTCTTTTAAAGCACCAATGTTGTTTTTTTTATGTCATTCAAAACTGGGCAGACAATAGCACAAACAAATAAAGTATGATTCTATATGGTTATTTAAAAGCAGTCCATCAGCAACAACAGGTTTATTAATAGTGTGTGTGATGCCATTCGCAAATTAAATTATGGATATTGATATAATTATGTCATAAAATTGAGCTTTTACAATACATCTTTTTAAAAAACAGCCCATAAAGCAAAACTCCCTACCCAAATCAATTTTTTGTAATTCTACAAAATAAGAAAATACTTTGCCTTTGTTAATTTGGCTGTTGTTAATTGGGGCATGCACATTGTAAATATGGTTTAGTCAAATGACTTGAAGGTAAGCCAATCTGACTGTTACTCCATCTCACCTCCTCTCTTTTCTTTGTCTCTCCCTCCCCCTTTTTTCACTCTTTCTTCTCACTCCCTCTTTCTGTCTGCTCTTCTATTTCTGTCTCCATCTCTCTCTCTTTGTGTTATGTTCTGATCTCTCTCTAAGTGTTCCCTCTGTGAGATTATAAATAGAAACTACAGCCCCCCCTCTTCCATTCTCCTTCTCTCTTCCCCCGCACTTTAACACTTAGCCCTACTGCTGTAGACATGGTCATACACACACCAAACAAGAACACCCACAGCCAACATGCACACATACCAACAACACATACACAGAACTAACACACACGGCTATGCACACATGCACTTCCAACCACACACAAACACGCACACACACACCAACATAAACACACACAGACACATATATACACACACATAAACTCACACTCACATACGCACACAGAGGCCCTCAGTGCACACACTCACTCACTGACAAGCACTTTTACACACAAACACATGCTCTTTTACTCACACTCATAAACACACACACACACACACATACTCACACATACACACACACGCATCCACTCACAATATCACAAACACATATACTTAGACACACACACATAAACACACACTCACATACGCACACAGAGGCCCTCAGTGCAATTTTCACACCTCATGTCATAAGTGTCGTGTCTCCTCATGTGCTTTTGTTTAATGTACAGTATAAAACGGATAGTTGCATAGCCCTCTATTACCTCACAGGCATGGCCTCATTAAGCACTGAGTGGGCAGAGTCAGTTAATGAAACCATTTTCACTGGATCGCTGAAGTGACTGATTGGCTGCTAGGTTAAGAAAATGCTCACTGCTAAAAGTGGGACAGGGACTCAGAGTGGCCTTAGGGTGTGTGAAATAAAATGGTTCATTTGTGTGACTGCATATGCTTCAGTTCAGGACCAAACGGCATGTTCCTTAAAAGTACATGGCGTGTGATCTGAGGTGGAGACTCAAACCGGTCTGGACTTCATCATCCACAGTGACCGCCGGATGTTTAAACCTCATCACTGTGATCTGTGACTGGTATGCCTGCTGCCTGTTCATCTTACGCTTCACACACAGGTAGAGTTTCCTCACTGGTCCACCTGGATCTGTGTGTGTTTTGTAGGAAAGGGCCTTGCTCCACCCCCAGCCCTGTCTGTGTCCCTCGCGGGGGGGAAACATTTCAGTACCTGCTCCAGTACAGGTGGATAAAGATGGACCATGAGGGAAGTACGGAAAAGGGGACCAGCAGTGGCTGGGAGGCAACCTGTTGCTCAGGTTATTGGCAGTGTTAAGGTGTGTGTGGATATAGCTGGGATCTCTGGAAAGCGATATTAGCTGCTTCTTAATGAGGTTTAGAGCAGGGCTTAATAGAACACAGCCTGGGGGAGTCTCCACAGGGAACACAACCGTGTCACAGCCGGCACCGAGCCCTATCTGTGTGTGTTTGTGTGTGTAGGTGTTTAGTTGTGTATTGTGTGTGAGTTTGTAGGTGTGTACTGTTCCTCAGGGCTTCTACTCCATTTACACACAAAAAATGACTTAGAAAATGACTTAAAATGTGCTTTGCCTCTGGGCAGCATCACACTTAATTCCTCTTCCGCATCAATGGCCAAAGCTTCTAGACCCACATATTCAACCATAGCACAGTATTCTGAACACATATTCACCCATAGTACAGCCATAGTTTAGCTGCTGCAGGTACTCTGTCATATCCACTTTTGTATGGGCTGAGATACGGTGCTGTAAAGCAAACACATCGCCACTGTCCTCTTCACTACAGCCTCCTTTTTCTCCTTTTTACTTTTTTTATTCTGCTTTAGCACAATTAGTCTATATATGAAACATGCAAACTGTAGTTATCTCTCTGGATTACTTATTATTGTTCTGTTCATTTTCTCCTACCAAAATAAATATTTGTTACTCTTATAGCTTTGAAGCTACAGGTAGTGAAAAAATGGAAACACATCAGTGATGGGCTCTGATGGTTCCATATTTTCCTTGCATGGTTTTGGTTCATACCTTTATAAAACAAGGTTGATGTCAATCATTACTTAATGGTACTGAGTGATCATCTTTACCCCATTCTTTCCTGAAGAGAGGGGTGTCTTTCAAATTTCATTTTATTAGGCACTTAGCTGATGTTCTTATCCAGAGCGATTTACATTTTCTTAAATACAATCCATTTATACAGCTAGATATTTACTGAAGCAGTACAGTTCAAGTATCTTACTCAAGGGTACAATGGCAGCGCCCCACCTGGGAATTGAACTTGTAACCTCTAGTTTACAAGCCCATTTCCTAACCACTATACTACACTGCTGCCGATTATGAAAATGCCCCCTTCCACAGAGCATGAGTATGTACCCAATGGTTTGAGGAGTATGATGCTGGCAGTCTCCATATGTCATGACCTTCTCAGTCACCAGACCTGAACCCAATAGAGCATTTATGGGTTATTCTGGAACAGTGCCTGAGACAGCATTTTCCACCTCCATCAACTAATTGTGAGTTGATTGACTTTCTTTTGGTGTCATATTCCTCCTGCAGAATCCAGGATGCTGGTATATTCTATGCCACAGCACACTGTTCACTACCTGTACAGTCATAAAGCCCTATGTGAGTATGCTACATAGTGGAAGCTGCACCAGGTAAGCAAATGAGGCACTGCTCCTCAAAATGTCAAAGATAATTTTTTAAGAGCTAATTATGGAAGTTAAGAGTAATATTTCAAATTAATTAAATAATGACAAATATAAACATGTGTGAGCAAAGGGAATCATTATTTAGCATTACATGTTATCGTGGCAGAAACAGAGACCTCAACCAAAAATGAAGGCCAGTCTCAAACTTGCCTCTGAGGTGCTTGTCATCTGCTATACATCTAGATACATCTAGCCAGCTAGCAAGCACTACAGCGATCCACTACCGGACAGTCAAGGTGAGGCAGTTGAGATGCGGATCAACTGTCAAGAGGCAAAATAATTGGTGAATGGTCCTGCTGCTAGCAGACCACTGCAGTGCTGATTTGCACAATGCTGGCGTGCCAACAGTAACACTGAAATTTACTTTAGAAATTGTTCAAATGAATGGTAACTTAACATACAGATGAATGTATGAGTGCAGCTAGTGATATTAAGCTAGCTGATGTTAGCCAGTTAGCCTGCTACCTGCTAGCCTCCAGTGAATTCCATAATAGAGATCATATAGATAGAAAACAATTTTCAAAAATATATGATTGTGAGGCCTCGGATAGTGTAGCGTTCTAATGCACTCACATTGATTAGTGCTTTGTGAGTGTGAGCTGCCTATTGTGGTCGCAGTTCGAAACCTAACTGTGCCAGAGTGGCCCTGGCTGGGAGCCCCAGTCGGGGGCAGCATTTGGCTGTCTGTCCCAGGGGGAAGGGGGAGGGTAAGCTGGCACAAACTCGCCAGGAAGCGTGAAGGGTGTCTCCAGAAAAGGGGGGCAAGTTTAGTCTCAGAGGAGGTGGATCATCACTGTCTTTGGGGAATTAGCTTGACCCGGAGGATGGGCGGCAAGTTCGTGGGGAGGGTGAATCAAAATATATAGAGAGTATAATTGGCCACTAAATTGGGATAAAAATGGATAAAAGTCTGAAAAAATCTAGCCACATTAGATATATTATGATTAGAAATATGGATGTGATTCTGGCATCACTCTTCCTACTGACATTAGCATTAAATGTTTCACTCCCATTGAGATGGATGAGCTGATCAAATCGGTTATGTCCTTTAAATCAATGCTTGCTTGACCCAATACCAACAAAATTAGTTCAAGAATTCCTCCCTGTGTTAGGCCAGCACATGCTCAAAACACATCCCTAGTAACAGGATATGTACTGGAACCCCTAACATTGGCTGTTATAAAGCCACAGCTTAAGAAACCTCATCTCAATCCTGAAAATGGAAAACTGTCACGTCTCGTGTTCGTGTTCGTGTTCCCCGTAATTAGGTGTTTTCATTTATTCCATGTTTTCCTGGTTGTCTGGTCCCTGTTTTCACTTTCACTTACCTGTTCCCAGTCTTGTCATTGTATTATCGTTTTCACCTGTTCCTCATGTGTCTGATTGCAGTTAGCTGCATTCGTGTTAATTCCTAATTGTTTCTCGTTATGTCTGATGTAGTTAGCTGTTCGTTTTCCATGTTCATTTCCTGATTGTCTCGTTATTGTATTATCGTTTTCACTTAATTCCTCATGTGTCTGATTGCAGTCAGCTGCATTCATGTTTATTCCTGATTGTTTCTTGTTAGGTCTAAATGTATTTAAGCTGTGTGTTTTCCCATGTTCGTTGCCAGATTGTCTTGTGCTTTGCGTATGCTTACACTACTCTCCAGCGTTATCGCTGTTTCCCCACGTTTCGTTTCATCGTGTTTGTGTTCGTGCTTGTGCTCCAGTGTTCGTCTTGTTCTCAGTCTCGTTCCTGCTCCTCCCTGTGTTCCCTGGACTGCTTTCACGGTATCGACCTTCGCCTGCCCCCTGACTACGCCTTGCCTGCCCCTGATACCCCTGAAGCCCGGAACGAACTCTGCCTGTCCCCGACCATTCTTTGGATCCCTGCATTGCCCTGATTACTCCTGCCTGACCATTGCCTGTTTTCAAAATAAAAGAAGTTTTTGCATTTCTTGGTCCGCGCCTGGTTTTCCGACACTGTTCCTGACAGAAAACAAAATATAGACCTATCTCAAACCTCAATTCTTTATCAAAATTATTGCAAAAAAAAAGTTACCTCACTATGAACTGTATCTACAGATTCTTCCAGGATTTAGACCACAGCATAGCACTGAAACTGCACTTGTTAAGGTTGTAAATGACCTACTATTGCCATCAGACTGCAAATCTGTGTCTTGTCTTGTACTTCTTGACCTAAGAATAGCTTTTGATACCGTCGGCCATGAGATTTTATTGGATTCTAGGGCTATGTTGGACTTCGTGAACTGGCACTCTCCTGGTTTAGATCATGCTTATATGACAGGAAACTGTTTGATCAATTAAATGGGGATTTTCTGATTACTCAAAGGTGAAGGATGGAGTCCTGCAAGGGTCAGTGCTAGGACCATTACCTTTCTTACTGCATATGCTGCCTCTCGGTGACATTATTTGCTAATGTTTACCATTATTTGGAGGATGTCGGTCTCGGCCACGTGGGAGTGGCATGGTTGCCTGTGTTTCATGTGGTAGAGGCCTTTGGAGCAGTGAGACTTTCCGGGGGCAGGTTTGAACTGTCGCCCGGAAGGGAGCTCCAAAGGCCATAATTGGTTTAATTATTATTTAATTATGTAATTGGTGTCAATCAGTCAATTGATATGGAAATCAATTGGCTGATTGGGTTTCTGTGTGAGTATGTGAGTGAATGATTGTGATTGGGTGATTGCCTCACGAGTCCCACCTGAGCCGGGCAGAAACTAAGCCTATTTAAGAGCAAGTGGGGCGAGTGGGGAATCAGTCAGTGTTGTCTTGATGTGTGTGTGAGTGCGCGTGCACGTATGTTGTGGATTGTGTAATGTTTGATGTTGATTTTGAATGTTGAATGTTGAATGTTGGATGTTTGAGGAGTTTTGTGTGCGTTTGTCAAAAGTGACTGAGTAGAGTGCTTCTTGTGTGTGTGGGGAAGAGGGAGAGGGGGTGCACTAAGAGTGTCTGCCTCTCTCCCTCGGTGTGATTGTGGAGGAGCGAGAGGGTGCCCTGGAAGAGGGTCTGCCTCTCGCCCTCGGTTTTAGTGAAAGAGAGCTCGCACTCGACAGTGGAGAGTGTTTCTGGGCAACAGTCCAAGAACTCACTGAAAGAGTGGAGTGTCTTGGAGCTGGTTGCCAGAACTCTCACTGTGGGGAGTGGCGAGTGTCTCAGTATGAATGGGTGGGAAGCACTTGAAAGGTCACTGGATATGTGTGTGCCTGGGGAGGTTCCAAGGGAACTCCGGAGGAAGAGGCGTGGTGTCCCGTAAGTTCGGTTATTTTAACTTGTTGTTTTAGTTCGTTGTTTTTACCCGAAAGCTTCGCGGCGAGTAGGGTGAAGATTTTGTGTCTGTTTGTGTTGATCCTTGTTATATGTTAACCTGCTACTCCCACTGTCTCTCTCCCATGTCTGGGGGGAGAGACAGAAAAATAAATTAAATAAAATCCGGTCTGTAGACCGACAAATTCCACTCTGTGTCTCCAGTCTGCTCTGTGCCCGTTCAGGGTTTGTCACGTGGTGTGTGACAGTAGTATAGAGTTTCACTGCTATTCAGATGATACATAGCTGTCTATCCATTTCAACCAAACCAGGTATAATATTACACATTTCTTTGCAAAATGCATATGTAGCAGATATTAAAGCTTGGATAACCTTTAATCTTCTGCTTCTAAATTCAGACAAAACTGAAATGCTGGTTTTAGGTCCCAAAAAACAGCCAGATCTTTAGACATCCATATTAAACATATTTCCAGAGTGGAATTCTTTCACTTATGGAATATTGCAAAAAGGCACTTCCTATCACTAGGGGATGCAGATAAATTGAAATATATATATGGCATTTAGCAGACGCTTTTTATCCAAAATGACTTACAGCAGTGAATGCATACATTTGTCAGTATATGCGGTCCCACACTCTACCTGCTGAGCCACACAGAACCACTACAGATACATGCTTTTGTCATGGATAGATTATTGCAATGTCCTCTTATCTGGCTGCTCCAATAGCTCACTAAATCACCTCCAGCTTGGACGCAGCACTTGTATTTTGGCCAGAACAAAGAAATATGAGCATATTACCCCAGTGCTAGCATCACTGTAAATATATGGCTGATTTTAAGGTTTTGTGTCTGGCTTTCAAAGCCTTGTATGGTCTTGCACAGCAGTATTTAAATAACTTGCTTTTACCTTACAAGCCTACAAGGTCCCTTTGTTTCCATGTTGCAGGCTATCTAGTAGTTCTAAGAATTTCAAATAATTATACAGGTGGTCAAGCTTTCTCTTACAGAGCCCCTCTAATGTGGAACAACCTACCAAAATAAATCAGACATCAGATGCAGTCTCAATATTTAAATCTAGACTAAAAACTTACCTTTACAGTCAAGCTTATAATCAATTATAGCCTAGACACAGATCTGGAGAAGCCATAGAGTATTGTGGGGCAGAAACATCCTTACTGTCACTTCTCAACAGCTGTGATCGCACTTGTGTACTCTTGATGGGTATGTCCATTTCTTGCTCTTCTCATGACTGCTTAGATTCTCTATCTCTGTCCTAGTAGTTATGCTGCCATAGATAACTCCTGGTGGGGTCACCTGTTACCCCCATCTTTAATCTGTCTCTGCTGCCATACACTGCTTTCCCTGCTTTGCCCATACTTGTTTCTGTCCCCCTCTTTCACCGGTGGGGCACTCTTTAGTCTGGTTCCTCCTAAGGTTTCTTCCTATTTGCTCCACAAAGGGTGTTTTTCCTCGCCACTGTCGCCCTTGGCTTGCTTTTGTGGGGGTTCAGGCCGGGGTCTATTGTAAAGCATATTGGAAAAAATGCTTTATAAAATGCTGTTTACAAATACATTTTGATTGATTGATTGATAGCCAGCCTACTACTAGCCAAGCTCTGGTCAATTTTAGCCAGGTAGGTCCACACATACTGCAACTATCAGTGATGCTTTTGTTGCATAGCAACCATTTCTTGTTTGTCCTGTTGAGGTGCTATATACCCTGGCAGATGAATGAAATGGAATTAATTTACTTATTAAAATACTGTTTTAATTAAAGAGCGTCCTTGTCATGGTTTTGAATATGTAATAACCATTTTATAAAAGCAATAAGGCACTCGAGGCCATGGTGTACCGGTATATAGTCCGTGGCACGTTGTCCATAACAACACCCTTTAGCCGTGACTATATTGATAATATACCATGCCCTATATTATTTGACCAATGTCAAATGACTGTCAAAAAACTGGACTGTGATGTCATAAGGAATTAAAAAATTAAAGGAATATGTCAGTGAATTGGTTAGACTTAGCTAAATTAATCTTTTGGGATGAATTAGCATAAAGCGTTTCATAACGCATAAACTATTCATTCAAAATGGTAAATTCTCCATTGTTCTAGGGATGTGTTTTTATCTATATTGTTTGAATAGAATTATGGGAGATCTGAACAAGTGAGTCTGCAGGAGTCTACACCTGAGCGAAAGTGAGGGTGAGTGGACAATGATGTCAACTCCACTTCTCATAAAGATGGAAAGGAACTGCGGAAAGGAACTGCCTTTGAAATAGGGGCGTTGATACATCCGGGTCTTACAGGGGATTCCCCTGAGTGAGGATAATGATTGAAATGAACAAAGGAACAAGAAATTCTGGAATGGTATTGTGCCAATGACCTCATTTCTTATGAAAGTATGAACTCCCCCACTCCAGGGGAGGTATTTCACATAGCTGGTTTAACTAATTCAAGTTAGCTGACTTCAGTTAACGCGATAATCCAAGTCGGTCTTGTTTTAAGACAACTGTAAAAGATGACTAAGATCCAGCTAAATGAAGCTGGCTTGTTCAACCGAGTTAACTGCGTTCATGTCAAACCTGGCATAGAAGATGCTGATCACTGATTGGTAAAAAGGGGGTTAAAGGCAAGGCAAGAAAGAGAAAAAAACTGTGCTTAGGGCCAGTATGGTATTCAAATCCGAGAGAGACAATGACTTGCAAACATTTCCCATGGGGGATGTATACGCAAGAACATGCGTGCACTCTCAGACACCCAGTGCATTTTTGCAGAGCCTCCAAATAAGTTTTCCAAAATGTATCAAATGTATCAAATTACCTCATATAAATGCCAAAGACCAGATGAGCAATCTATTGCCTAAAAGGAGGCGGGTGAGACAACTAACATCTGAAATGAGGGGATAAAAAATGGTTTAAAAAGGCCAGTGACAACGGAAACTGAAAGGAAAACTAACAGTCTTGGTTGAATTGTTTTGCAGCAGTTTAATATGTGCAGTAAGTAAGACTGAACACGCATTCCCCTATGGTAAACATTAGCATTAACCTCTCTACTGCCCCCAAGCTGTGGATGGAAACATATGAAAACAATTGCTTCTTGTGATAAATGCATAAAACTACTGTAACCATTATAAGCATAAAACAAGAAAGCAGTTACCTAAAATAGCAATAGAATACATAAATAAATAGATGCATAATGAATGATACATATAAACGATACATAAATTATAAGTACAATCATATGAAATAAATACATAAATAAATAACATACATACACGTAATCGTAACATAAATTCATAAATAAGGAGTTGTAGGTTTGAATGGGTGAGGTTCCCAACACACACAGACCATTCCTCATAGGGTGCGCTGTAACATGCATCTTAGCTGCATCTTTATTTTCAGAATAATAGTTTTTGTTTTAACTCAAGGATACTTAATTACTGTCATTTTCATATAGAATAGGGGTTACATTCTAATGATTTACTAGGAGTGTAAAGTAAGCAGAAATGTTGGGGTTTGAGAGATAAGCATTGTTACAATGAAGCATGTGTGTGTGTGTGTGTGTGTGTGTTTCTGTGTGTGTGTGCACGCACGCATGTGTGTATGTGTGTGTGTGCACGTATGTGTGTGCTTTAGGTTTCAGACCCCATGGGTCCCTGTTTCTTTATTCTAATGCTACAACTATAACAGGCCCTTGCATTAAATTAAGTAAAAATGTACAGGTTAAGCATCAGAACTGGCCTCTATTTTCTCGCCTTCTCTTATCTCTCTCATTAATAATGTTGTCTTCCCCTCTCTCTCCACTTTCTCTTTTCCTCTGTTCCTCTCTGTTGAGATTTGTGCATGTTTGAGGACTGAGTGGACAATTGGGTGAGAAAAGGCTTTTTTGTTTTGATATGTCTGTTATATTTGACTATGCTGCTTGCTTGTTTTATGTTTCTGGTTTTGCTTTGTAATCCTTTCCCTGTCCTGTCCTGTCTGTCTCTCTCTCCTCTCTCTTCCCCTTCTTTCAGTGTGTCTTAAGCGCTGTTGTTTGGTTCCCTGGGAAACAGCGGCAGCATTGTGTTGCAGATGCACAGGTGAAGAGACGAGAAGAGAGAGAATGAGAGAGAGAGAGAGAGAAAAGAGGAGAAGAGAGACTGCTACATGCAGAGAAATGTGCTTTTCTGGCTAAGCCATCTGAGTGGTGTACTTATTCTTTCTACAGCCAGTCCTCTGTGTTACCTGCCCCCCCTCCCCAGCTCCAACAGACAAGTGCAGAATGAGGGAGTGAGTGGCAGGAAAGGAGGAGGGGAGGCGGGTGATGGTGACAGGGTACTTTTCATGCTTAGTTATTATAAACTCCTCTTCCTTATTATTCCCTCTCTCCCCTCCTTACTCTTTTCTCCTTCTCCCTCGCTCTCTGTATGTGGAGGACAGTTGTTGCCTATTATTATCCCTTGTTGTCGTTCTCTGTGCTTCTACTTCTTCTTCTTCTGGAAACGTCTGAACTGGTTCTGTATAGCCAGCGCAGCCTTCTCCGTCTCAGGAGCCTCCAGGTCGATATCGACCTCCTCCTCCTCTGCACCGGGCTTCCCCTCTCCACCTGGAACCTTCTCTGTGTAGGGGGGGGCTGTTTTTAACATTTTAAAACTAAAACAATGTACAATATATGGAGTACATGGACTGCCACATAACATGTGTACCTGGATTAACATTGTGTAAGAAAACAGTGAAAAAAACAGTGCTTCCAAATTTGAAAACACATAGAGACATAGAGACAAAATACATTCCCACTGTCATTATCACAGAGAAAATCAGGAGCCTCCAGGTTTACATATAAGCTTTATCAAGCTATTCCTATAACTGGCAATGCTGTATAACAGCGGTCCCCAACCACCGGGCCGCGGCCCAGTACCGGTCCGTGAGGAATTTGGTACTGGGCCGCACAGAAATAATAAAAACGTTCCATTTTATTGACTATCGCAGTCTGCAGGGTGTTTTATTTAGAAAAATGACCACTTCCGTCTGTGCCTCTTTTCCGCACTTGTCTCAGTTTTTTCCATGCATGCACCCCCGGTCCGTGGAAAAATGGTCTTGCATGAAACCGGTCCGTGGTGCAAAAAAGGTTGGGGACCGCTGCTGTATAGTATCACTGCTAAACAAAAACAAAAAATCTAAACATATATACAGTATATATATATATATACACTGCCTGGCCCAAAAAAAAGTCACCACCTGGATTTAACTAAGTAAATAGGTAAGAGCCTTCCATTGGATAATTACTGCAGTGATTAATATGTTTTAGCTGGCAACAAGTTATTTAACCCTAACTGATGCAGTGAGTAGCTTCTCATTTCTTAAACAACCATGTCGGAAGACCGTGGAAAAGATGTTAATCTGTTTCAGAAGGGTCAAATTATTGGCCTGCATCAAGCAAAGAAAACAACTAAGGAGATTGCTGAAACTACAAAAATTGGGTTAAGAACTGTCCAACGCATTATTAAAACCTGGAAGGAAAGTGGTGAACCATCATCTTCGAGGAAGAAATGTGGTCGGAAAAAAATCTTGAATGATCGTGATCAGCGATCTCCTAAACGTTTGGTGAAATCATATCGTAAAAAATCAACAGTAGAACTCACGGCTATGTTTAATAGTGAAAGTAAGAGCATTTCCACACGCACAATGCAAAGGGAACTCAAGGGATTGGGACTAAACAGCTGTGTAGCCTTAAGAAAACCACTTTTCAGTGAGGCTAATCGGAAAAAAGGCTTCAATTTACTAGGGAGCATAAAGATTGGACTCTGGAGCAATGGAAGAAGGTCATGTGGTCTGATGAGTCCAGATTTACCCTGTTCCAGAGTGATGGGCGCATCAGGGTAAGAAGAGAGGCGGATGAAGTGATGCACCCATCATGCCTAGTGCCTACCGTACAAGCCTGTGGGGGCAGTGTTATGATCTGGGGTTGCTGCAGTTGGTCAGGTCTAGGTTCAGCAACGTTAAGTGCCCAAAGAATGAGGTCAGCTGACTACCTGAATATACTGAATGAGCAGGTTTTTCCATCAATGGATTTTTTCTAATATATAGAAATAGACATATTCCAAGATGACAATGCCACGATTCATCAGGCTCAAATTGTGAAAGAGTGGTTCAGGGAGCACGAGACATCATTTTCACACATGGATTGGCCACCACAGAGTCCAGACCGTAACCCCATTGAGAATCTTTGGGATGTGCTGGAGAAGACTATGCGCAGCGGTCCGAATCTCCCATCATCAATACAAGATCTTGGCAAAAAATGTATGCAACTCTCGACGGAAATAAATGTTGTGACATTGCAGAAGCTTATCGAAACGATGCCATGGCGAATGCGTTCCGTAATTAAAGCTAAAGGCGGTCCAACTAAATATTAGAGTGTGTGACTTTTTTTTGGACGGGCAGTGTATATATATATATATATATAGTGGCTTTGGAGAGTATTCAGGCCCCTTCACTTTTTTCCTCTGCAGCGATGGGAGAACCTGGCAGAAGGACAACCATCTCTGCAGCACTCCATCAATCAGGCCTTTATGGTAGCGTTTGGCATTCAGGCCAAAGAGTTCCATTTTTGTCTCATCAGACCAGGGAATCTTTTTCCTCATGCTCTCAGAGTCCTGTAAGTGCCGTCCTGTAGTGGCTTCCATCTAGCCACTACCATAAAGGCCTGATTGAAGGAGTGCTGCAGAGATGGTTGTCCTTCTGCCAGGTTCTCCCATCACTGCAGAGGAACTCTGAAGCTCTCTTAGAGTGGCCATTGGGTTCTTGGTCACCTCCCTGACCAAGGCCCTTCTTGCTCAGTTACTGAGTTTGGCCGGCCAGCCAGCTCTAAGAAGAGTCGTGGTGGTTCAAAACGTCTTCCATTTCACAATGATGGAGCCCACTGTGCTCCAATACTTTAGCAATGTTTTTATACCCTTCCCCAGATCTATGCCTCGACACAATTCTATCTCGGAGGTCTATCCAGCTCTATCTCCTTGGACTTCATGGCTTGGTTTTTGCTCTGACATGCACTGTGAACTGTGGGACCTTATATTGACAGGTTGGCCCTTTCTAAATCATGTCCAATCAATTGAATTTGCCACAGGTGGACGACAATCAAGTTCTAGAGACATCTCAAGGATGATCAAAGGGAACAGGATAAACAGGAGTAAAATTTTGAGTGTCACAGCAAAGGGCCTGAATGCTTATGTAAATTACATATTTCAGTTTTTTATTTGTAATAAATTAGCAACAATTTCTAAAAACATGTTTTCACTTCGTCATTATCGGGTATTGTGTGTAGATTTATGGCAAAAAATATATTCAATCCATTTTAAACTAAGTCTATAACACAACAAAGTGTGTCAAAAGTGAAGGGGCCTGAATACTTTCCAAAGCCACTGTATATACATACAGTACCCTCTAAAGATACCAACATGTACCAAGACATTTTGGTTTTCCCTCTGGAAGGAAGCTGAAACTTGGCTGCAAATAGATCTTTCAGCAAGATAGTGATCCCAAGCATACCACAAAATCAACCAAGGAATGATTAACTGACCACAAAATTACTGTTTTTGTTTTGCAATGGCACAACACTTTTGTGGCTTAAATTGAAGAGGCCAGTGCACAAGCATAGACCAAAGGATCTGAAGGATCTTGAAAGATTCTGTATGTTAGAATGGTCAAAGATCCCCCCCCCAATTTGTTTACCAACCTCATAAATCAACTATAGAAGATGACTCAGTAGTGTTATCCTTGCGAGGGAAGGGTACATAAAGTACTGAAACAGGTGAGTGATCAATTCTGAATAATCTGAGCCATTTTTGGAAAAACATTCTACAATTGTATTTTTCTCTGAGCAATTGTATATAAAGTAATATAATGTTTTTTGTGCATACAATATAGCTCATTACCTGTATTGTTTCTTTTATAAAGACTTCTTTGCTCAGCTTTACCATGAATGCGAATCATTTGGGAGATTACTGTATATATAATTTAGTTAAGTAATTATAGTCTTTATTTGTGTATTTATTTTGTCTGTTATTGTTATTTGTTTGTCGCTTTTGATTTGGCATAACCGTGTAATGTCATGAGAGAGAGAGAAAGACAAAGAGAGGGAGTGAGAGAGAGAAGGGGAAAAGAGAGACTGAGAGGGAGAAAGAGAGAGAAGAGAATTTTGAGAGGTCTTCCACGTGGAAAATTGAGATGTTTGTTTACCTTCGCTAACCAAGCTTACTGCAACCTTTCCACAGTACCTCAGAGCTCCCTTAAATGGCTTGTGTCAGGGACAGATTCAATAAAGGACTGCTGTGCCTTTGTGATCATAAAATAGGTGCAAACACAGAGGGGAAATGGTAAATAAAGTGTAAGTGACTGACTCTGTGAATGACATTGTCTCATGCAGGTTTGTGGAAATCTCAAGTTTGGCAGCAACGGACTCAGAACTGGTACAACAACAGCAGGGGGGGAGAGAGAGGAAGAGGTAGGGAGGGAAAAGCATGAAGGGGGGAAGAGTAAAGTGAAAGAAGGATGAAAAGGCATCAAGATCACAGAAAGGGATTCAAAAGAGGGATAACATGTTATGGACAGATGTGCACACACGTGTGTGTATTCAAGCATGTCAAGCATCTGAGGGTATGCAAGAGTGTGCATGTCTGTATATGCATGTGAGATTGTGTGTGTGTGTCCACGTGTATATGTGAGTGAGTGAGTGCATGTGCGCACATGAGAGTGAAAAAGAGGATGATGTCAAGACGAAAAGAATGACGGACAGATAAAGTTACGGGGAGGAGAGAGGGAGAGGCGGGAGGATGTGAGGACTAAAGAGAGTGAAACAAGTCAATTCTATTGTTCCTAAACATTAATGCTATTTACAACATATTATTTACAATTTATAATTCACATTATTATTACATGTCTATTACCATTAATATTACCATTCATTCATAATTGTTGTTATGCCATTATTTCTTTGCAATCTTTTTCGTTTTGACAAATTATTTGCTTTGGTAGTAGATTACAATGTCATGCACAATAAAGAGTTTCCCAATCTAAATCAGAGAGAGAGGAGGAAGAAAGTGAAGAAGAGAAAGAAACAGACAGAAAGAGAGAGGTGGGGTGATGGGAGGAAGACAGGAATAGAGTGATGGCAAAGAGACACAGAGCTGGTGATGAGGGTGGAGAATTGAATACTTCCCTAAGGAAATAAAGAGAGAGTGAAAGAGAAGGAGGAAGGAGAGAGGGACAGGGAGGAAGGGAAGGAGCAGAATAGATAGAGAGAAAGCGAGGGAAGGATGGAAGGAGATAGAGAAGGAGAGAGATAGGAAAAGAGAGGGGGGGAGAGTTATTTAGAATGCTATTTACAGGGAGAGAAGACGATTGAGAAGAGATGTCTTATATATTCTTGTTCTAATATGCTTTAGCAACACCAGATTCTGTCTTGCTAAAAAAAAAAAGAATTTTAAAGAAGAGTGAGAAACACAGACTCTCAATTTGCAGGGTATTTATTTTGTCTGAATGATTTTGCTTTAGTTTAGTACGTGTCTGAAAAAATTTCATTAATGTTATTGTCACTAGTATTGTCACTGCTGTTGTGTATTGGATTCATTCACTGTAAAACATCTTTGTAAATCACCTCAGTAACACACTTTCATTTTGTGCCAATAAAGCTCCTTGACAAATAATTTTAATTGAGAAAGGGAAAGAGATAGACAAAGAGAGAGGGGGAGGGAGAGAAGGAGAAAGAGACTGAGGGGGAGAGAGACAGAGAGGGAGGAAGAGGGAGAGAAAGGGGCAGACCTTTGTTCTCAGTTGCGGCCTCTTGGCTGCTGTTAGTGTTTCCAGTGGCTCTCTGTAACAGTAAAACACAAACATTGTTATTATGCCAGTTGTTATACAGCATATATCATGACTGAAATCACTAAACCACTTTCAGTTTTGTTTGTATGTTTATAGTAAAGTCAGTTTTGCTGGTATGTCAGTCTATGTCATCTGCCGTAAGTATTTATTAATGGAAATGTAAAATTTATGATGGGGTTATGTAGCATTTATGAAGGCTCTGACATAGAAAAGGTTACCAAAATATCTGCAGGAACAGACATAATTGTACGGTGTGTGTGCATGCGTGTGTGTGTTTGTGTGTGAGTGAATGTGTGTGTGTGTGTGTGTGTGTGTATGTGTGTGATATTTTTGTTAAATATAGTTGCTGTAGAAATTAGATGGCTGCCATTTGAAGCTATAATCTCTAATCCCAGTCCATAATCATCATTGCATTAGTCTCCATGTATAATCTGGTCTCTCCTGCTTTCCCCGTCTCTCAATCTGGCTCAATCTGGTTTTAAAATGTTTGACGCATGTGACCTGTGACCCACTTATCTTTCTGCTTTATCAGTAACCTTTTCTCCATTTCTCTCTCTGTCTCTCTCTGAATCCCTCACTCAATAGAACTGATGTAAAATGGCTTTGAGGTAGCCATGGTCCTTTCTGTCCCTCTGATATGACCAAAAGAAACAGCCGCTTTCTGCTTCCTAATGCAGCGGTCCCCTTGGGCTAAGAGTATTACACACAGCATCTCCAACACACAGACACTACACTGACACATACACAAGACACATTCTACACTCACACACACACACACACACTCACATTCACTCACATACGCTCTAACACACACACACACACACACACTACACTCGTGCATGCACACACAGTACACTAACACACACACACTACACGCACTCTCACGCACATACCCTTCTGTCCCTCTGATATGACCAAAAGGAACAGCCGCTTTCTGCTTCCTAATGCAGCGGTCCCCTCGGGCTAAGAGTATTACACACAGCATCTCCAACACACAGACACTACACTGACACATACACAAGACACATTCTACACTCACACACACACACACACTCACATTCAGTCACATACACTCTAACACACACACACATACACACACACACACACACACACACACTCTCACGCACATACACACACTTACACAATTCAACTCAATTTGGTTCAAATTGAGCTTTATTGGCATAACAAGTAAAATTGTATTGCACACATATACACATATATGCTTACACACAATTAATTAATTATTTTTTATTTTATTTATTTACTCCGTCCCTCACGGTATGGTAGGATAATTCATACCATAAGGTGCTGGATTAATAGTTTTGATGAATACACTCCAGCGCACACTATACTCACACTCATACTCAAGGACTATTTTTTTCTCTGTATCCCACCATTTTCCAGGAGTTCATCTTGATCGCCTTTTAAGGGGTCAGGGAATAATTTTCCAGTTTCTGACATTAGCTCTAATGGTTTTCTGTTTTTTTAATTCCCTCTGGAAAATGTCAATTGTGAAGCGCTGTGTGACAACCTGTTTGTAAATGGCGCTATACAAAAAATAAAGATTGATTGATTGATTGATACACACACAAACACCCAATCACAGGTGCAAACACACACACACACACACACATACACACACACACACACACACACACACTCTACACTCACAAGCACACACATACACACAGACATGTGCACAACACTCACTTAAACAAACACACACACACACACACACACATACATCCATGCATAACACATACACATGCCCTGCTTTACTGGTATGGAGCGCAGAATGGAAATATTGCCAAATCATAGCGTACATGTAGTTTAGAAAAACAAGTACTTTTGTGTACATTTTAACCGATGAGACATATACATTTGTGATTATAATAATGGTAATGGTAACAGTAAAACAAATATAGATTTTTAGAAACAAAATTTATATAAATAATTATTAAATAATAATAATAATATTAAATAATAACATATGATATCTCTATAGTTCAGACTGAGATAGAGTCAGTGGTGGGTGATTACTCTCTCTCCCTCTCTCTCCTTGTCTCTTTTTCCCCCAATCCCACTTCTCCACCATTTCCCCCTCTCTTCTTCCATCTCTCACTCATTTCCTGTCTCGCTACTTCCTCCATTTCTTTCTCTCTCTCTCTCTCTCTGGCTCTGATCGAGCTTTTCAAATGCAAATTGCTGCAGCTCCTCGTAATAATCCTGTTTATAGTGAGAGAGCTTCTTTACCCCCCCATGCTATTTCACAATGAGCTCCTCATCTCTCCCTCGCCTTCCTCTTGTTCTATGTCTTCTAACCACTCTCCCTCTCCCTTGTCCTTTCTCTCTCTCTCTCCCCCCTTCTCTCTCTCTCACATACAGTGTTTACTCTTATTTGCACTTAAAGTCTATTTTTCAATTCAGTACACTAAATGTGAAAGAGCAGAAAGGACACCGTTGTAGTGCTTTTACTGATTATCTATAAAGCAGTCCTTAATGTTGTGATTTTTTTAATCACAAAAGAAGCATAAACTGTGCATATTTTTCTGTACATATTAGTAACTATGTAACTACGAATTGGTAAGTGACAGAAACTGCCTTGTATTCACCTTGCTAGCATACACTGTTCCCTGTATTTAAGATGGGCAGGAGGACTAACCCCACGGCATAATTAAGATGCCCTAATTAGCCCAGCTCATTAAATCAGGGCCTGCTCTTTGGGGGCAAGCCCCTGTTACTGGTTTATTAATGAATGATTCTGTCAGCCTAAGACCAAGGCAAGGAAAGCAGCTCACAGCTGCATGTGTGTGCACGTGTGAGTTTGAGTGTGTGTGTTTGTGTGCATCTGCATGAGCGTGTGTACATATGCATTTGTGTGTCTGTCTGTATGTGCACATGTGTGTGTGCACGTGTGTATGTGCCTGTACTTTGTGTGTGTTTGCATGTATGTGTGTGTGTATTAGAGGGCAGTTTGTTTTAAACAGGGAGATGGCAGATGAACAACCAAATTCTTCATTTTTTGTCAAACAGAGTTTATATAATACAGGTTATTCCAGGTCTTAATCTCTGTCTGCCATGGAGTCTCACTTTTTATTCATATAAATTAAATATATATTTATTTTTTACAAAAAAGATACAACTGTTTAAACCATTTTTATTATATGTGAAAAGAGAAATGTTGCCGTTCGCTCAGTGTACCACGCGCTGTGCAGATGTTTTGCTCGCGGATACGCGCGCACTTTGTACTAATACATTGGGATTCACGTTCTCGCGCTGTTGCCAAGGAGAAACGGATCTTTGAATTTCTCCAAGTAATGCATGAAATCAGGCAAAACGAACAAATACTGGAATTACCCAGAGTGCTTGTAAACAGAAGTTAATTAAAAGAACTCATGCAAACAATAGAAGCTGGAAAAAAAACACAAAAAAACAACAATACCACAATGACATCAGAGGTACCAGAAGTAGCAGGCCGGCTAAAACAGCTGCAGTGCGAAACAGCGCGGATGTAGTAAATTATCAGATTACAGACTGCTGAAGTTCAAAGAGGCATGCTGTTAGCGGCGACCCGCTGGATTCTGGTATATTAACTGAAGCAATGAGGTTGACCAGTAGAGGAAAGCAAACGGTATCCTCCCTTTATGACAATAGAGTAGTGGTTACACATATAGTGATGATGGGATGGTGTGTAGGCGTACAATCTCTGCCGAGGTGACACTACTGTATCAATCCAAGAAAAACACCCAAATAATCATAAACAAGTGTATAAGTGTTTAGATACGCAATATAACGCTAGCCTATACTGCATGCCTGGAATGGGCATGATCTGAACATTGCCTACTCTTGCAGCGGAAAACTTAAACACAAGCCAAAAAGAGAAAACCCATCCTTGAACGTGCTCGAAAAAAACAAATGATTTATAGCTGTATAAGTTATATTTTATAACTCGGGTTCATTACGAAATTCCAGTAGGATACAGCACCATACTGTGCACTCCTGTGACGTTAGGTTGGTCCTGTCTGCCCGAGAGCTTGTCGGTGATAACTGCTTATGATTGACGCGAATTGTATAAAGTGTGCGGCAAAGCTTAATCGTTGTCCGGTGCATTGGGCGCGAGGTTTGGGACTGTAGCCAACGCTAGGCTGCAAGGTGATGGGGAATGCCAGATGTCAGACAAAACTTATGTATTTATTTATTTCGAGAAATACCGCATCACCGATGAGACATATGGAGAAAGAGAAGCGTTCTGAACCAGTACCGATCTACAGGCTCCTCGCCTTGAACACACTGCAATAAGGTAACATACCTGTTTACGCGTAGATCAATCAATAACACCGTAACGCGAACAATTCCCTTTACACTGCACAGTGACAGCAGTGACACCTAGCAACCGCAACAAAATGACGAAATGCAGATAGATTCATTAATCACTATAAGATAACCCCGCCATGGAGAACTACAAATGTAGCATATGTCCCATTCAACATGTGGAAACAACTATGTTGAGTGGGATAGTTTATTTTCAATGTATTTCAGTTAGCATGAATACACTTACCTCGCTCATTTTATAACAGTAGCGTTGCAGAGTTCCGTTGCGCTCGTGTCTCTCGCTTCCTCTCCAGTTGCGCTTAATAGAAGAGCAGTTGTCTTGAAGGCGAACTGTAGTCTATAAATGCTGGTCAGCCGAAAACCCAAGTCGCACCTTTTATGGCCAATGGAAGAGAAGCTTCGCTAATCTGTAGCTATGTGTAATGATTCGCTCTCTGTCTTGAATGCAGTCAGCTTCTAGCAACGCTTGAAGTGTGACACTGAATGGTGCGAGCATGTGTAAAAAAGAAGTTGAAATCCTACGGACAGCTCTCTCGTGTCTCTTCCCCCAGCCCCCCCCTCTCTCCCCCCTAGTGTGCCTAGTCAAATAGTAATAAACGCATTCACTGCGCAGTCGCTTCTTCTGGCGCAGTGGCTGCCTATCGGGATACAAATTTCAGTGACAGAAATGTCCCCCTACTCTAATCACAAACCACAGATAAAACTGTATTTGAGAAGGCTATGTTTCTAAGTTGCCTGTATAAGGGTGTTTATTAAGGTAAAAAATAATAAACAAATATATTAATTCAGAATAATAATAATTTGTGTTCTTCCTCCTCCTCTTCTTCTTCTTCTTCTTCTCCTTCTTCTTCTTCTCCTTCTTCTTCTTCTTCTTCTTCGTCTTCTTCTTCTTCTTAATACATTATAATACATTCTACATTTTGTTAGAATTTTATGTTTGTTTATGACTTAAAATGTCTAGATTACATAGCGCTGCAAAACATGCATCACTGTCCAAGTAGTCAATGCTTTATTCATAATGACAGCGATGGCCGCATATCACTAGACATATTCCAAAAAATCACAAGAGAAAAATGTATAAGGAAATTCATAAAATAAATTATACATTACTAAATGCCCATATACAATTCCACAAATGAATGATGTTACATAAAACTACATAAAACTACTTACGGGTGGTGTAGCGGTAAGAGCGTCCGACTGGGACGCAAGTTGCCAACTGCGAACCCCTAGCGGCACTCCCAGTCAGAGACTGACGCAGTCGGGTTTCGAACCCCACCTACAGTTGGCAACTTGCGTTGGGTGTCCAGTGTCGAAGGAGGTGGGGATCAATGTCTCCCTTCCCTCCGGGCGCCCTTCAAATTAAACTACTACCTGTCCCACCTTCTGCTCACGTTTAAGGCCTCTACATGCTCGAGCGACTGCAAAGCGACATCCTCTGCAACACGTCGCAGAGGTTGTGTTGATGTTGCAGAGGATGTCGCGTATCTAGCACACAAATCTAACTCGTGACTGCAGCGCAACTGTTAGGGGGACCAGGGGGGAATTGGACCCAGGCCCATGGATGATGGGGAGAGGGAATAAAGGAGACCAAAAAATAAAACAATGTGTGTGAAAAGGAGGGCTAGAGAAAAACAGGGGCGAAAACAAAAGTGCTAATCTAACTAAACTGGGAGGCACAAACAATGAGAGATTAAAAAATAAAGGAACAAAACAACAAACAAGAAAACACAATAAACACAAAATATATTATATGCCATTTAGCAGACGCTTTTATCCAAAGCGACTTACAGTAGTGAATGCATACATTTTTCAGTATATGTGGTCCCAGTGAGACTTCAACCCACAACTTAAGCATTGCCAACGCCATGCTCTACCTACTGAGCCATACAGAACCACAATACCAAATCTAAATGTATCCAAAGCGACTTACAGTAGTGAATGCATACATTAAACACTAAAACACTAAACTACTAGATACTAAAGCTAGAGAAAACAACAAACAAGAAAACACAAGAAAATCTAAATGTGTAGAGGCACAAAACATTAAACTACTAGATACTAAAGTTAGAGAGAGGGAATAGAGAAGTGAAACCGGCAGGAGTAAACTCAAGACACGGAGACCCAAAACTTGGCAAAGATGACTGAGTAAGACTGGGTTAAATACTGCGTGTGATGAGGTAAATTAGGGACAGGTGTGTGTGATAATCACGGGGGGACCTAGAAACTGTTTAGGATGGAAAATTCCAGTGCGACTGGGGAAAAATAAATAGAGTAAACCAAAAACAAAAAAGGGAGCTATGTTGCCCTCCTGCGGCCGACCGAGGGATTGGCCGGAATCCTCACAGCAACATGTCGCGTAGATGTTGCACAGCATTGATTGGTTGGTTAGCGAATAGAGGCGGAGCTGTCATAGTCATAGTTCATTGAGCTAGTACATCATTTCTTACATTTTAAGCATTTAGCAGACGTTCTTATTCAGAGCGACTTACCAGATGTGGTAGATCAGAGCAGTAATACAGCGATAGACATCGTTGTTGGCAGCTGCATACCATACCTGTATATATCTATGTTAACATTAGCTAAGCAAAACTATCTATATCTATCTAGCTAGCAACCTGGTATCATGGCCAAATAAAGCTTGCTAACAGTAGCTAATGATATAGATAGCTAGTATTCTTTGTTCGACACGCTATAAAATGAACCAGCTTCAGGAAAGACTGGCTGAAGAAGTTCGAAGGTACAGGAAGCAGGTTTCCCTGCTTTCATGAAAGCTTTACCGACCTTGATCAATACATTGACGCCGACTAGTGTACAGAAGTGTAAGGACACCATGTTGCATGCAGGTTCATATTTATTGGGATGTGTCACCTTTGTTCGTTCTCTTTTGGTCTTGTGCTCGTCGACAGTAAAGTGACAGACTGCAGATGGTTTCCCTCTTGGAGGAAGGAGCCGGTTTTTGGCGTGAGCCATGCCCATACAGTAGCCTGTTTATCAATAAACTGTTGATTCGAGAACTCAGCCTGGTCTAGTACCTGTTTTATTATTTTTAATTTATTTTGCTCAAGCTAGATCGCTACACTATTTTAACTTTGTAACAGGATGTTCTGACTAACTCGGGTGCAACTAATGGGATTGTATTAGCCGTGCCTCTCTTGAGAGGTAAAATCAATTCCAGATGGGAGGAGAAACTTGTGTTATGTGTGTCAGAGTTACCCAAATGTTCAATACAAGTCTATTGAGACCCAGGGAGGCGTTAGCTCAGCAACATGTTTCTAGCCAAGTTGGTCTATTAGGTTTATATCAAAAGGAAAAATAATTGAAAAGAAAAGAAATAGGAAATAGATAAAATCCAAATCCCCTGGTGCCCTGACTGGCTTCCACACTCTCCTGGCTACCTTTTCCTCTAACCTCTCCTCTGGTAAATCTGCATTTTTCTTCTCCAAAATTAAATCTTCTGCTTCTAACCCTCGCAAACTGTACTCTACATTTTCTTCTCTCCTCACCCCTCCTCCTCCCCCACCCCCACCCCCCATCCTCTCTAACCTCTCTAAATGACTTTGCATCCTTCTTTCGCAAGAAAGTCGATGACATTCGTATCTCCTTCTCCCCAACCCATCCCACACCTAACCCTCCCTCACCCATCTCGCGACCAAAACCTCTCACCTCCATGTCATCCTTCTCACCCCACCACTTTAAGCTAGCTAGCATGAAGCCGTCAGCTAGCAATGAAGCAAGTAAAACGGTCATCAGATGCACTTGGGGTATCTAATACACAAGTGGGAGTTAGCTAGCTAACCATGTTACCTGGTGTTAGCTAGCTAACAAGTAAGATAATTTGATGGTAGTACACACCTTATGTATTATTTATATATGCATATTATCAATGTAGTGACATGAAATATTTCCAGTTGTAAAACATTTTTAGATAATACTTACATATCAGATGTAAAATCTTCTTGCAGTATCTTGCTGAGTGGTGAATATTGTTATTTGATATGTGTGGAGTCTATTGTGTCTGTCCATGATTCACACAGGAGAGGGTTGCAAATGGCTTGAGCATGTCTGGCACCTACCACTCACTTCCTGCGAATGCCAACCAACTACAACAGTTACCAGTAAATAATAAGTAGTTACCATGGCAACTACATGAATAAATAAACTAATAAAGCTACTTTATTGGTAGGCATGGCCGTTTTCCGGCCAAGGAGTGGTTTTAGTGCAAAATAAATGCTTGCAATTCAGAATCATGAAAAACCCCTAGTTTGACCCCTCACAAGGTCAAACGTCACGGTTTAAATGGAGCAAAAACGTGAAATCTTTGAATGCATAGTGCGAGTTTGTGGAGTTGTTGTTTGTCAGATTGCTGAGAAAGAGAGATACTGTTTGAGGATTGCTGAGAGACACAGAGAGCGATATTTGCGAGGACTACGGAGATATTTGAGTTTATTTAATATACTTTAAATATTATTTAAATATTTGAGAGTATTTGATAATTAATTAGAACTTGTGAGATATATTGTGGCGAGCATGCGTTGGGTGGTGTATCAAGGAAGGAGACAGAGTCCAAGTAGAATGCCAAACTGGCTACACAGGCAGTCGTTTAATAAAGAAAAGGATAGTTACCCATACGTACGTACGTACGTACACCACTCAGTCGTGGGTAATATCGGCTGCTAGCTTCCGTATTCCCTACACCGCACAACCCCAGAAGTAGCCTAAAAACCAATGGAGGTTCTTGCCTGCCTACCGAGTCCTTAAAAGGACACGTGAGACCGACGAAACGCCTTTTGCAGAAAACACAGCCAGTCAGGAAGGTACAGTCCATTCCACACAGGGCACATTGACACTCTCCCTCTGGAACTCGGGAGACGGCATTATTTACATAACGTGTTCTGGTCGCGGTGGTCCCAACGGAACACAGCTAGATAACACAACACAGTTTAACTACACAATATGTGCAAACATCGAACAGAACAATTTAACAGTTTAACCGGGGGAGACGCTTAAGGTTACGAAACACTTGTTTTCAATATCACGGGTTGTCTCAAAGTTTCGAGCTTGCCATCCCTAGCAGACGCGCTTATCCAGAGCGACTTACAAGATGAAAGATAGTTTCAGTAAAACTATGATCCTGTTTCTGTTTTACAATGAGAGCACTAATAAAAGCTGTTTCTCCGCTACTGCTCAGTGTTTCGACAATCGGTTGGCCAGGCATGATTATAGTATGGATGGAAATATAAACAAATAAAATAATATATATATATTATTATAAGTTGGCGTGAAAACACTGTCAAAGGTCTGTACATAAACCCAGATGCAGACACTAGTAGTACTATACAAGTCGTTCGTGCATACATAGCTTATTTAACACAGATGCAAAAAATTCTTAAAATGAGAGGCATACATGCGTACAGAGTCATTTTGCATTTTGTGTGATTTACGATTACAAACTGCTATTTTTGCGTATTGTATGTATTTTTAACAGCGATCCCACACAATCAACACCCAACCGTGACTATCGGCTTCACTGGAATCAATTCTACTCGTTGGTGGATAAGACAATCTTGCGCAGAATTAACCCTCGTGAAATTGTTTGGGGTTTTAGAGACCCATTTCCGGTGTAATCATAGTATTCTCTGGAAACCGAAAATGGGTAAAAAATGCAATCTGAAGAACACCGTCAAAACTTAAACAGCTAGCTAGCTGACAAACCATTTTTGTTTTTGTTTTTTTAGCTGCTTTGAACACAAATCCAGAATGTCGTGCAATTTGAGTCACTGGCGTCCGGTTCGACGTGCCTAAGAGACCGGTCGAAGCCAGACATCGACACCGAGGATAAGGATTGAACTGCGCCCGGGGTCGCCGGGCCTGCGAACAGAGGTGGCTTTGTTTACATTGTCAGTGTGTGAAGCATTATGGTGGAGTTAGCTAACCAGGCATCTAAATGGTAACATAAGGAGCTAGCCTGCTCGCTGAAACGAGAAAGTCAACGTTACGTAACTCCACTATCTATATATTTTAAATAAATCAGTTGGATAACACGCTATAAGTTAGCTAACGTTGCCTAGCTGGGTACCATTAATACAACAGACGCAATTGCTAGTTAGCTGACGGTGGTCAAGCCTTTTGGACAGCTGACTGGTTGAAGGCTTTGTTAGCAGACGAAATTGGCTAATTTAACAAGTGTGCGGGCATTTGGATACAGGTAATGTTGGTTAGTTACGTGACTGGCTATCATACGTTTTTAATTGCTAGCTATATTTTCATTATATACATCACCCAGCTGTGCTTTCAAGTATTGTAATGTCAGCTAACGTTGACTAGATAGATAACGTTTGTATTTCATCATGAATCACCTGGCTAAAATTAGTTCAGTATCGTTTGATATCAGGGTTTAGTATTACGCTAAATTGTAAACTTTGTATTGTAAAGCCATAGCTAGCTAGCGAATTGTACAAGAGTTCACAATTTCTTAGCTAATGTTGGGTAACGTTAGCTATGCCAAGCTATGGTATGTGTTGTAGCTTAAGCTAAAAGCAAGGTAATGAGATTTTTAGCTACGTCACACGTTGTAGTATGCTTGCTAGCTTGCGGAGCCACTTTATTTAACGTTAACGTTATACGTTTCTAACGTTCGTTCACTTGCTGCCCATAATGTTTATCCGGCGTACTAGCTACATTTCAATTGAAGCATGCTGGTTAGATAGATTGTACGCAGGGGCGTAAAATAAAATACTGTTCGTAAAATACTGTAATCAAGGTTAACCGGTAATGAACCTAACTTGCTAACGTTAACTGGAAAATTTGCTCAATTCGTTACGCATCAACTTTGCTGATCGCATCAACTTGATCTTGTTCTCGCGATCATTGTAACTACCCTTCGAACTAAGACGTAATTTTGCAAGTATTCAGTTAACATTAGCTAGATAGCTGCGTACTTTAAGAGTAAGTTAAAGGAAAACAAAAAACAGATTGAAATGTATCATGGTTGCAAAGATGCCTAGCTAATTCACCCCTGTTCAGCTTGATTTATTTGTTTTCTGTGTTGCTTTTGTCCCTCATTGGTGTTTAATAAGAGCGGCGAACTCACTGCGCTGTTAAACAATAGTATCTAATGCACTCTCATGGAAAATGACTGGATATTATAACGTAGTGTGTATATATTACCGTATTAAGCTCTCTCTCTCTCTCTCAGTGCATTTTTGATGGTCTGTAGTATGCAGTCAGTGTATATTCTCTCTCTCTCTCTCTCTCTCTCTCTCTCTCTCTCTCTCTCTCTCTCTCTCTCTCTCTCTCTCTCTCTCTCTCTCTCTCTCCTCTCCCTCTCCCTCCCTCTCTCTCTGTGCAGTGTTAATGTACTGTTGTGTGCGATTGGTAAGCATGTATATACTGTATTCTCTCTAGGGTCTCTTCATTGGCAAAGTGGCACAGAGGAAGGGGGGATGGCTGATAAAGGTAGCGCATCCAGTCTCCTAAATGGTGAGAGAAATAGATTTGCCACAGACCCACAGTTTGCTGTCTGATATATATATATATATATATTTGAATCAAAGTTTGCAGTGAAGTAAATTGCTACTTTTTTATCTTCATGTTTCAGATCATTTTCTTATTGTGCAACTTTCTCCAGGGGTCAAGATTAAGGGAAAAGTCGTACTTTCCACAGGGTAGCTTGGAAAATATAGTTTCCCTTCCTCAAAATGTCTTGCCCTCGTTCTCGCATTGCAGCGAACTCCATAGGTCTGCAACATAAGGAGACTGTATGCCAAATGCTCTCATTCTTTATTTTGAATATGGTGCTAGAGGTATTTTAATTTTTTGTCCCCCCCCCTCCATGTCTTTTCAATGACTGAGTTGGACGTTTCAACATTGAAACAATGGCAGAATTTTCAATGGGTTTGTTATAATAATAGCCTAATATTGACAGTATAGATAGGTGAGTTATGACAACATACGAAGCCTTTATAGGTGTACTGTCAGGGGCCCAGATTATAATTTACATCAGGGACAGAAACTAGATGGGAAATGATAATCTGGGCCCCTGTACCTCTCTGGCTCTCTCTCTGAGAGATTGTTGACCCCCCCCTCTCCGTGGGATATTTGAATCTCCCTCTCTCTCTTTGAGATATGACTATTTGTAGAGATGACAAAGGGGGTGTTGTATTAAGATGGTTTGATCCAATCTGTCATTTGTAAAAAGGGAAAAATGCATATGTGTATGTATGTTCTTTTTAAAAAAATTTTTTAACTGAAGATGACCTGCTCCCCACAGGTGGCCCAGAGGAGCCTGACCCTGCTGAAACACAGGAGCAGGCACACCCTGACACAGGTATCCAGTAGGGATCGTTCAGAATGTTCAAATTTCAAATATTCGTGGGGGTGTATATTATTCGATTGCCTCGTCAAATTAATCTCTTTAATTAATCTCACTAAGCAAGTGATAATAAAAGGGCTCAGACTGCCATCTATTGGCTATTAATTTCTCTAATGCTTATATTAGTTACCAGCAGTGATACAAAGCGATCATTCATCATCACTGACCTGTATAATTGGACCCAGCTTTGAGTCAGGAATGGATGCACGTTGAAATCTGTAACCCCTAGTGGCTGGCAGCAGTAAGATTTTCTCCCCGTATGTAGTCATCCATTATAATTGATAAAAATTGTAATATTTAAGGTCACATTTTGGGCAGTAAATGTTTTTTATTCTAAACGTAAGAAGGACATTTTCGTGTTCTTTCAATTTTTTTTGAAGTGCTGAAATATATTTCTTGCAATTCTTTATTCGCTATACAAGGCTGTTCTAGGATCAGTTATTTGCGCTAGTTGGAAGTTGAACCATCTCAGTGAGAATGTAATGCTTGCTTGGGAAGAAAAACACTGATTGCTTTGACAGACTTCAATCACTGAACTGATAAGTGTAACATTACAAAGTCTCACTGGGAGACGAGCGAAACGCATTGCTTTGCAGCTAACGTAAGATAATTTGAATTAGCTAGCTAGCGTTAGCAACATGGGACTGTCACTGTTACACACTCAGTCATTACAATATGTTTGAACATAAAAACGTAACCTAGACCTTGCATAGCCAATTCAGTCAAGATACTAAGAATTTCAGGTAATAATAATAATAAACTTTATTTATATAGCGCCTTTCATAGAGAATGCAGCTCAAAGTGCTTTTACATTTCAGCACAAAGAATAGATAAAAATTGTAATAATAATAAAAATAAATCACCAGCATAGAGAAAATCATATAAGTAAAGGAATAAATAAATTAAAAAGGATTAAATAAAGAATTCATTATTTATAAAATAAATAAATATATAAAATGATTAAGTGTAATTATCGGCTAGATTAAAAAGGTATGTTTTCAGCTGCCATTTAAAAATGTCCACTGAACCGACTTCTCTACTACTTTTTGTTAGGAAGTTTCGCCATTTAGGTGCTTAGTGTACAAAAGCAGCTTCCCTAATTTTCTTCTGGGGGACCTTCGGAACAAAGAGAGAGCAACCAGTCTAAATATTGGTAACTGCACACACATAAGCACATAAATAATGGGAAAATACATCCATCTTTTTTATCTTGAGTTAGCCAACAATCCAGGCGGCACGGTGGTGCAGTGGATAGCGCTGTCGCCTCACAGCAAGAAGGTCTCGGGTTCGAATCCAGGCCGGGGGCCTTTCTGTGCAGAGTTTGCATGTTCTCCCGTGTCCGCGTGGGTTTCCTCCGGGTACTCCCGTTTCCTCCCACAGTCCAAAGACATGCACGTTAGGCTAATTGGAGAGTCTAAATTGCCCGTAGGTATGAGTGTGTGAGTGAATGGTGTGTGTGCCCTGCGATGGATTGGCGACCTGTCCAGGGTGTATTCCTGCCTCTCGCCCGGAACGCATGCTGGGATAGGCTCCAGCCCCCCCCCCCAGCGACCCTGACCAGGAATAAGCGGCTTAGATAATGGATGGATGGCCAACAATCCTTTTGTATTAGCTCATACATAACTCTCATTGCAATCCATGAATGCGCGTATTAAGAAATAAGTAACTCTAGCATATAAATGTACTAATATAATCCAGTATAATTATACCTTTTTTACAATTTGCTGTTATAATGAACAATTCAGGACGTCCATGATCAAATGTTAGTCTCCTGTTAACATTCCGTGGGGCCACGATTGTCAATTGAGTAGGCTGTTTTGCTAATTAATTTTTTACAAGTCATAATTCTTCCTACACAATTGTTTGTGGTTGAGTAATGAATAGTAATCCATACAATAAACTGATGAAAATGACTGGTATAGATTTAGAATCACTCATGGCTGCTTTTATGATTATCTCAGATCAACTCTTACATGGATTATATAGCATATTGCTTTTTTTTGAGTAAGCATGAAGTTATACGCAATTTCATTATTTTTCATTTTCTGAAGTAGGCCTTTTCCATTTTTTAATGAATATTGAATATTCATTTTGAAAACCCATAAACTATTTGAAGCTCATGTTGTGCTCTCGTGCCCATCCCTCATACCCAGTCCAATACCTATGTCAGCCTGTAGTCTGGGTCTGTGGCTTTGTGTTTATGACAGTGGTAGGTCTGTGAGATGGTAGTCTGTGGCTGTGTGTTCAGGAGGAGGAGTTTCAGGGTTCTGTGGGCATCTACCTCACCCCTTCCCTGCCTCCTGCCCTGTGCAGACACACCTCTCTCCCCAGAGAGACATGCCCCCAGTGAGGAGAAGGATGAGGAAGAGGACAGCATGGATGGCAGCAGGCTGTACTCCCTGGCGGAGGAGGACGAGCGGGAGAGCGAGGGAGGGAGGGATGGAGAGAGGGTGCGGGGGGTGAAGGAGAGAGAGGGGAGGAAGAGGCGGAGGGGGCAGGAGAGGCCGGACAGCGGGCCTACGCATGGCTCCTCCAGCTCCGACGAGGAGGAGGAGGAGGAGGAGGAGCAGGAGGAAGAGGGGGAGGATGATGAGGAGGAGGAAGAAGAGGACGAACAGGCCATGGAGTTGTGGCTGGGGACAGAGCTGCAGGAGCTGGGAGGTCCAGCATGGCAGGCGGTGCCTTCCCTGCAGGCACGGGAGATCGGGCAGGGGGCGCAGTTTGTGAGGCGGGTGTGCGGAGCGCGGGGCCTGGTGCAGAGGCTGGAATTGCAAGGCCGGTTGGAGAGGCACACGGGCTGCGTCAACACCTTGCACTTCAACCCGGCTGGCACCCGCCTGGCCTCCGGCAGTGACGACCTGCGTGTGATCATCTGGGACTGGGCCCGGCGCCGCGCACAGCTAGAGTTCCACAGTGGCCACAAGAGCAACGTCTTCCAGGTGAGACAGAGGGGGGGCTACCAGGGCTGCAGAGCTTTGGCGGAGCAGTGATGTAGGGGTGCAGTGATTTGGTTGGGCAGTGATGTAGGGGTGCAGTAATTTAGGGGTGAGCCTTGCATTCTCGCCCTCCTCCAGGCTAAGTTCCTGCCCCACAGTGGTGACTCCACTCTGGCCATGTGCGCCCGAGATGGCCAGATCAGAGTAGCTGAACTGTCCGCCACCCAGCGCTGCAAGAATACTAAGAGAGTGGCTCAGCACAAGGGTGCCGCCCACAAGGTAGGAGAGACATGATTTTAATGGGTTGAATTGTCGGCGATGACGATCAAGATTTACTTGGCTTTTAATGCAGCACATCAAACTTGTTTGCATTAATGATTAGCTAGCTGAGTCCGTGCTTGTGTTGCTGTTTTATTTGTATGGTGGTGTGGATATTTGAGGAGGGAGGGAGGGGGGAAGGGAGGGGGAGGGGAGGGGAGGGGGAGGGGGAGGAGGGGGAGGGGGAAGGGAGGGGGGGGGAGGGGGGAGGGGGAGGGGGAGGGGGGGAGGGAGGGAGGGGGAGGGAGGGGGGGGGAAGGGAGGAGGGGGAGGGGGGGAGGGGGGAGGGGGAGGGGGAGGGAGGGGAAGGGGAAGGGGAGGGGGAAGGGAGGGAGGGAGAAGGGGGAAGGGGGAAGGGGGGGAAGGGGGAGGGAGGGGGGGGGAAGGGGGGGGGAGGAAGGGAAGGAGGGGGAAGGGAGGGGAGGGAAGGGAGGGGAGGGGAAGGGAGGAGGGGGAGGGGAGGGAGGGGAGGGGGAGGGGGAGGGGGGAAGGGGAGGGGGAGGGGGAGGGGGGAGGGGGAGGGAGGGGAGGGGAGGGGAGGGGGGAGGGGGGGGAGGGGAGGGGGAGGGAGGGGAGGGAGGAGGGGAGGGGGAGGGGAGGGGAGGGGGAGAGGGGAGGGAGGAGGGGAGGAGGGCACAGTCTGTTTGTACCCGCACACTGTGTGTAGAAGAGGGAATATCCCAAACGAGGCGAAGGCTCGATGTTTAATTTAAAGTATTTTAATAGACAAAAGAGACAGACGTTTCGGTCAAATGACCATCATCAGTATAACATCAAGCATACAGAGGTAGAGTTAGATATATACATCATATTCAAGTAGTTAATTGACATCACCTGCAGACGTACACGTCATTAGGCCAGGAGATTGCGCAGAGCAAGCAGAGTTGATTGGAATCACCGGTCGGCAATGTTGCGAAGACATGCATTTCATTGATAATGCAATGGTACAGAGTAGGGTACACATAATAATCCAATCACATTTGCACAATTTTATAATTCAAAATCAAAAGTAATGAAGGCGTATGTGGGGTTCACTGGACAAGGGGAGAAAGGAAGGAGCAATTATAGATAGCAGGAGAGGTTCAGTGTCGTTCATGCCCAATGGGTGTTCTGTTTTTAATAAATAAATCCATTTACTTTCGCATTGTAGTAATTTTTGTTCTGTGTTAGTATGTCTGCGTGATGTGAGTATTCGGTCTATGCCACAGAAACGGAGTGAGGAGACTGGATGTTGTGACTCTGAAGTGTCTCGCTACAGGAGACTTGGGATCATTCCTGCGTATGGCACTTCTGTGTTCGTTAATGCAGATTCTCAATTGGCGGTTGCATTTCCCAATGTATTGTAGGCCGCAGGGGCAATGTAAAAGGTAAACAGTATTAGTGGAACTACATGTAATAAATTGTTTGACCGTATATTGTTTCTTGGTGACGAAAGAAATGAAAGTGTTCACTTTAGTGCCGTTCTCGCATGGAATACAGTGTAAGCAAGGAAAGAAACCTTTTGGGCCATCTATTCTCTCCCCTTGTCCAGGGCGGTGGGTTAACCCCACATCCGCACTTACCAGTTGGTCTCTGCAGTTTTTAGCCCTGGAGTGTATAAAAACAGGCAAGCGTGCAAAAAGTTTACTACCCACATTATCTGCAGAATATATGCCAATGTTTTTTGATCACATTTTTTATGTGATTACTCATGGGAGTATAGGTGGTACAGCAGGTCACGCGATCAGGTCTCTGTTTTTTGCATGCCACAGTAGGTTTTATGTAGGAGCGGGCTTTAGATAAGGCTGGATCAAGCCAATGCTTAGGGTACCCCCTTGTAATGAACTGGGCGTATAATTTTTGAGCTTCAATTTCAAAGTCGGGCGGCACGGTGGTGCAGTGGATAGCACTGTCGCCTCACAGCAAGAAGGTCTCGGGTTCAAATCCAGGCCGGGGCCCTTTCTGTGTGGAGTTTGCATGTTCTCCCCGTATCTGCGTGGGTTTCCTCCGGGTACTCCGGTTTCCTCCCACAGTCCAAAGACATGCACGTTAGGCTAATTGGAGAGTCTAAATTGCCCGTAGGTATGAGTGTGTGAGTGAATGGTGTGTGTGCCCTGCGATGGATTGGCGACCTGTCCAGGGTGTATTCCTGCCTCTCGCCCGGAACGCATGCTAGGATAGGCTCCAGCCCCCCGCGACCCTGACCAGGAATAAGCGGCTTAGATAATGGATGGATGGATGGAATTTCAAAGTCCTCGGATTTGGTACACACACGTTTTATTCTGAGAAATTGGCTATAGGGGAGCCCTCGTTTGAGAGGGACAGTGTGGAAGCTGTTGGCATGTAAAAGACTGTTTATCAGTAGGTTTAAAGTAAAGGGAGGAAATCAGTTTGTTGCAATCGCGAGTGATGCGAGTATCCAAAAAGTGTAAACTTAATAGAGTCACAGAGGGAATTCATGTAGTCATGGAAACGAGAAAGGTCCGGTGCTGTGCCATCAAAAATCTAAATCACATCGTCAATATATCGTCGGTAGAATAAAATCTTACGTGCAAAAGGATTATTGGAATGGATGTATTTCTGTTCTAAATAGCCCATGAATAGGTTGGCGTAATCCGGAGCAAAGGTGGCGCCCATAGCGTTCCCTGGAGTTGTAAAAAGAAATCATTTTCAAATAAAAAGTAATTTTTAGAGAGTACAATCTCAGCCATTTCTATGAGTAGGCGTGTAGCGGGAGTTGTTTTCCCGAGTCTCGAGAAAGAAGGCTTTTAGGCCCTCTGAGTGGGGGATATTCGTATAGAGGCTGGTGACGCTAAAATGATGTTGTCTCCAGAAATCTTTACTTTGTAAAGCTGTTCAAGGAAATCACCAGTGTCTCTAAGGTAAGCAGGGAGTTATGTAACGAGAGGTCGGATGTAGGCATCAACAAAATTGGAGAAAGGTTCAGTCAGAGAACCAATGCCTGCCACTATAGGTCGCCCTGGAACATTAGTGAGGGCTTTATGGACTTTCGGCAGAATATATAAGGCAGGTATCGTAGGATATTTATTACAAAGGTATTCTTTTTCATTCTGGGTAATACGTTTAGAATCCAGTGCATGTATCAAAACATTTTCTATTTCCAGTTTAAATCTACGAGTGGTGTCAAATATTCGTTTCTTGTAGAAACTTGTGTCTGAAAGCTGTCTTCTGATTTCGGTTATATAATCTGCACGATTTAATAAAACAATGTCTCCCCCTTTGTCTGCCGGTTTAATAATTACCTCATCGTTATGTGCCATCAGGTGAAGAGTTTGTCGTTCGCTCTTGGAGATATTGTAATGAACAGCGGAACTGGGGGTTTGCAATAGGGCTTCAACCTCATTCTCAACCAGTTTACAAAATGTGTTAATGGGTGCGCTGTTGACCTGAGGGCAAAACCTACTCTTAGGTTTAAAGTATGGTATAGGTTTAGGCAAATCAGTATTGACACTTTCAATATTCAATGGTAAACTGGTTCTCTCTTTATTAAAAAAGTATTTAAGTTTGATGCTATGGAAGAATTTAAACAGCTCTACCTTGGTTTGAAAGGAGTTCACCGGTGGTGTTGGTACAAAAGAAAGTCCCTTGTTGAGGACGGATTTTTGTTCGTCTGAAAGCGGGTTGTTGGTCAAGTTGAAAATCAGTCCTTGTAGTTCTTCTGTGGATGGGGTCTCGTGTGGTAAATTCTTGCGTCCCGATCCTCTCTTGCCCCTGCGCCGCGCCTGCTTCTCCACGCCGCTTGGGACCTGGTGGTCACCATTCTTCTTGGCCCTAAAAAATCGGTGTCAGAGTCGGATGGTGCTTCGGACGTGCTGGATGCAGAAGTCTCGTGGAGTCTCCGTGGTCTTTCCTGCTTCCTGTTCAGCCAGGGGTACACATTTCCATCATGATTGTCCATGGTGTCTCTCTTGAATTTGTGCAATTTAGCCCTTTGTATCTCCTGTTGGTATTGGTTAATCGTGTTTTCCAGGGTCTCTTTGAGCAATTTGAAGTCCAGTTCAGTGGTGGATTCCTTTAAAAGCTGTTCTGTGCTCTTGATTGCTATGTCCATTTCGGAGAGTTCATTTTGTACGAATTCTATGATCAGAGCAGTCAGGTCTAGTGAGGCTTTATTGAGGATTTCACACCATTTGATGCAAAAGTTCTCGTCAGTGTAACCCAAAGTAGGCTTCTTCTGGATCCGAAGACCTCTAGGAATTATTTTGGCTCGAATGTACTCACTCAGGGTAGTTCCATGCAGCAGTAGTCTTGTCCTCTTTTGTTGTAGGTAGGTTAGCTTCTTGGAAAGCGTTTCCTTGGAGTCGTTGGTGGAATCATCCATAGCGCCCATGTTAGGAAATAAGATTGCTTTGATGTCTTGGTCAGTTTGGTCAAGGTTTTGGTATTGGCTTGGATGTTGGTCATTTACCCATTTTTAGTAGTGGAAGACGAATGCCGAAAATGTTAACCCTAAATTATACGAATTTAAAGTGCAATTTTGCCTTGTGAGCCTCCACCGTCTCTCATGACTGAGAATGAACCCATTCGTGGTCTATTGAGAGCTTTCCTTAGTGAGTGCAGAGCTCTCCTCCTCTGGTCCCGTGTCACAGCTGCCACAGCCACCACAGCCAATGACTGTTCAGCAGCATTGGTGCTGGGTGATAGTAATGTGAAAAAAGCCCAAGGTAGCACCAGGTTTTGTTTGCTAAATGTGTCCATCAACATTATGGGAGGTGAAATTAAAATAATTTATGCGGGGGTCAGGTTATATATTTATTTGCGATAAATGTTCACGGGTGGAGCTTAAATTGGTCCTTTAACAATGAGTAGCTAACAGGTTTTGACTGGTGGTGCTCTCTGACTAAACGCCATGTCCTCTGTTTGTTTTTTATCAAATGGGGAACAAAATTAAATGCAAAGATGCTTAGGATGATGTCACATAATCTAATTCACTGTAGTGAATGCTGAGCAGGTTCATAGCGGGAAACGATTGGCTACATAGGAACTGCTCCCCCTTCACACCCTATACCACAGCCAGACCCTTCCGCTCCATCTCCTCTGGCAAACTGACTGTCCCATCCCTCTGGGCGCCTGGCAGCCGCTCCTCGGGGTCTCGATCTTCCGCAAGAGACTCAAGACCTACCTTTTCAGACTCCACTACAACTGAAATCTGTACATCTAGCCAATTGTCATCACCACTGCCTATATGTTTATTACTGTTTTTTGTATATGTACACTACCGGTCAAAAGTTTTAGAACACCCCCATTTTCCAGTTTTTACTGAAATTTAAGCAGTTCAAGTCCAGTGAATAACCTGAAATGGTACAAAGGTAAGCGGTAAACTGCTTTTTTAACTGAGGTTAAAAAAAATAAGTTTAGGTTACCAAAAACTGAAAAATAATGTACATTTCAGAGATATAAAAAAAGGCCCTTTTCAGGGAACAAGTAATGGGTTAACGTAGGTTAACAGTCTGTACAAGTCACCGACTCTGAATCCAGCAAAAGAGCCCCAGACCATCACGCTTCCTCCTCCATGTTTGACAGTTGGTGTCACACACTGAGGAACCATCCTTTCGCCTACTCGACGGCCTACAAAAACCTTTCAAGATTTCAAATTTAGATTTATTGGTCCATAAGACCTTCTTCCAGTCTTCAGTAGTCCACTGGCGGTGCTTCATGGCCCAGGCAAGCCTCTTTTTCTTATTTTGCCATCTTAGCAATGGCTTTCTTACTGCCACACGACCTGTCAATCCTGCAGCTCGATGTCTTCTCTTCACAGTTGAAAGTAAGGAAGGAGACTTCCTTACTTGGACGAGTGTTAAGCTGTGCTTGAAGCTGTTGTCCTGTGAGCCGCCTATCACGCAAGCTGTTAACTCTCGGAAACTTGTCTTCTGATTTTGTTGTGGCTTTGGGTCTGCCAGACTTCTTCTTGTCAGAGTTTCCTCCAGTTTCCAAGTGCGTTTTGATGGTGTAGGGCCTTTTTATATAACTCTGAAATGTGCATTATTTTTCAGTTTTTGGTAACCTAAGCCTTTTTTTAAACCTCTGGCAGTTTAGCACTTACCTTTGTACCATTTCAGGTTATTCACCGGACTTGAACTGCTTACATTTCACTAAAAACTGGAAAATGAGGGTGTTCTAAAACCTTTGACCGGTAGTGTATATTTGATTAAAACTTCCTATAAAAATAAATAAATAATAATTTACTAACCTTTTCCTTCCTGGTGTGACAGGTATGGTATGGAGCTGCTAACAATGATGTTCTATCGCTGTATTACTGCACTGATCTCTTGCGTGAACAATGATTGATCATACCATGTATTAATACACATCTTGTAAGTCGCTCTGGATAAGTATCTGTTAAATGCTTAAAATGTAAAACGTAGCCACTGCCGCTAATTTCATTGGAAGAACAGCATTCTCACAGCAAAAACAAACAAAGGAAGAAATCTGTATAGCTGACTTGCACTTCATCCTCAGCTAGTCAACCAGCTCTCCATGAGCTAGTATGAAGTCAAGCTTGTTAGCTAGCTGGCTGTCTATCAAAGTTCGCTAGCCAGCTAGGATTTTGGTGTGACTCTACAATGAGCCTCTGAGGATCTGGTTGGTCAATACGGCTATGTATTGTGTTGCTTTTTGAATTTGGATCTGCAGAGGGAACATAACCATAATCTTTCTTGCATGAATTATTTAGTGAATTTCTGTGAACCTGAAAGATGTTTTTGAAAATCTAAGTCTAAGGTATGTGTATCTAGTGCAGTGTTCTAACAGTCACCCAGGGTGAAGAGTACCTGTTGAGCTCTCTCTGTCCCACCTTCCCCTCCCTCCCCCTCTTTCCTCCATCTCCCTCTCTCTCCCCTATCTCAGCTGGCCCTGGAGCCTGACTCTCCCTGCTCCTTCCTGTCTGCTGGAGAGGATGCCGTGGTGTTCGGCATCGACCTGAGGCTTGACCGGCCTGCCAAGTGAGTACTGTCCCTCGTCCATGTGAAATCCAAAGCTCGCTGTTACTGCACCCTGCTGGCAGCTCACTACTACTGCACCCTGCTGGCCAGGCCAGAGCAGTGCCCAAACATTGCCAGCCTGCTTACTAAATTGCTTAAGTCAACAAGTCCACAATACCCCTCTATTTCTTCATCCTTCTTTCCCCATCCTCACCATGTGTCTCTCTCCTCTCTCTCTCAGTAAACTGGTGGTGGTGAAGGAGGGTGATAAGAAGGTGGGGCTTTACACCATATTTGTGAACCCGGCCAACACGCACCACTTTGCCGTGGGTGGGAGAGACCAGTACATCAGGTGAGACATCCCTGTGTATGTATACAAGTTAAACATCTCTGCACTAATACAGCTGAAACATCTCACTGCACTGACGCTTGTGGTGGCTAAGGCATAATATCCCTGCAGGATCTATGACCAGAGGAAGATTAATGAGAATGAGAATAATGGAGTGCTGAAGAAGTTCTGTCCATCTCACCTGGTATCCAGCGAGTCCAAGACCAACATCACCTGTCTGGTGTACAGCCACGATGGCTCAGGTACAGCACACACCTGACACATAGGTACACAGCACACACACACACACCCCTTACAAACCAGTAACACACATGCACCTGAGACCCACGCCACTCACACATTCACACAGGTAACAAACCTCGTACACACATCTGACACACAGGTGCAGCACACCTCACACACACATTACACACAGGTAACACACATACACGCACACAGGTAACACACATACACGCACACAGGTAACACACATAGGTACAGCACACACAGACACATACACTCACACTGGGTTTCAGTTAAATTGTGTAGATTTCTTGGCCTGCTCCTCAGCCCGCACACCTGTGTTAAATTACATGAGTTATTAGGATATTTATTTATTATGTAAGTTTATCTTTGCAATTTATTACACAATGCCACACCCATAGTGTAATAAATTGCCATTGGCTTCTTCAAGCTAGCTAGCTGGCTCTTGTTATCTTAACGAGTTCCAAGTTGAACATTCAGTTGAATAAGTAACGTTAATATTAAAGGTCTCTATGAGGGCTGGTGCTGTATGAGCTATGGGTTTCTTCACGATAAAGCCTTATAGAACTGCTATCAATAAAGGCTAACAACAAGCTAGGACTCAGTTGTGACTGACTTCTACTGAAGCAAGGTAAAAATGATCTGTCAGGAGGTACACAACTAGCTAGATAAAATGTGAAATGCACCTGTTATCTTGCGTGTTTCTCATACATAGGGCCTGTAGAAATTCCTTTATATCCAATAGTTCTTCCCATCACCATACAGTCGCTACGGTCCGGTCATCCCACTGTGGTACAATAATCATCTGAATTAATTATCTCATTACCATACAATTAAGCTTCTAATCTTAAGCTTCAACTTCAAAGTGTGTGCTGACATTTTATAATTTACTGTTACTACTACACAACAGTAGGGTTACACTATTCACCAAATTAAATATGAGTGCAAAATATTGCATACCCTGCATGCTTGGCTTCAAAACTCCCTACTGCTTTTTGAATTTCTATAAAAACATATATACAGTACTGTGCAAAAGTCTTAGGCCATTTATCTGAGCAGTGTAAGTGTTTATTTGGTCGAAAAAACACAATATAACATTGATGAAAAGTAACAAAAACTCAGTGGCGGGCCGTGCATTTCACACCTAGGCCTTCAGTAGTGCTCTGCCCAGTGGCGTAGCGCAGTAACGGTGCCCACCGGGGGGGGGGTACACGCGAGAGAAAAGCTGAGACCAGTTTATTTATTTCGCGGACCGGGGGGGATAGCACCCCCCACGCTACGCCTATGGCTCTGTCTGAATCGATCCACCCCTCAATAACTATGGGGACGGTGTAGGGACAGGACATAACAGAGGAAGACGGGGGGTGTGTCACTGTCCCCTCTCACAGACCCAGGCCTGCCTCATCACAGCGGGTGAGAATCTGTGCTTACAGAAAGACAACTCACTGCTGCCACCAGAGAGACACGGTTCTCTTCTCACCGCGAGACCGGATCGGCAGAACCAGAACCAGCCTGTGTTCAGTGTGGGATAGTTATGCTATCTATAACATTTTGTAATGCAGCCTGCCGTGCCATGTTATTATCTGCCTTGCATGCTGACTAGCTTGTTATTAAAAATTGAATGATACAAAGTTAATGTTAAAGACTGAGGTGGTTAGCTATAATGAGTTAGCCACTTCATTAAATCATACAAACACACTGATCATAATAAGAAAAAGCGCTAGCTGACCTGTTTTATGATCGCTATTTTTATTCGAGTCACAGCTCATGTTTATTACATAAACTTAGCTGGTTAGATAGCTAGCTAAACAAGATCGTAACATGAAACATCAATAATAACCTCATAAAATTGCAATATTATTTAGGAAAATAGCAACATTTTACTCACCAAAAATCCTTATTATTTGTACACAAAATCCATCCTCCTTTCTTTCCTCAAAAAGAGTTCAATTACTCTGTCGTACAGATTATCCGTGTGTTTCAGTTCCATCAAGAATTCATTTTCTATCGCCATCGAAGCTAATGCTGAAAGTCGAACCTGCCCTGATGTATTTCTGGCATAAGTTTTAATTCGCTTTAGGGCTGAAAATGTCCGCTCAAATGTCTGAATCACAGACTGATGTTAATTATATTTTGTCCATGAATAGGCTACTTATTAAATAATTCCAAATGGTCTGTCCGCTTCCTTTCACAGCTTTTCCCCTGGCTGCGCTCCTTCCAGACGTGTATTTTCATATTAAAGCATTTAACTAATCATATTACATCATAGTCAGACACTCTCTGACTATCCAATCAAAGGGTGTGAATATGCTGACGTACCTAGGCCTTCAACTCAAAATTTGATTGGTTGAAGCAACAGTTTGATCAACACTTATTTTATGCTACAGGGCCTTCAGAATTGATTGTGGAGGCCTCCAGGCAGATTTCTTTGACCGTGGCAACAAATGATGGCTGAAATGTGATTGGTTAAATGCTTTAATATGAAAATACACGTCTGGACGCAGCGCAACCAGGGGAAAAGCTATGAAAGGAAGCGGACAGACCATTTGGAATTATTTAATAAGTATTCATGGACAAAATATAATTAACATCAGTCTGTGATTCAGATATTTTTTAGGCCAGCAGAGAAGGCCTTGCAGGCCCTGACGGCCCACCACTACAAAAACGAATTGTGTTTTTAAAACAAGGCCTCCCTTAGAATGCATAACTGAAGCAATTCGCTTTGGTAGACTGTTGTGTAATTTTTGTTAAATAGTCCTGTGCTAAATTCTTCCAAGCTTCTTACAGGATTTGCCATAACTCTTCTTTTGACTTTTGGCTGCTTTTTGTTCTTTCCCCTGTCCAAGTAATCCCATACAGCTTCAATTATGTTGAGGTCGGGGCTCTGAGGTGGCCAATTTAATACTGTGTGTTCCTCAAGGAGGATATCACAAGATCTCAATAACTTTTTGGAAAATGCAATAAAATCATATTTTTTATTGTATTAAATGTTTATTTAAGAACATAAGAATACATAATGATGAGAACGGGCCATTTGGCCCATCTAGGCTCATCATGTCCTAATCTAAAGAGTATCTAGTACTACATCTAGCCTGGACTTGAATAGCCCAAGCGTTTCTGCCTCTACTACCTGACCTGGCAAGCTGTTCCAGACATTGACAACTCTCTGTGTAAAGAAAAACTTCCTAATATCTGTGTGGAATTTGCCTTAAACTAATTTCCACCTGTGGCCTCTTGTTCTGCTGACCCCACTTATCTTAAAAAATCTTTGGTATTTTACTTTGTTAATCCCTTTTCGGAATTTAAAAACCTTAATCAAATCCCCCCTAAGTCTCCGTTTGCTAAGTTTAAATAGATTGAGTGCCTTAAGTCTATCATCATAACTTTTACCTTTCATATCAGGTATCAGTTTAGTTTCCCTTCTTTGGACTTTTTCAAGAGCTTCTATATCTTTCTTGTGGTGCGGTGCCCAGAACTGCACACAGTATTCTAAGTGCGGTCTGACAAAGGCATTATATAACATTAATATATATTTTATATATAAATATAAGATTTATATAACCTCCTTTGTTAATAAATACATTTGTATTTATTCTAATGTTATATAGTGTTTTTCCAAGCATGTAAACACTGCCCAGATAAGTAGCTTCAAACATTTTCTTGGGTGGCCTAAGACTTTTGCACAGTACTGTATATATATATATATTTTTTTTCCCCCCTGAAAGGTTCTAAAAAGGGCGTTTGATTTGTTTGTTAACTGACATTCTGTTAGCCATGTCTGTTTGATTCTCCAAGCACAATAGTCTACTTATTTATGTTTTTTTCCCTGTAAGAGAGATTAAATTACGTAAATTAGAAAGGGCTGTGCTCAGTCTATGATTGTTTCTCAGCTTTGGTTTCACAACAATGATGTTGATAAGGTGAGATGCTGGCCAGATGCACAAGCAATCACCAGCTCCCAAGTTATATTTCTGTCAATTGATATGTTGATAGCAATTTGTAAAAAAAAAAAAAAAAAACAATTACAATTACATTAGAATTACAATTAGAACCAAACCTACATTTGCACTAAAATCTCGACTTAAATTCCCTCCATTTATTATTTCTCATTCTTCTAACAAAGACGAGAGCTCAGAACTCTAGAATATACAGTACTGTTTCCTAACTATTTCATGCAAATTCAATTAAACTCAGTGGATGTCGACCAAGAAGAAAAAAAGCAGGGCTCAGCTAGTAAGCATAAACATCTAACAAGATAACATAGCTATACCTATCCATTGTTAAAATGAATCGCCTGACATGCAAATTCAATTAATTGCAAACCTGAATTCTTTAAGGAAAAAAATAATATATATCATTGTCCTCACACGTTTACTGCATTAACCCTAACACCACCATGCGTAAAACATTAACCTATACCTGACTAATCCTCTTCACCAATGTTTTAGTTGACCAACTCTGTTAACTCATATCATACCACCAACCTGCTCTATTAACCTGTACCTGACACATTTACCCATGCCATAGCATGCCAAATCCATTAACCCTTGCCACACCTGCCTACCCAGTTCACCTTTAAAAATATTATATTTATATGTGTGAATAGTGCAATCCCATTTCAAAGGTTTTTTGAAACTCTAAATCTTGTTGTCCCTGTATTTCTCAGAGCTGCTGGCCAGCTACAACGATGAGGACATCTACCTGTTTAACTCTCACCACAGCGATGGAGCAGACTACTGCAGGAGATACAAGGGTCACCGCAACAACGCCACAGGTACCTCTCTCTGCCCCACAGGCTCAGTGTCACTGTCTCATCCTCTCTCTGCCCCACAGGCTCAGTGTCACTGTCTCATCCTCTCTCTGCCACACAGTGATGGGCGGGGAGGGGGTGGCTGACTCTTCTCTCTCTGTCCCGCAGTCAAGGGGGTGAACTTTTTCGGGCCCTGCAGTGAGTTTGTGGTGAGCGGCAGCGACTGCGGACACATCTACCTGTGGGACAAAAACTCTGCCCACATCGTCCAGTACATGGAGGGAGACAAAGGAGGAGTGGTGAGAGAGGGCGAAGGAGCGAGCGAGATTGAGGAGGGAGTGAGAGAGAGAGGGAGTGAGAGAGAGAGGGAGCGAGAGAGAGAGGGAGCGAGTGAGAAAGGGGGATGGGGAGCGGGAGCGGGAGGGATGGAGCAAAGGAGGCAGCGAGGGAGGGAGATAAAGGGTGAGTGGTGAGAGGGAGCATCAGGGAAAAATGTTGCGTTGTGAATATGTGAAGTGACCGTCTCTCCCCCTGCCGCCCAGGTAAACTGCCTGGAGCCCCACCCTCACCTGCCAGGCCTGGCCACCAGCGGGCTGGATCATGACGTCAAACTGTGGGCCCCTACCGCCGAGACTCCTACAGCACTGAAGGGCCTGAAAGAGGTGCATACTCTGACGCTACTCATTCTCTACTCACAATTTGCACTCACAATTTGCACTCACAATTTGCACAATTGTTTTCTTTACAATCTGGCTGCATTACAGAGAGAGCAGCGGGGCGGTTTCTCATTCCCTCCTCCGACAGGAAGAGGAGGGGTCTCCCCTGGTCTTAAACAGAGAGGATACTATGGCGAGACGTCGCACTCATTAGCATAATGTGAGACGCCACGAGGCGATGAACCACAGGATATTTTTACATCGGAGACCAGACTCCACTCCACTCCACTCTCCTTGCAAAATTCCAGTCCTCAAGTGCAGAATTTGTGAGTGCAAAAGTTGTATATGAAAATTGCCTTTATGGTGTGCATGTAACGTGGTGTTTTTAAGGAAATCTGATAAATTTTAAGATGCACATTTTTTTCTCTGGGGAGAAAGATGACTTTATTTTGAGCGATGACGTAAGCAAAATAATTGCCACAGGACAAACATTTTACTGCAGACTTGAGGGTTTCTGCTGGCTGGCTAGCGTGTGGCATGTCCCCCAGCAGCTGGCTAGCGGTCTAACTTAGTTATGATACTTTTCATAAAGGAACGTGAGTTACAGATGAAGACCAAGTTGACCATGATATTATATTCTTATTTCAGTGGAAACCTTCTGTCTTCAGAGGAAAGATTCTAGCTAGCTAGTGTGTTAGCCTCGAATCTGCTAATGACCTAACGTACTCTAGGTAGGTTAAATTGGCTGCTAATTGAAAGGAAACCACAAAAACCTTCAGACATGGCATTCCTCCAGGCCTGGAGTTTGACTTCCCTGTTTTAAGTTGCCAGCTTGGAGGAAGTTGGCCAGGTTACCCTGCACCTGGGAAAGCGATTCATAGCAATCCTCAGACGCATATTTTACTCCCCCTTTACGCAAACCGTACTCCCTCAGACTACTCTCCGTTCTAGAAGAGATGAGTACATATAGTATTGTCCTGTATTTATGGTGATGAGCATGATGATGATGATGCAGTTGCCACTTCTGTGCAGATGATGAAGAAGAACAAGCGTGAGCGTGATGAAGACAGCGTGCGGCATGGGGATCAGTATGATACCCAGCTGCTCTGGTTCCTTATGAGACACATGAGGCACCGGAGACCACAGAGGGTAAGACCAATATCAATATTATTATAAACCAGGGTGCACGTAAGTGGTACGCCAGTATGCATTCGCGTCCTCAAACGTTAATCGCGTACTCAAACGTTAATTGCATGCCAAGCAAGACAACAAACTTTTGAAGCATACGGGATTTTAAGTTTGATCAGTCCATCACTGGTAATCACTGGTAAGTTAATTAACTTACCAGTGATGGACTGATCAAACTTTAATTCGCATATGTTTTCAATACCAACTTCATTTGTTTCATGTCTCCAGGTAAAACGGGGCAGGAGTTGATCATTTTGATCGTTTTAAATATTGTGATTTTAATTGCGGGCGGGGATATGTAGTTTACAGATGACATCACATCTCTTCGCCACAGTGACGTGAACTCCATATGGTGGTCAAGTAAACACAAGAGTAGTGGAGTCAAGGCATAGTCACACACAAAAATGCTGTATGCTTGCATTGTTTATGGTTGTTCGAATCGATCTAACCGAGAAAGAAACAGAAGTTTTATCGAGTTATTCTTTTCTATTCTAAGGGGAAACATTTTTAAAAAGCTACAAAGAAACGCTGGGAGATATGGCTGGCAAACCTCCGCCTTTCCTCTGGAAAGTATTAAACTTGTATTAAACTTTCCTTTATTCTGTAATGTTAGCAATTTTTTGTTGCAGCTTTGTTTCCCTGGAACTGAACAACCGTTCAAAACGCCGGTGATGAGTTGGCGTGTTATGTTGTGTTGTTAGTTGTTGCTATGTTAGCTAGTTGTTGATATGCTCAAAGACATAGATATTTTACTAATCTCACAAAGCGTTTTGCGATCCCTATGGCTAAATGCGTTTTCATGTACTCTTTTGATAGATTTGTTATTTTTCTTTCTATGTAAGCAATGTTGTGTTTCATTTTTTTAGGCATTTGATATGATTAGCCTGTGATACTCACATTTCATATGTTAGCATTGCTTTCTATGTCCCTAGAACATTAATGGGAACTTATAAACTGAACATGTATATGTGGTAGCACATGATCTACATATTACAACTGCTCACAATTTGTATTGAACTTAAATCAATGTTAGCTTTATTTCACAAATCTCAGTTCCTTGACATTTGCAAGTGATAACTCTGCTCCCACGCATCTCTTTCATCACATTTTTTTATCTTTAGTTTATATCTCTCTCGAACATTGGCTTCTAAACTGTTTACATAAACCGAGTACTGCTCGTTGCCTCCCTCCATGATTTCACTTTCTGACCACCAACTGAGGGAGCGTGTGTCAGCACAGTCACGTGACTGTAAACAACCTATTGGCAAGGCTCTGGGGCAGGTGGGAGGGGAATAGGCCAGTGCAAACACCGTTCTTGTGTTTGTCCGTCCCTCATTCATTGGCATTAGCTAGACAATGTCCTAATTCAGACTCCTTTAACACAGTGCCAATAATCAAAACAAAATCGTGAAACGGGATTCTATTCTTAATCGTTAGCTGTGTCAAATTAGATGGCTAGATAGCCATGTTTGCACCGTGTTTGCATCTCCCGTGTCCGCTGCAGCTGACGTCAACAGCACGACACAAGCAGGCCAGGCTGGTCAGGCAGACAAGCACAAATGCTGGCACAAAAAAGAGGAAATAATTAATACAGATACCAACACCTGCCTCTACTGGTAGTAATAGCAGTGCAATACCAGTACTAATATCACTAACAATGGCAGCACCAGTACCAATACAAATATCTCCTTCTCTCCATCTCTCTCTCAGATGCGCCATGGAGAGGCTGGTGAGGGGGACACTGATGAATCCTGGAGTTCAGCTGATTCTTCTGATGAAGATGACATGGGCCCTGACCACGTGCAGTGCATGTCCTCCTGAACTGGAATCGCATACACTGGACCTGATGCACGCTGTCTCACACACACTGGACCTGATACACACTGTCTCACACACACACACTGGACCTGATACACACAGTCACACACACACACACACACACACACACACACACACACAACAGAACCTGATACACACAGTCTCACACACATACACTGGGCCTGATACACATGCTGTTTCGCACTCCTTGGATCTGATACACACATTGTTTCACACGCACAGTCTCACACACTTGACTGACATTCGACTGGGGCATACATACGCACACAGACACATGCTCATACTGACGAGCTCACCCCCCAACACACTGGACCTGATCCTGACTGGACGCAGTCTCTCAAATACACACTGCAATTGATACACCCTGTCTCTCACACACACACTGGCACTGATGCACACACTGTTTCACACACACTGATGGACAAATGAAAAGCATACTCCTCAGTGACGATAACACACGTGCACCTATTGTAACCCAACACACACACACACACACACACACACACACACACACATAAACATAGAAGAAATGACTGTGTGCCTATGTGACCCTGCCCCCCCAAAATACCAGTATGCCCTCCCGATTTAACAATGTGTATGACCCCATTCGACTGAGACGTACAGACACAGACACATACTCACCCACACAAATACAAACACGCACATACTTACACATATGACCACAGCGACAAGCTTGCTCTACCTTCTCTTAAATTATATATGGGGTGGAATTTCAGCATGTAAAAAAATATATATATATTTTCCCCCAAACTCTTTTTTGTGTGTGTGTGTGTGTGTGTGTGTGTGTGTGTGTGTGTGCGTATGCGTGTGTATGCGTATGCCTTGCAGCTCAGAATCAGACACTAATGACTGCAGATTTCTCTCTCTCTCTCTCTCTCTCTCTCTCTCTCTCTCTCTCTCTCTCTCTCTCTCTCTCTCTCTCTCTCTCTCTCTCTCTCTCTCTCTCTCTCTCTCTCTCTCTCTCTCTCTCTCTCTCTCTCTCTCTCTCTCTCTCTCTCTCTCTCTCTCTCTCTCTCTCTCTCTCTCTCTCTCTGCCTTGGCTACAGAGTGCACTTTAACCAGAGATCTTCATTATGAAGAGAATGGGGGAGGGAGGACAGTTCTGCTATTGCAGAATTGATCAATTTATCATCATCAGTTGTCATCACTTTTTTTGTCCACTCAGAAGTCTGAATGGTGAATGTGTAGGATAGATGTTTGCCTCCAGCTCTAGGTTGCGATTTGAGTCCCTTAGCAAAGTGAGGCGACATTTCTGAGCTCCACGTTGCCCTGCCGGAGCTTGGTTTTACTTAAGGGCCCAGACTCGATGCGTGTGTGTGGGGAAAGTGGTGAACATCTGAATGCTGTCTTTCTCACAGTGGGCCTTTAGAGAACGGAACACAGGCAAGGGTACATTTACATGCGGCATGGCGTTTGGCTCAGGGGGCGGGAGGTCAGAGGTTTCAGTTGCTTTCATTTTATGAGAATAAAAGTTCAGCTTTTCTCTTTTTGTATGAGGAAATACAAAAGTTAAGTCTGTGTACATAAAATTGTAAAGAAAACAACTTAAGCTTAATGTTTAACTTTTTAAAAGAATTCAAGGAAAAACAGTATTGTTTTGATTGATATTGATGCAGAGGTTTATATTATTGTATGAAAACTTTTATGAAGAAAGTAGAAAAGTATTGTTAAAGCACTGCTGTTTTTGATGTCAGCAGCATTTACTTTTTTTTAAATTTTGAATCCTTTTTCAGTGTTCTCCTCATGATGTTCTCTTTCTCCTGCTGTCTGCCTGGTTCTGTTCTCACCTCTCTATTGGACTACTTTATTCTGTCTTTTCTCCCTACTGCTGGCTACTCTTGTTGTAACGGTTCAGTTTTAAGGAGTATGATTCACAGTAAAAGAGAGAAAGCTGGGTTTGCGTCTGGTGTCTTTCTCTCTCTGTAGAGACCGTGTGAATGGAGCCCCGTTCACAGCCGCAGAGAGTGTGGCTGAGGGGAACGATTGGGAACTGCCCTGGAAAAACTTGATAGTTGATTTCTATAGAAACAAATGAAAGCAAAATTAAACCCTCTGAAGAACGATTGATGAGAACAGGCTGATGCTGACCACCCACTTCTGCCTGTCATTCTGCCTGCAGTCCATAGGGCATCCAGCACAATATGAAGCCAGGTCTTCAACACCCCAAGGGTCTCTGCTTCTAATACTAGTTCTGGTGAGCTATTTCATCCATCAACACTGAAAAAATACTTCCTGATATCAGTGTGAAATTTAGCTTTGACTGAATTCCACCTATGCCCCTTGTTTTGCTGACAGATCTCAACCTAAGGTAGATTGTGTAATCCATTTTATTAACCTTTCATACATGTATACACCACCTCTATCTGGCTGAATCTTCCCTTCAGTGGGTGAAGGGACACTCAGGGGTGCCCTCTTTACAGCTTGCCAAATGTGTTGGAAACTTTTTAATGGACGTCATTAGTGCTTGGTCAACTGTAAGTTATTAGATGATATAATGACAAATGGCATTTTAGGAACAACGATTGATAGCAGCTAACATTGTTGGCTTGAGTTTGCGGTTACACAAGAGGTCGGTGCACAAATATACTCTGGCAGTGGTACTTGGGTTGGAACTCGCGAGTCACATACAGCTCTTTGAACTTGAAATGCGCCTCTTCAAAAGGTTCCAAAGTAATATTTTATTTATTAAATGAATGAGCGGACATTCGTTTTACTGTCAGGAGTGTCAAACATGGCAAAACTAGATTTCCTATCATGCATTGTGCAGAGAGCACACACTCCAGTTCCCCCTTCCCCCATCCTTAGACGAGGGGTTGTTCATCTGTGAGCTACCAAGCTAGCGCTCAGCTAAATTAGATTGGTTTCATAGCAGTATTAGCAAAGGTGATTATCGCTTTAAAATGTGGTTCTGTGTGGCTCAGTTGGTAGAGCACAGCATTGGCAATGCTTAGGTTGTGGGTTCAATCCCCACTGGGGCCACATATCCTGAAAATGTATGCATTCACTACTGTAAGTCGCTTTGGATAAGCGTCTGCTAAATGGTGTATATTATATATTATGTATATTATATGCAGTGTGAGATGACAAGGGAAGATGCTAATAATGCCTCCCAGTGTCAACAGCAGTTTTGTGATGTATTGACCAAGCTGAGATGAACTGCAACGACAGTTCTGTCAGAATAAAGATGTGGACTTCTGTAAGTCACTTGACCATCTTCCAAACATCTCTAAATTAGTCAGGACAATGATCTCAATGTTCCCATTATCATACAGACGTGAAGCATCCTTCCCGGCGCTTCAGAATCAAAGGCAACAAAATAAGTCACCTGATTATCCAGCACACCAAGGAAGCCTTTAGAATAGCTGTGTCGAGCCTAAAGCCCAACTTCACCTCAATTGTATCTCAGAAGCCAGGTCATTCAATTAGGATTATTAGCTAGTTACCTAGTGTGCTTCCTACACAAGAACCACCCTTCCATTGTGGTTAAAATTACATTCAATCAAAAATTCCGGCATTTTGCAGCCAGTCGTGCTTAAGATGAGCTCCTCATTTACTTTTCCTTTTTAGATATTTTGAGTTACTGAAACTTTGAAAATGATATTAAAATCTCTACAGGATTAGTTGATTGCTCAAGTTCTATTCAGGAGTTGCATCAGTTTACTTAAGCTAAATAGTATTTATGAGTGAGAAGGGGTAAAGCATGGGGAACAAGGAATAATTGAACAGGATATCAGAAGGAAAAAGGGAAAAAATAATGACAAAAACACCTGAATAAGGACCAGAACTGAGAAAGATTAGGACATTGTATACAGAAGGAAAAAAGGGAGCCTGCTGTTAGTAACTCAGCGAATATAACTTTAATATTAGGAATTAGCCATTTTGGAGTTGGCCATTTTGATTGGGCAGTTGGACTTCAAACAAAAACACAATTGTAAAATCAACAATGGCAACAGTAGTAACAGGGTAAATATCAGTATGGGGTGCCTTTGGTACTTCATAACTTCCCAAAATATTTGTTTATATTTTCGATTTCTTTGAACATTCATTATATGAAGTGGACCGTAAACTACCCAAAAAGCATATGTCAAGCTTAAGCACTTTTATCAAGTAAGCAGACAATTTGTGAATCAACACAAGATATGTCAACCCTGTCATGGACAAATACAAAAGAGATCAATTATATTTCCATTGCGTTGTGCTGATATAATTTACATTTTCAGGGAGATATGTCCCTTTCTGACTAATAATTCTTAGTCCATGTCAAAAATATTTTTGAATTAATGAATTTACTGTAAAATTTGTGTTTTTTCAATCAAATCCACGACAGTTACACTTTCTTATATCGATACAATTTATATTTGATCAATATTTGATAAAAATTTCAAATCATACTATTTGCCCCCTCCTGTTTATAAACAAATCACGCAAAAGTTTTTGATAATTTATGAGAATGATTTGCTTATTTTGATAAAACATGAAGCTGACAGGGCGGACAAGGGCATGACAGGGTGCTGTAGAAGAGGACACATAATTTGTGAAACATGAGGAAACACTTTAGCATTATGATGAACGGTATTTAATGAAAACATTTTACTATCAATTAAATGAACAAATGAGAAAATAATTAAGAACACTAATTTAATCTGATCATAAACATTGACTGTTGAACACAGAGATTTGGATGCAGTTTCTTTCTTGGACCTATGGTACCTCTTCCTGTATTTTTCAGTTTTCCTTTTCTCTTTTGCTAGCTGTGCCCTCAATTTTTCTATCCCATTTTTTTGGTTTTTTCTTTGCTCTCCTTTGACTGCGTTCTGCTTGGCGTCGTTGCCTAAAACACAAAGTATTTATATTAGGTGAAGTGTTGATATTCGGCTAATCTAGGCTCGTCATGTCCTAATCTAAAGAGTATCTAGTACTACATCTAGCCTGGACTTGAATAGCCCAAGCGTTTCTGCCTCTACTACCCGACCTGGCAAGCTGTTCCAGACATTGACAACTCTCTGTGTAAAGAAAAACTTCCTAATATCTGTGCGGAATTTGCCTTTAACTCATTTCCACCTGTGGCCTCTTGTTCTGCTGACCCCACTTATCTTAAAAAATCTTTGGTATTTTACTTTGTTAATCCCTTTTAGGAATTTAAACACCTCAATCAAATCCCCCGTAAGTCTCCGTTTGCTAAGTTTAAATAGATTGAGTGCCTTCAGTCTATCATCATAACTTTTACCTTTCATACCAGGTATCAGTTTAGTTGCCCTTCTTTGGACTTAGAAGGGCTTGGACTTTGGACTTGCCCTTCTACAGAGCTTCTATATCTTTCTTGTAGTGCGGTGCCCAGAACTGCACACAGTATTCTAAGTGAGGTCTGACAAAGGCATTATATAACATTAATATAACCTCCTTTGATTTATACTCAATACTTTTTGCTATGTATCCCAGCATCCTGTTGGATTTTTTCACTGCTGTAGCACACTGCTTTGATGCAGATAGGCTTTGTCAACTACAATTCCTAAGTCTTTTTCAAATTGAACACCTAATAACTTTTCTCCTCCCATAAAATACTCCTGTCTAAGGTTTTTATTTCCCACATGCATAACTTTACATTTAGCAATATTGAATGTCATCTGCCATGTATCTGCCCATTTTTGGATTTTGTTTAAATCATCTTGGATTACTTTAATCGATTCCAAACTGTTTGCCAAACCCCCAAGTTTAGTATCATATGCAAATTTAACTATTTTGCTACTAACGTCCATATCAGAATCATTTATGGAAATAAGGAAGAGCAGAGGTCCCAGCACCGATCCCTGCGGGATACCACTGCCCACAGCACTGAGGTCAGATATGGCCCCACCTACTGTTACTCTTTGTATTCGCCCTTGCAGCCAATTATGAACCCACTCTGAAACTACTCCTCATCTGGTACCTTGTCAAATGCTTTCTGAAAGTCCAAATATATATCATAAGCCTGGTTCAGGTCAACACACTTTATAGCTTCTTCGAAAAAGTCCAGGAGGTTTGTTAGGCATGACCTCCCTTTGAGTAAACCATGTTGGCTCTCCCTTAAAATACTATTATTTTTCAAGAATGATTCAAACTTATCCCTAATGATACATTCCAGCATTTTACATGCAATGCAAGTTGAACTGACAGGCCTATAGTTCCCTGGGTCAGTACGGTCCCCCTTCTTATATATTGGAATTATACTACCGTGCTTCCAGTCATCTGGTATTTCTCCAGTGATTGAATTAAAATATCTGTCAATGGTTTATATATAATTTCCCCAAGTTCTTTGAGTACTCTTGGATATATGCCATCCGGGCCTGCTGCCTTATTTGTCTTAAGTTTTTGTAGTTTTTGTAGTACTTCTACATCCCTTATCTCAAAGTCCTCCAAAACATTCTGTACCTTGTCTATACATTTAGGCATATTTATAACCTCTTCTCTAGTAAAGCTCTCAACAAAGTAACTATTTAGTGTGTTAGCAATATCCTTATTATTATAAACCAAAGTTCCTTCCTTATTCTTAATGCACTTAACCTCATCCTTAACTTTCCTTTTTCTACTACAATATTGAAAAAACTTCTTAGGATTACTTTTTGCATCTTGGGAAATTTTAATTTCAAACCGCCTTTTAGCTGATCTTATATCCTTTTTAGCCTTGGCCTGCATATTACAATAATCGTACATTACATTACATTATAGGCATTTGGCAGACGCTCTTATCCAGAGCGACGTACAACAAAGTGTTAACCGTAGTCAAGAACAGTTTCGCTGAAAGCCACCCTAGAGGGAAGTATAATTCCAGGTGCTAGAAGCAACCACATAGTTAAACTAGGACCCTGTAGGTAAATCTGTAGCCACAATTCAAAGGCAGCAATAAAACAATCAGTGCGGAAAATATCGCCGAAATAATGCCTAAACCTAATGCAATACATAAACAAGTAGACACGAGTGCAATACTAAACAGCTACGTCCCTAAGTTACAAAACCGGACTACAGGGAGAGGTGCACCCTGAAGACGTGAGTCTTCCGTCGTGGCTTGAAGGTGGCCAGGGTCTCAGCTGTTCTGACTTCCACGGGAAGGTCATTCCACCATCGAGGAGCCAGAACCGACAGGAGACGTGACCGAGAAGTACAGGTGCGGAGGGGGCAAGGTGCCAGGCGTCCTGAGGTAGCAGAACGGAGTGGTCTGGCAGGTGTGTAAGGTTTGAAGATCTTGAGGAGGTATGTTGGGGCTGATCCCTTGACTGTCTGGTATGCTAGGACCAATGTTTTGAATTTGATGCAAGCTATAACAGGCAGCCAGTGGAGGGTAGTGAGCAGGGGGGGAAACAATCTAACTTGTTTCTCTCCAAGTTATCCTTTTTATATACTCTGTACATTTGCTTCTTTTGCCTCAAAATCTCCCGTAAAGATTTAGTCATCCACTGCGGAGACTGTTTTTTCATCCTATTTTTCCTTACTTTGGGGATGAATTTACACTGTACATCTACAATAACCCTTTTAAATATAGTCCATTTTTCATTCACAGTTCTGCAATCTAGAAGTTTTACCCAATCTATATTGCTTAAATTCTCTCTCATTTTATTAAAGTCAGCTCGTCTAAAATTAAAAATTCGAGAGTTAGAGGAAAAAAATATAAAAAATAACTGCACTGTGGTCACTTGCCCCTAGTGGTTCTCCTACCTTTGTGCTGCAAATTCTATCAGGATTGTTACACAAAACCAGATCCAGTATTGATTTCCCTCTCGTAGGCTGAGTAACAGACTGTACCAAAAAGCAGTCATTGACCATATCTAAAAACTCCTCTTCACATTTGCCCTGACCTGTCACTATCTCCCAATGAATAGAGGGGTAATTGAAGTCGCCCATTATTATCGTCTCTCCTTCAGGACAGGTTTGTTTTATGCTACCAAAGAGCGTACTATTTATGTTACCGTCTGAAGCTGGAGGTCTATAGCATACTCCTATATTAAGGCCCTTCTCATGATCTCCCAGTAATCTAATCCAGTTGTCCTCACAAGAAACGAATGAGTTTATACCTGGAATTTCCTGCACATTAAGATTGTCTTTCACATAAAGGGCCACTCCCCCTCCTCTTTTATTAGTTCTATCCTTCCTAAATAATTTGTACCCCTCTACATTATATTCATCACCATCCGCTGCGCCAAGCCATGTCTCAGTAATCTCAACAATGTCATAACCCCCATTCAACATGACAGCCTCCAGTTCCAAAAAAATATTTTTTATGCTTGCATTTAAACACATGAGCTTCAGAGCCTTACTCACACTTACGTTGTCCTTTCCCTCCACACATGAGTGTGCCGAGCCACCTCTATTCACATTATGATCTAAAAAATCTTTATTAATTATATCCTCAGATTTATTATACTCCACCCTGGTATCTTCCATCTGGGCAGTCTGTACCTCCCTATCCATAATACTACTACTACTAATTTCCCTCCCTGCCCCCCCAGTCCCTAGTTTAAATATTCCTCCGCTACCCTAAGCATACGCTGGCCCAATGCATCTGTACCCCTCCGGTTCAAGTGTAACCCGTCCCACTTGTACAGGTCACCCCTGTTCCAAAAGGAGTCCCAGTGCCCCATAAACCTGTACCCCTCTTTCCTGCACCAGGTTTGTAGCCATGTGTTAAATCTCCATATAAAATTCTGCTTGCCTTTGCTAGCACGTGGTACTGGCAGAATTCCAGACAAGACCACCGTGGAGGTTCTGCCCCTTAACTTTGATCGTAATTCTATAAATTTGTCCTGCAGAACCTCAAACCTACCCTTACCTATGTCATTGGTTCCAACATGGACCATGACCACTGGATCCACCCCTGCTCTGGCCAGGAGCTTGTCCGCGTGTTCCAACCTGAGCACCAGGCAGGCAACATGCCATGCGAGATTCCTTTTCCCGCGAACAGACTATACTGTCTACACCTCTAATTATAGAATCCCCCACTACAATTAACTCCCTTTTCCTGGGTGGCATGGCCGCCAGGGTGCCCTGGGGCTCATCAGTCCTCCCACTCACAGAGGGCTGGGCCAGATCCTCTTCCTGCCAGGGCTGGAATCGATTGGACACCACAATCTCTGGAGATGCTGCCCCTGCATGTGCGCGCCCTTTTCTACGCTGGCGCCCTACCATCACCCAACTCTCTCTCCCTAGCTGCTCTAGAGTCTCCCCTACCCCCGCTTCGGCGTGCAGACTAACTCTAAAGGGCGTACTAATTAGTTCCTGGAACTCTACAAATTCTGCAGGGCAGTCGAGACCAGCAAGTTGGGCTTCGAGATCAAGAATCTTGCTCTCAAAATGCTTCACAAGCTGGCATCTGTCGCAGACGAAACCCTCCTGGAAGTCTCCTTCCAGAAACGCAATCATCCTGCAACACTGCACTGCCGATGGCCACATTTTCACCCCTAGATATGTCTACTGCTCTCCCTGCACTGAACAAATTACTGCCGAAACAGAGACACCAAGTCGATAAAAATACTATACACCGAGGTGGTTCCGAACAATCAGGTGCGAAATGGAAACAACACAAAGCTAATTTAAAAACTTTCAGTCCGGTTGTCTGTAGCAAGAGCGCTAGTAGCAGCCAACCGAAATGGCTATACGCTCTACGCTTGAAATATTACAATTCAATTTAAATTTAAGCCAACAAAAGCTAGTTAGCTATAGTATATTTCCCTGCTCTTGGATTTTCTCCTGAGAGGGCGAAAACCACAAAAAACCTCGGGTCAGCTGGGTGTAATGCCAAATTGGTAACTTTTTAACAAGCTTTCCGAAGCTAGACGGGGAAAAAATGGAAAATTCCCTCTCTGTCCCCTAACAGCGACAAACGTTTACCTTAAGAGAAAATATTTTATCCTTTTACCTTTCTGATGACAAAACGCCGAACCCCATGCAACAATACAAACACAATCCAAATAATATCCCGTCAGCAACAAACAATCCGCTCAAACTCTCAGCACGCATGACACAGCAATCCCGTCAGGCAAAGCGATTTCCCGTCAGGCAAAGCGATTTTTAGTTCTTTGTTCTTCACTCTTTAATAAAACTAAATAAACAGAAATAAACAGACACTTTAGCTGACCTAACTGCACTATATATTTACATATATCATGTACTGATATTTTTATTCGATACATGGCTACATCAGTCCCACACAATTTATGCAGATAGCCTAATTCCAGGGGTTTATAATCTATCCGCTTCGCAACTCAGGAATGCTGGCAGTACATTTTGCACAATCCCTGATACAAAAGTAAAAGAATTAAAAGTGGCGGGATGCATTTATTTAACTTTTAATCCACATCCTCTCCTCCTCGTGCCATCGGAGAGCCGCCCGAACTGGACTCGTAAATTCCAGTGATGGGTGAACCTTGCTCAACGTCCTTCGTGGTCATTATCTTGTGAGGGGAGGACCATTGTTAATTTAAACCACAGATTGCAGCGTCTGGGCCATGGGCTTCAGATTGCGAAGTCTGAATTTCTCCCCTACACATGACCGGGACAGAGATAGTTTTACTGCTGCACAAATGAACACTTTGACCTTCGATTTGAATTTGTTTAACTTAATCCTTTTGTTCTTTGTATTACAAGTTCTGTACACTGCACAACTTATATACCTAATGTGTCTGTTTCATTTCAAGTCCTAAGCGTGTCACTCCTAAGCATAGCATGTAGGCAATATTTCTGTTTTGCTTGACATTCTGATAATATACTAACAGTGGTTTTATTTATGTATAAAGCGGACTGTGACTGGCCCGGATAACAAAATATACAGGAATTAACCCATGTGCAGATGTTATGTTACATAAATGATCTATTGGAAAACATAGGGACAGAACACAGAGTTAATGAATGCAAACTTTCCTACTTGGAGTGTAATATGTTTAGCATTAGTTCTGACGCCAAGTTTAGCATAACTGGTATCTGTAGTAAGTGTCAACTCAATTTAGAATTGGCTCAGAAAATAGTTGAGCTTGAGGACCGCGTCCGGACGCTTCGCCAGATTCAGGAAGGAGAGAGTTACATAGAGTCTTTTCTGCAAGCACCGGACGCACCAGGGAGTTTAAACAGCCCAGACATCAGTGCTATTACCCCGGCAGAGCCTTCGCAGCAAGGCGTTTTTGTCATGGTTCGAGGGAGGCATAGTCGCCGTCCCACCAAACTCACGTTTCGAATAGTTTTCCCCACTCAGTAATACACCTACTGAAAAAGCCCTGATTATTGGCGATTCCATTTTACGAAAAAGTGAGGATAGAGTCACCAGTGACCATAGTCCAATGTTTGCCTGGGGCCAGAGCTACCGACGTGGAGGCAAACTTAAAGGTGCTAGCTAAGAATAATCGTAAATATTCTAAAATTATTATCCACGCTGGCACCAACGATGTTCGACTTAGGCAGTCGGAGATCACTAAAAGTAATTTTGTTTCGGTGTGTAAGCTCGCTAAAACAATCAGTCGGGAAGTAATTATCTCTGGCCCTATCCCTGCCCGTAGGAGTGACGAAGTCCACAGTAGACTCACATCGCTAAATCGCTGGATGGCTAACTGGTGTACTGACAACGACTTGGGCTTCATAAACAATTGTCTCACTTTTTGGGGAAAGCCTGGTTTACTGAAGAGAGACGGACTCCACCCGAACTGGAGAGGTTCTCTTCTATTATCTAGAAATCTTTCCCGTAGTATAAACTCGCAAAATGTATGACCTCTCAGAGCGCTAGCCAGGCAGCAGACTTCTGGTCCTAAACTACTGTCTGCTAGCTTCCAAAAACCTGTGACTAGCTTAGCTATTGAGACTGTGTCTGTCCCTCGTTTTGAAAATGGTTTTAGAAGTAAAAAGCTATCTGAGCACACTGGCTGTTGTGGCATTTGTGTACATAATCTTATTTATATTAAAACCTCTCAGCCTGCAGTAAGTGTTGCCTGTAATAAGACGCATCTTAAATGTGGATTGTTAAATGTTAGATCGCTTTCCCCCAAGGCGGTTCTTGTGAACGAACTAATCACGGACCATAGTTTTGACCTGATTAGTTTCACTGAAACCTGGCTTAGGCCTGACAAATACAGTACACTCTATGAGGCATCTCCTGATGGTTATGCCAGCTGCCAAGCGCCGCGTCTGTCCGGTAGAGGGGGCGGTGTTGCTGTGATTTTTTCGACAAAATTTAGTTTCACATCTAAATGTGGGCGTAAGTTCTCCTCTTTTGAATCGCTTGTTATGCTTATCCTATGGTATCGATGTCGAGAATATCATTGTGTCTCCCCATAATCCTGTACTATCGGATCACTTTTTGATTACTTTTGAAATTCAGGTAAATATTCCTATTAAATCAGAACCTAGATACTATTACAGCCGCTCTATAAATTCATTGACGGCTTCAAAATGTATAAACATACTTCCCGAATCGTTATTATCAAGTCAGAACCCAAATAGCTTTTTGTCAATTGATCATCAAACAGATGCGCTAAATCATATTTTACGGAATACACTTGATGCGGTCGCACCCCTCAAGAGGAAAAAATGCAGTCAGAAGAAACTTGCACCCTGGTTTACTGACCATACCCGTGCCCTTAAACGTGCGCTAACTATGATTGTTCCTACCATGTATTAATGCACATCTTGTAAGTCGCTCTGGATAAGAGCGTCTGCTAAATGCTTAAAATGTAAATGTAAAATGTAAACAAGTTTCCAGGAAATTAGATGGCGCTCTACCAATTTAGAGGTTTTTCGCTCTGCTTGGAAGGACAGCCTCATAGAATACAAGCACGCCCTTATTACAGCTAGGTCATCGTACTTCTCAAAATTAATTGACCAGAATAAAAACAACCCAAGATTTCTATTTAACACGGTAGCTAATCTGACAAAAAAATCTGTCTTCAGATTGCATCAGTTATCCTTCCAACTATAATTCCAATGACTTCATGAACTCGTTTACTGATAAGATTGAGACAATCAGAGAACAAATTATGAAAATGACTCCAATATCTAGCACTCCAACTCCCGAGATAGCACAGGGCTATCAAGAGCAGGGTTGCGTAGAGACCCTTGAGTTCCACTCCCTTGGATCTGGACAAATTTAGTAAACTGGTTATGTCCTCCAAATCATCTACATGTCTGTTAGACCCCATACCAACAAAGCTTATTAAAGAGCTTTTGCCTGTGCTAGGCCAGCCCATGTTAGATATCATAAATACATCCCTATTATTGGGTTGCGTACGTAGGTCTTTAAAAGTGGCAGTAATCAAGCCTCTTCTAAAGAAACTAAATCTTAATCCTGTTTTTCTGAAGAACTATAGGCCCATTTCAAATCTTCCCTTTTAGTCAAAAATGTTAGAGAAATCTGTAGCTCAACAATTAACTGCTTTCCTAAAAACTGATAATCTGTATGAAACACTACAATCAGGTTTTAGACCAAACCATAACACTGAGACAGCACTTATTAAAGTTGTAATTGACTTACTTTTAGTATTGGATACTGGTTGTGTTTCTATTCTAGTGCTCCTTGACATAAGTGCTGCTTTTGACACTATTGACCACCAGATTCTCCTTCACAGGCTAGAAAACCTGGTTGGTTTGCGTGGACGGGCACTCATGGTTTAAATCATACTTATCAGACAGGTTTTCAATTAGTTCTCTGACTACTCTCAGGTTAAATATGGTATTCCGCAAGGCTCAGTGCTGGGACCATTACTGTTCTCATTATTCTTGCTACCACTGGGTAATGTTATTTGTAAACATGGTGTGAAATTCCATTGCTATGCAGATGATACACAGCTGTACATATCAATGAAACCAGGTGAAATACTTCAACTCACTCAATTAGAGGCTTGTATCTCTGATATAAAGAATTGGATGACAGTAAATTTCCTGTTTTTAAATTCAGATAAAACAGATGATGGTTTTGGGCCCCAAACAATTATGGATCTGCAGTTAAATGCAGGTGATTGCATAGTTGCATCAAGTCTAATGGTTAAGAACCTTGGTTTTATTATTGATCAGGATCTTACATTTGACACTCATATTAAAAACACTTCCAGAGTAGCTTTCTTTCACCTAAGAAACATAGCTAAAATTCGGCACATTCTGTCATTAGAGGATGCAAAAACCTTGATGCATGCTTTTGTCGCATCGAGGCTAGACTATTGTAATGCCTTATTATCTGGCTCCTCTAGTAGCTCTCTAAAGAGTCTTCAACTAGTACAGAATACAGAGGCACATATTTTGACTAGATCCAAGAAGTATGAGCACATTACTCCTGTGTTAGCATCACTACATTGGCTTCCTGTTAAATATCGGGCTGATTATAAAGTACTGTTGCTAACTTTTAAAGCAGTGAACGGACTTGCACCTATATATCTGACCAAAATGATTGCCCCTTATAAGACACGACTGCTTCGTTCACAAGAAGCCGGCCATCTATTACTCCCTAGAATTTTGAAAAGCACAGCTGGTGGTAGAGCCTTCTCTTTTAGAGTTCCTCCGTTGTGGAACGGTTTACCAAGGCATGTTAGGGATTCAGACACAGTTTCAATTTTTAAGTGTAGATTAAAAACATATCTTTTCAGCCTAGCCTACTGCCAAACATAGTGTAGGTGGAGAGATGGAGAAGGCCGTGCCCTAGTGTCTTATGGAGTGAGAAACTTTCCATACTGTCACCTCCTCAATGTGTTACCACCACTGTTATGCTGGTTATCCTTGATCAGGTGTGGATGGTTTGGAACTCTCTCATGACTTTGTGTATTCTCTGTCCCTCTCCTAATAGGTATGCTGCCATAGCTTACACCTGTCAGGGCTATCTGTATATTTCCAATGCATGTGCTCCCCTGCTCTCACATAATGCTACTGGCTATAGCACTGCTTTTTTTTCTGACTGCATATTCTCTTCTCTGCCTCGGCCTCTGACTCGGGCCCCCGAGCCCTAGATCCTGCGAGAAGTGTGAGCTGCCCCCATCAACCCTCACCCCCACGCCAACCCCAGTTCTGGATCTGGACCCCCCTTCACACGGTTTAGCGCTATAAACATACTTTTCATTTCATTTCATTTCATTTGACATCAGTTTCTCAGAAGAGCACCTGTACGAACACTATAGATTTCCCCGGCAGGGGAATAATCTATATATGCGATTTGCTCAAGGCCGAAGTTGCAAACAACACGCATCGCAGCCAGTCGATTAGTGTAGTGCAAATGGTGTGCATTGGGTTGCGTTTTTTGGCAAGTGGCACCTTTCTGTACACGGTAGGGGATGCCGAGAACCTCTGTGTGCCGCGTTGTGCGTAAAGTGTTCCTTGCCCTTAAAATACTTTTAAATGTCTTTATTACATTTCCTGGCCACCAAGGGGTACTGCACATCAAGCAAGGTTTTTACAGAATTGCATTTAATCTATTTAATAGTTTGTATTTATTTATAGCGCTTTCATGTCTGGGAAGTAGAAATTACAAATTTTTCATATAAATGTTTTTCATATTAGTGTTCCCAAACATTATTGGTGCTGTGGACTGCACCCATATCCGCATAAATTCACCCCCAGGACCTCTCGAGGGAGATTATATCAATCGGAAATATTTCCATAGCATCAATGTACAAGTAGCCAAATGGGTTCAGGCTACCATACACACACTGTCAGCATAACCAAATAGCCTACGCACTAACCTTTAGACTATGCATGCACAAGGCCGATAACTTTTTGCACTATTAATTGTACCACAGCTATCTGGCTACATGGTAATTATTTCACAATTTCTATAGATGATCTGCAACTCTGATTGTGTACTGACCTATATAGTGGCCAAATGGCCTGGCTCGGCCCATGACTCGCGCATCTTTAGAACGTCCAGTTGCATTTTACATTTACATTTTAAGCATTTAGTAGACGCTCTTATCCAGAGCGACTTGCAAGATGTGCATAAATACATGGTAGGAACAATCATAGTACGCTCAAGAGATCAGTGCAGTAATACAGCGACAGACATCGTTGTTGGCAGCTGCATACCATACCTGTATATATCTATTGTGGAGTCCCCAGGGGTTGGGCGACACCTGACCTTGCAACTAACAACACGGAGGAGGCAGTAATATAAGCAAAATGATGCTTTATTAAACAAACAAACACAAAACAAAGGGTGGGGTCTTCAGGGGAATACAAACACAAAGTCCTTTCTCCAATGTCCGCTGGTCCAAGTCCACAATCCAGTCCGTAGTCGTTATCCAAAGCAATCCAATTTCAAACACAAAACAATTCCACAAACACTCTCTCCAAATCCTTTCCAAAACACTGGCTGGTCATACCTTGCAACTCCTTGGCCTTCAGCTGGCCTTCAGCTGTCGTTAGTTCCCATTGCCTGACTTCGTTCAGGTGTTTCTGTGGTCTGCTGGGAAATGTAGTGAAAATGGCTGCCATGTGTTGGAGGCCAGGCAGCCATTTTCTGGGGCAACCCTTTGGGCTGCCACACAATGTTAATGTTAGCTAAGCAAAACTATCGATATCTATCTAGCTAGCAACCTGGAATCACGGCCAAATAACGCCAACAGTAGCTAACGGCATAGATAGTGTGGTGTCCCTTGGGGTGGGGTGACACTCACGGACCTTTGCAGTTAAATAACCCAGAGGAGGCAGCAATACAAACAAAATGATAATTTATTAAACACATTTTGACAAACACAGTGCAGTAATACAGCGATAAACATCATTGCTGGCAGCTGCGTACCATACCTGTAACACTAGGAAGGAAAAGGTTAGTACATTTTTTTATTTTTTTTTATTAAATGGAGTAAGCAGGGGTATATAGTGTTGAGCAAGTAGGCAGTGGTGATGACAATTAGCTATATGTACAGAGTTCAGTGGTAGTGGAGTCTGAACAGGTGGGTTTTGAGTCTCTTGCGGAAGATCACAAGTGATTCCGCGGTCCTGACCGATTGCGGAAGGTCGTCCACCAGCGAGGGGTCAGGACAGAGAAGAGACGAGACCGCGAGGAGCGGCTGCCAGTTGCCCAGAGGCTTGCGCAAGGTAGGCTTCAGGTTACTAAAATACACCTTTTGTAGGCTACAAAAGCCTCTTTCATAATAAATATGATATTTAAAATATATATATATATAAAAGAAGTATCTAGGGTAGGTGAAGTGGCCTGAACTTTTCAGTGAGCAGCCCCGCACAGGCAACAATAATGTCGCATACTCTGTCTGGAGCCACCCTGAGATGACGCCGACAGTTAAAGCGGGACTTTATCTTCCCAAATGCAATCTCAATGTGGCCTCTGAGGGAATGTTAGATAATTCAAATGGGCTATAGGCATCCCGTGGTCATTCTTTATAAAAGTTCAGGTCACTTCACCTACCCTAGATACTTCTTTTATATATATATTTTAAATATCATATTCATTATGAAAGTGGCTTTTGTAGCCTACAAAAGGTGTATTTTAGTAACCTGAAGCCTACGTTGCGCAAGCCTCTGGGCTCCTCGCGGTCTCGTTTCTTCTCTGTCCTGACCCCTCGCTGGTGAAACGACCTTCCGCAATCGGTCAGGACCGCGGAATCACTTGTGATCTTCCGCAAGAGACTCAAAACCCACCTGTTCAGACTCCACTACTACTGAACTCTGTACATCTAGCTAATTGTCATCACCACTGCCTACTTGCTCAACACTATATACCCCTGCTTACTTTTTTGGCATAAATCCATCACACTTCCCAAAAACAGGGCATTTACCAGCACACATGATCAATACTGACTGGCTCATAGCCAAAGTAATGCTTGGCTTTTGATTGTGACAGGGCTGTTTGATCGGTTGTTCGGGCTGAGACTAAAGGTTAGTGTCTGATTTTCTGCTGGGAAGTGAAGGCAACCTACAGCTGCAAAGTCCCTGAAACCACACTGTGTTGTTTTCAAAGTTCTCAAGTTCCATACCACTGCGCTGTGTCTCTAGGTGCATTAACCATAAAAATATAGCAAAATAGCAGGTTAGATTGCACTCTATAAAACAACAAAGAAGCTTTTTATATAGATCCTCAAAAAAACATGAAACAAGTAAAAACGCTGACACAGGACATGGTTTTGATTTGCTAGGTCTTCAGAGACGTTGAGAAAGCTACCTCTACATATTTTGAGGGACCAGTGATTCACAGAGAAAAATAGATAATTTGGTAATGAACATTAATATAAGGGGAACAAAACCAAAAACACCCTTCTGGTTGGATTTGGTATAAAGGCGTTTCTTGTATGATACTTTTTCAAATTTGGTAGTCTAAAGTGACGACATCAGAATAGAAGCTGAAATGAATCACGATGGGGATGCTGGGTGGCTGTCATGCAGGATAGCTGTAGCTTTCCTCACAGCTTGCTTATTAAAAATATCCTCTTCCTCCATTATTTTGCGAGAGAACCTGTGAAGTCTGTTGACCAGCCGGGATTTGGAGAGAGAGTTCGAGAGTGTTTTGGATAGTTTATTGTGTTTGACTTGGATTGTGTGAGGACCCCAAATATTGCCAAAATTAGGGGCTTCCTGTCATTAATAGATGCAGAAAAATTGGTACATGCCTTTGTTACATCTTGATTAGATTATTGCAATGCATTACTGTCTGGCTGTTCCAATACCTCACTCAGGAGCCTACAACTCATACAGAATGCTGCTGCAAGGATCCTGACTAGAACAAAGAAGTATGTGCACATTAGTCCTGTGTTAGCGTCACTTCACTGGCTTCCTATAAACTATCATGTAGACTATAAGGTACTCCTCTTAACTTATAAGGCTTTGCATGGACTTGCACCCTCTTATTTGACATCCCTACAATCCCCCACGTTCGCTTTGTTCACAAGATGCAGGCAACTTGGTAGTCCAAAGAATATAAAAAAATACAGCAGGTGGCAGAGCTTTCTTCTATAGTGCGCCTTTACTGTGAAACAGTCTACCCGTCTCTGAAGGAGTCAGACACGGTCTCAATTTTCAAGTCTAGGTTAAAAACACATCTCTTTAGTCTCTCTTATAGTCATTAGGTGCAGATGTGGAGGGGGCAATGAGCTATCCTTACTGTCACCAATCATAATTGATGATCCGCTCCTATCAAGACTGCTGATGATATGGTTGGATGGTCTCTCAGTGCCCTCATGGCTGCGTGCTCCTTGTGCCACTCACCTAATTAGTTATGCTGCCCTAGATTACTTCTGCTGGTGCAAAAGTGTTATCAATCTACTCTTTCCCCTGATCCGGTGTGATATTTATCATAGTCATAATTGCACCTTTCCTCTTTTCTCCCCAGCTTCGTGGCACCTGCCCGGAGCTCACTTGCCCCAGAGTCAACTCCCCACCCCTGCCATGTGTTAGCCGGATGCCGCTGGCCCGGACCCTAGCTGCTGGTTCCATCCCCCGCCCTGCCCTGGTATCTGGAGGGATGAGGTCCACCCCACCCCTACAATTAGGATGCTGAAGAATGCCCTTCTGGTGGTCTGTTAAGCCTCATGAGCCTCAAGGACTACTTGTTTTTGTTTTTCTCTGTATCCCACCATTTTCCAGCAGTTCATCTCGAATGCCTTTTAAGGGGTCAGGGAATCATTCTCCAGTTTTCCCACATTGGCTCCAATGGTTTTCTGGTTTTTTGATTCCCTCTGGAAAATGCCAGTTGTGAAGCGCTGTGTGACAACCTGTTTGTAAATGGCGCTATACAAAAATAAAGATTGATTGATTGATTGATCCCCTTTGTGTACCGACTACTGGACTGGATTGCGGAACTGACCTGGACTTTGAAATTGGATAACGGATAACGATGACGAGTAGGATTTTGGACTTTGTGTGTTGGATTCCCCGAATACCCCGCCCTTTGTTTTGTGTGTTTGTCAAGATTTGATAAATTATTCAAATTAATAAATTATTATTTTGTTTATAATACTGCCCCCTCCAGGTTATTTAACCTGCCTACACCCTCTGCCCGTGCGTGTCGCCCAACCCCTAGGGACACCACATGAGTTACAGATTAACAACAATGGTGCCGGGGGAAAAATATATATTTTTGTAACTGGACGCTGTCATTTAATTGGGGTTATGACATTGTTAGGATTAAAGATACATGGCTTGGTGCAGTGTACGGGCATGAATATAATGTAGAGGGGTACAAATTGTTCATAAAGGATAGAACAAGAGGTGGGGGTATGGCCCTTTATTTGAAAGAATTTAGATGGGCAGGAAATTCCAGGAATTAAGCCTCTTATTCCTTCTGAGGACATCAGGATTAGACTACTGGGAGAACATGAGAAGGACCTTTCTCATGTTCTCATTCAAATGCCTCAGGGGTGCGTACAATAATTTATATAATTAGTTTTTGTCATACATTCCCACCATGTTTATGTTCAACTCACTTCCTTGCTGTGTCTTTGAGGCAGTCTCCTCAGGGCAGAGACGTATCAACTCATTTTGTATATCTTTCAAACAAGCTCTCACTGGCTTCTCGCCGTCACTGTTGGGCTGAGATAGGTCTACGTGTATCTGACCAGTCCAGTTACACTGAAAATTATGGTGCCGTGTACGCATTTGAAAACTGGGGGCACACGCCGCTTCTGGGTCCCGGGTAACCTGAACAAAAATAAAACGAGTTATTGTTTATACTTCATGATGGCAGCAAGCAGGGGTGCACATAAGTGGTACGCCAAATGTTAATTGCGTACCAAGCAAGACAACAAACCTTTGAAACATACGGGACTTTGTTTGATCAGTCCATCACTGGTAAGCTAATTAACCAACTAACTAACTATCTCAGTTAAGTAGACATTTTAAGTATGATCAGTCCATCACTGGTAAGGTATTTAACTTACCAGTGATGGACTGATCAAACGTACATTTTTGGTAACCTAAACTTTTTTTTTTTTTTTAAACCTCTGGCCGCTTACCTTTGTACAATTTCAGGCTATTCACTGGACTTGAACTGCTAAAATTTCAGTAAAACTGGAAAAATTGGGGTGTTCTAAAACTTTTGACCGATAGTGTATATCAATGTACAAACCGCCTTTCATCACTTTAAATCCGGCTGTCCAATACTGATGCCTGTAATGTCAGTGATGTCAGCATTTGTCTGTACAGCTATTGTGAATAGCTCAATTGCCAGTGTAAAAAGAAGAGGTGATAAAGGACATCCTTGACGGCAGCCTCTACGTATATCAATCGGTTGCGATATCATATTGTTAGTTAAGATTTCAGCAGAGGGGTTGGTACACTATATGGCCAAAAGTCAGTGGACACCCCTACTAATTATTGAGTTCAGGTGTTTCAGCCACACCCATTGTCAACAGGTGCATAAAATCCAGTACATAGCCATGCAATCTCCACAGACAAACATTTAGAATTCAGAATGGTTCATAAAGAGCTCAGTGACGCGGCACTGTCATAGGATGCCACCTTTGCCACAAGTCAGTTCGTGAAATTTCTGCCCTACTAGATGTGCCCCGGTCAACTGTAAGTGCTATTATTGTGAAGTGGAAGCTCCTAGGAGCAACAACAGCTCAGCCACGAAGTGGTAGACCACGCAAACTCACAGAGTGGGGCCGACGAGTGCTGAAGCCTAAAAAATCGCCTATCATCTGCTGCATCACTCACTACAGAGTACCAAACTGCCTGTGGAAGCACCATCAGCACAAGAACTGTGCGTTGGGAGCTTCATGGAATGGGTTTCCATGGCCGAGTGGCTGCGCACAAGCCTCACATCACCATGCGCAATGCCAAGTGTCAGCTGGAGTGGTGTAATGCACGCCGCAACTGGACTCTGGAGCAGTGGAAACGTGTTCTTTGGAGTGATGAATCACGCTTCATTATCTGGCAGTCTGATGGACGAATCTGGGTTTGGCGGATGCCAGGAGAACGCTACCTTCCGGAATGCATAGTGCCTACTGTAAAGTTTGGTGGATAATGGTCTGGGGCTGTTTCTCAGGGTTTGGGATAGGCCCCTTAGTTCCAGTGAAGGGTATTCTTAATGCTACAGGATACAAAGACATCTTAGCCAATTGGGCGCTTCCAACTTTGTGGCAAGAGTTTGGGGAAGGCCATTTGCTGTTCCAACATGACTGCGAGGTCCATAAAGACATGGTTAGATGAGTTTGTTGTGGAGGAACTCGATTGGCCTGCACAGAGCCCTGACCTCAACCCCATTGAACACCTTTGGGAGGAATTAGAATGCAGATTGCGAGCCAGGCCTTCTCGTCCAACATCAATGCCTGACCTCACAGATGCTCTTTTGGCTGAATGGGGACAAATTCCCACAGACACATTCCAAAATCTTGCGGAAAGCCTTCCCAGAAGAGTGGCAGCTGTCATAGCCGCAAAAGGGGGACCAACTCCATATTAATGCCCATGAGTAGTATATATAGGGCTCTATACACCCTTATTTAATTTCTTTTTTATTTACTTTTTGATATCCTGTTTGATTTCCTGTTTAATTTCTTTTATTACCCTGCGATAAAAAGTGGGGGGAGGTGTTTATGGCAGGGGTGCTTTGTGTGACGTATGCCTAAGTATTTGCTGATGGCCCCCACCATATGTTTTAAGGTTTGTTCATGTTTGAAATGTGCGCTGCGTGTGTGTGTGTGTGTGTGTGGGTGTGTGACGCTGGTGGCGCCAGGTAATCGAAGGAGGGGGGGTGGGAGTGAGGGGGGGATGAGGTGGGGGTAGAGACAGGTGGGGAACTAGCATCTAGGTGTTAGATTGTGACACAAGCCATGAAAGATTGTATCGGTCTCAGGAGAGCGGGGGTCTGAGGGGGTCTGGGGGTATGAACCCGCGGCTGTGGGTGTGTGTGACGTGGACCCCGCCAGGTAATAAAGGTAGCTGTCTGTTAGGCTAGGGGGGCAACCTATGTGTAATCCATACCAACAATGTCTCGGCGTGTCCATCTACAGACTCTGACACCAACAAGACGTGGAAACTCCACGCTTAAAGGTTTGTCTCTGGCTCCAAGAAAGAGAAAAGATTACAGAACGAGTGTCTTGAAACAATATCTGAACCAGCCGGCAATTGTAGAATACGAACGCGCCTTAGCCGCACCGCATTTTTATACCGGTTACAAGTTTCATAAAGACTGTCAATCTGTAAAACTATACGGTGGTGGTGACCCCTGTGGTCACCACTGTGGCACAGGGATCGCGGGTGTGTGTCGTGAAACTGCAACGTTCGCTAAAGACTCCTGGAGGGCCTTTCGTGACAAATACAAACCAGTCGCCGATGAGGACACAGTCGTAGTAAATGACATGTTCCGCACTATTGATGAGCTGTTGAACTGCGGGGAGTTGGTTAGTGGCTACAGTAGCGTTAAAAAGAGATTGTTACTGACAACAGAAGACGATGACTGTGTGAGTGGCGGTATGACAAGTATCCAGGCCCCCGCCCCTGAGGGCTTCTAGCTATAAAATATATGCAATATTTTACAGATGTTACAAAGCCTAGGACCATGGACAACCCCGCTGATTCATCGCACGTAACAGGACCCAACGACCAGGAATACCTTCACCGGCAGAACCCGGCGAACCACATAGACAGCACGGTGACTACCGCAACTAATACGGGTGTTTCTGAACCGGGTACAAGCGAAGGACATGACGGCCTCCTTACACTCCTAGGCGTGAGACTTATAAAGGTTACCACATGTATGTTTCTGGAGACCTGTTACGGGTGTGAGATCGATCAAGCAAGCCAGAGACACCACACGTGTCTGTACGAACCAGAGGAATTCTTTTTCGAAAACAATATCGAGGATATCACACAGAGGTTGTTAACACCGGGTCTTGCGACGATTTTTTCAAACCTTCTGCAAACCAACGGTTTAAGACCATCGATCCCTAGAATTCTTGGTTGTGTTGAGTCATTACTATTTGGTCTGGTGGATGAACCGTACATATGCATGAAACTGCGTGAAATAAGGCACAAACTCTTCAGTAACTTTTGTAAAACATCCGTACATGCAGCTCTGTGGTGTTGGCGGGCCGAAAAAAAAAAGAGGGTGTTACTGCCAACAGAAGATGCCGATGGTGCGAGCAGCGGTATGACACGCATTCAGGGCCCCGCCCCTGAGGCCTTCTAGCTATAAAGTGCATGCGTTGTTTTACAGATGTTACAACAGCCTAGGACCATGGACAACCCCACTGATTCATCGCACGTTACAGGTCCCAACGACCAGGAATACCTTCACTGGCAGCACCCGACGAATCACATGGACAATACGGCGACTACAGAAACTAATACGGGTGCTTCTGAACCGGCTACAAGCGAAGGGTCTGACTGTCTCCTTACACCCCTAGGCGTGAGACTTATAAAGGTTACCACATGTATGCTTCTGGAGAACATAGTCACCGCGAAGCTCCGAGAGACCTGTTACGGGTGTGAGATCGATCATCCAAGCCAGAAGCACCACCCGTGTCTGTACGTACCAGAGGAATTATTTTTCGAAAACAATATAAAGGACATCACACAGAGGCTGTTAACACCGGGCCTTGCAACGATTTTTTCAAACCTTCTGCAAACCATCGATTTAAGACCTTCGAAACCGAGAATTCTTGGCTGTGTTGAGACGTTACTACTTGGTCTGGCGGATGAACCGTACATCTGTATGAAACTGCGTGAAATAAGGCACAACCTCATCAGTCACGTTTGTGAAGCATCCGTACACGAAGCTGTGAAGTGCTGGGGCGACGAAAAACAGGCCTGTTGACATGGGGAACATCCGTTTGGCAGCACCTATTGATAAACAATATGTGAAGACAGAGCTAGCTGCTTTATTGTGTGGTGTAATTACTAGCAATAGACCACCGGGGGCTGTTATTGAGGCAGCACATTTAGATAGGCTGAAAAAAGTGTTGATGTCCGCTAGGGATGTGTGTGATGTCTGGGGGGATTTATTACAGATGTGTGCTTATGATATCAAGCCTTGTCATGTGACTGTAACAAGCTTGCTAAAATGTCTGGGCATGTGTCGGAAAAGTTTCAATGTAGGTATGATAATCAGCCTATGTGCATATATTACAGATTTATGCATACTGAAGCTAGCTAAAAACGATATTGTAAATGTGTGTGTGGTTGTTGAGATTCTAGTAGATTTTCTGATTAGTAAGAATGTTAATGCTTGCGTACAATTTTTAAACATTATTGATACAATGTGAATCATGTGTGCCCTTTTTTAGTCGGAATAAAAAGTTTTGTCACAAGTAAAACTGCATCATTATTTGTCGGGTGCTTATAGCGGATGTGTTATGATGACAGAAGAAATGCAGGCCGTCTATTACGACCCCGCTAGTGAGGGGTCGTTTGGCGGTAAAAGTCGCCTAAAACGTGGCGTGTTCAAGAAAACAGGTATTCATTTATCTGACAAAAACGTGGCCGACTGGCTGCAAGGGGAGGAGACCTACACTTTACATGCGCCAGCCCGCATTAATTACCCTAGAAACAGGGTAATCGTCTACGGGATAGACCAACAGTTTCAGGCTGATCTAGTAGACATGTCCATGTACGCAAAGGTTAATGACAACTACAAGTATATGCTGACATGTATTGACGTGTTCAGTAAATATGCGTGGGTACGTATGTTAAGAAGTAAATCAGGGATCGAGGTATCAAAAGCTTTTGAAGATATATTACGGAGGGGGCGCGTCCCTCGAAAACTACATACGGATCGCGGTGCAGAGTTTTACAAGAAACATTTTCAGAAGGTTTTGACCAGACACAAAATACACCATTTTTCCACAGGCAGTGAGCTTAAGGCCTCAGTTATCGAGCGTTTTAACCGTACTTTAAAGGGCTTGATGTGGAGGTATTTGACATCGGTCAACTCACACAGATATGTGGATGTCGTACAAGACATACTTACATCATACAACAACAGTTTTCATAGAAGTATACAAAGAACCCTGACAGAAGTGTGTATAGAAAACGAAAAAGAGGTTTTTAAAACACTGTATGGTCTGAAGGATGTTGTCAAGCCATGCTTTAAATATGCTATAAATGATATTGTACGGATATCGAAGGCTAGAACACCATTCGCTAAAGCTTATGAAGAGACTTATACTAGGGAATATTTCACCATAGCGGCACGGATCCACCGGACCCCGCCAGTCTATAGACTAAAAGATTATGACGGCGAACTTATTGAGGGATCTTTTTATGAAGAGAAATTACAAAAAATAAATATTGACGGCAGTAAACCCTTTAAGGTCGAAAACATTCTGGCCAAGAAAGGTTTCATGGTCCTTGTTAAATGGCTCGGGTGGCCTGCTAAGTTCAACAGTTGGGTTTGTGAAGAGGAGGTTATAGACATCTAGAACCACTAAGAAGCCATGGCTAGTGATGGCTTTTACATCACATTACCCTCCAACGCGTCACGGGGGGTGTATCCTGATAACGATATATCGAATTACCGGACAAAATTATCGAAACCGCTGATATTGAAAGGGGCATGGCAGGTCGGTCTAGTCGAATTTCAATATCCAAGAACATGGCATACTATAGCGCAATCAGACGCTGTTTTTACGGTCGTTGATAAGCAAACGGGGGCGGAAGCAAAATATATGATAACATCAGGGACTTACACATCCTTTACGGATATTATCTCGGCTATTAACAAGCATACGACCCCCCTGTCTATAATTCTTGGATACGCACCGGTAAAAAACAAAATATACATGGTGACAAAAAGGGATATAGCTCTAAAGTTCGTTGGAAGGCTAGCTATAATTTTAGGTGTTAACCATTATTTTGAACAGGGTGAGGCGAGGGGGGATAATGTTAAAAAAGACAAGGTTTACGCCCCGAAACCCTGCGGATTTACACGCTGGGTTCTATAATATTTTTGTATACACGGACTTAATTGAACATCAGGTCGTAGGAGATCACTATGTGCCAATGTTGGGGTGTGTACATATAGCCGGGGAAGAGTTGCAAGTGGTCACTAGCCGGTATGATAAAACCCACTACGTACCGGTCTCCAGCGCTCATATTAATGACATAGTCATCGAGATAAAGAGTGACCAGAATCTGCACGTACCATTCACGTACGGTAAAGTGGTCGCGAAACTTCATTTCAGGCCTGCAAGACATAGTGTGTGAAATCATAAATAGATCCATGATGATTCCGTTTAACTCTTATGCACGGGATCCAGAGCGCTATATAGCCTATTATCAAAACCAAGCTGGCGGTGGTCTGCCCGGCACGCCGCCGGCGGTGCTGCACGGGCCAGCTTGGGGGCCTTTTTAGGGGCTTTTTCCGTTTTGCAATGCCTCTATTAAAAAAAGGTTTTAACATAGCCAAGCCACATCTTAAGCACGCCGCTAAAAACATAGTAGGCGATGTCCTCACCAACGTCATGTCTACAGCCGGTCGTAGCAATGTTGATCAGGAAGGAAGCGGACTGTTAGTTATGACGCGTAAGACCCAGAAAAGACCCCCAGGAAACAGACTTAGTTCTGTAGGCAAGAAAAGATGTAACGCATTTAGGACCGCAACAGTATGTAAAAGAAGGACGAAGCGTAAGCACATCGTTAGTAGACCTGTTTCGCCCCGCAAAGGATTCATATTCTAAAATGGCATTATTACACGGATTGAGTGAAGAGTGTATAAAATCAGAATTAGATTTATTCACGGTACCGTTGACACAAACGGCTATAGAAAAGTGTACCTATGTGGAAATTCCACCATTATCCGCTATAACTGCTAACGGACCTATAGAGTTCAATATACCAGCATCCGGGGAGGATTATCTGGATTTAAATAACACAACATTATATTTACATATGAAGATTGTTGCGCCAGATGGCGGAAATATACCAGCAGGGGCTCTTGTGGGGGTTATAAACTACCCTGCTGCAACCCTATTTTCTCAGGTAGATGTCTCTTTAGGGGACCGTCTGATCTCACAAAGCTCCAATACTTATCCCTACCGCGGCATAATCGAGTGTTTAATGAACTATGATAAACAAGTCCTGGAATCAAATTTCACAGCCGGTCTGTTTTACAAAGACACGGCGGGGCACACAGATGTCAGAATCCCTGACGGTGATAATATGGGGTTAAAGAAAAGGTGTACTTACACTGCAGGGAGTGCTGTGGTAGAGCTGTTCTCACCCATTCATAGTGACATTTTTTTTCAAGAGAAGTTGATGTTAAACGGAATTGATATTAAAATCCGGATGACCAGGAGCAAGGATGAATTTAGTCTAATCCGTGATGATATCGTAGACTACAAAATACAAATTGTCTCGGCAGCACTGTTTGTCAAAAAGGTTACGCTCTCTCCGGCTGTTAGGTTGGGCCGAGGCCCTACTCACAGCAACTGCAAAATACCCGATAGACCGTGTGACCCTTAAAAATTTCTCCATACCGGTCGGTTCACGTGTGTCTAATCACGAGAATCTATTTCTCGGCACATTGCCAAAATCTATAGTGGTAGGCATGGTTGATAATGATGCGTTTACAGGGGTTTTTAATAAGAACCCGTTCACGTTCAAGCATTATAACTTGGAGTATCTCGCACTACATCTTGACGGTGTACAATATCCGTCCAAGCCGTTGCAGCCAAACTTCCTCGAGAAGTCGACAGTTCGCGAGTATTACCAAATGGTGATGGCATCTGGGCGTCATTTAAAAAATCAGGCGATGTCTATTGATAGAGACGAATTTATGAACGGTTACACCCTTTATGCGTTTAATCTGACCCCCGATGAGGAACTCGGACTACACCTATCTCTAATCAAATCAGGACATCTCCGGCTGGAACTTAGATTCAGAATCCCCCTACCATTATGGCCGTTATGGAGAAAATCGCCGCAAACACACATATTCTCGGGGTATTACCTAGCGACCAACTACCTCCGGATCCTGTACGATTACGCCCCGCATCTGTAATCATTAACACTCATCCATCTAATTTACCCGGTGAGCATTGGTTAGCCGTTTTCATAACCAATGACAATACGGCGTGTTTTTTTGACAGCTTCGGTCACAACCCTAACGATGATATGTTTCCTAAATCGATTTATCTGTTTTTAAGAAGAACATGTTCATTGTTGCAATATTCATGTAGACAAGTTCAAGACTTTACGTCGGTCACCTGCGGCGAACATTGTCTATTCTTTATTTACCATATGTCTAAAGGTATGAGTTATGAGTCTGTAATGGATAAATATTCAAATGACCTTTTTAAAAACGACTCCATGGTAGCATGTTTTGTGAGAAAATTACAACCATGTGTATGTAACTCTAATGTTTTTAACTGTATACAACATGTGCAGACGGGTGAAATGTATGCCTGATTATAATAAATATACATATCATTTATCAAACGTTGTACGGTTTCGCTCTGTAAAATAATGTATGCTAAGACAGGATAAACCATGTCTGTACACCCCCCTGATAAGTAAATAACACAAGCAGAAGACAAATTCTCATACAAAAATAATAATTCATTTATTAACATTTTCAAACAATGATACACAACACATTTTCAAACATGTTTTGCAGGTAGATATGGCACATTTTCATTTCACAACACATTTTTTTTTTTTTAAAGACAAATAAAATAAAACACAATAAAACAAAAATTAATAACTGGACCATTTAGGAGCTAAACGTAATTTTTTAGAACGGGGTGACACAACAGCCGGGGATATGAAGTTGTCTGTGGGGCTTGGCCTTCTCACAGGCGTTACGTCACCCGAAGCTGCAGGTCTACGGCTGTGTTTAAAAGCATTAATCTCCCCTTTAACACGTTTGTTTGGAACCGTAGATAGGGGTATGTTCAGCGTCGCAATAGCCCTCAGAAACGCGTGCCAACCATGTGGCCTTCTCCCGGAGGCAATATTGTGCGGTGCTGTGACGTTTTTAATCAAGTCAAAGATATGGGTGTTCTGAACAACCACTCCGTTTAAAATAAACTCACCCGTATCGGACCACGAGGCTATATATTTTGATTGACTCATTTTCTCTAAAATATATTGCGCATTTTTCTTGCTTCTAGCAGAGATGTTTTTCAAAATGTCTACAACTACACCGTCTGAATCAGCAAACACCCCCTGGTCAACGTCTGTCGGGCCGGTACTCTTAACAACGTCCAAAGGTAATGACTGGTTTAATGAGGTAGTCTCGATAGAACCCTGCTTAATCAAGGCCAGATATCTTTGCAGCAATGACGAATATTGAGCAGCCTTCTCATCGACGCCCAAATCGGTTCTATTCAGAACTGTTCTTATAGAGGCATCCAGGTCGTTCTCAACACTTTGTCTTAAAGGTATAGGGGTCCGGTTATCTCTTAATCTATCCACCTGACTTTGCGGTACTAAAAACATTTTCTCTGAGTATTCCATAACTATAAACTTAGCTTTGTCTCGACAGTAAGCTTGTTAGAAACGGTACTGCCACGGATAGTAGCGGTAGAAGAAACCCGCCTCTTTGCTTGATAACTCTCTTCTTTCTAGCCAAAGCTATCTTTTTATCGGCAATGTTCCTGATATAAGCCTTTTTCTTAGCCAACTTTTTATATTGAGGGCTTGTGAGCGGTATCACACCACGCAGTATATTAAAAGCAACTTCACACAGCGACAGGATCAGTTGTTTTGAAGCCGTTTGCAGAATAAGTTTTCTTTGTGCAGGTTTTGCATTTAAAAGACTCTGCATAAGCGGCAGGTTACGCATAACCCTCGCAGACATGTCGGTATCTCAGCGCTTATTTCTTTTTTTTCTGAACATACACAACTTGATACGGTACAGTAGATCTGTTCTGAGCCGCAATGAATCAGGCGTCTTTGCTTTATAATCAATCAGCAGATAACCGAATGGTTCGCCTGTAGCGTCTTTGAAAGATTCCATAAAATATCTTGTATTACCGGGGTACATTTGTCTAGCCAACACATTAATTTGGTTATTGTCCCGGGGGTTCTTAAACAATATCAGATAATTAGTATTCAGACTGATTGTACGGCTGGTCTTACCCTGAAAAAATAAATTTTGCACCAGATAGATTGCACTGAGATTACGATGATGAACGTATTGTGTAAACACTTTCTCAACCTGCTGGCTGTTACTGGCGTCTTTCATAACATCGTCAATAATTAATAAACACGTTTTAGACACAGGTAATAGGTTATCGTCATCCAGTCTTTCGGGTATACCATCAACAAATGTGATATCTCTTATTTTTAACAACTCGTCATATAACTGTTGCCAACAGTCGTAGATATAAACTATCTTTTCAATTTTATCAGAAATCACCCGGTCCGCATTAGCTAGTAGGTTTTTTACAAAATACGTTTTCCCCGAGTTAGATGGCCCACTTATCACGCAAGAGAAAGGGTGCTGCAACCGGTGGTCAAACCCCGTCGCCTCTTTAAGACCTGGCTTATTTCTTTCCATGTTCAGTATCCGTAAGGCAGAGTTGTGTAGTCTGGTAATAAAACACACTTGTTATAAACTACTTTAAACCTTTTAACAAGTGGGGTGTTTTTTAATGTGAGAGCTTTTTTAACACGATTTATGGTTTCTGATCGCGCGATAACATGACATGTGGAGTCCCTGTGTGTTACAAAATGGTCGACCAGGTCAATCAATGATTTCAAATTGATCACTTTAGAGGCTTCGGCGTTTAAAGTGATCCCTTTAGCTTTCATACAACACGTTCCCTTGAATGTCCTATAACCATAAGTCTTGGGGCCTCCGGAACAGAATTCGATTATGTGGTCGTCATGATCGACCTCAGTGGTGAGGTCCCCCAAATACGGGCCGAGTTCTGGCTCCTTATCACCCTCTGCGGTCACAAACACAACACTGTCTGTATCACTATACAACAACCGGGGCCCTAATGTGTTCATCAGACCATATAGCTCGAGGCGTGCATGCGCTGTTGTGAAGGCCCCTATGAATATGTTTATATCACGTGTAGTCCCTACAACGCCTTCGGGGTGTCGCCACTGAACCATGGCCACTGTGTCTGAGATAAAAGAGAAGTGTGTCACCTCTATATCGGCCGAAAAAATGTATCGAGCAAAATCACTAGGCTCTGACACCATTGATGTGTAGGGTAGATTTTCCCTCATTGAAAACCTACCCCACAAAGAATTTAAAAGAAGTTTATTAATGGCCCTTCGCGCTGGATTAAAATAAATTTTTGATGGGTCAAGGGTAATACCTTCATGTTCAAAATAGTCTGTGATATACCCTTATTTGTCGTCCTCGGTTACAACATGTGAGGGATAACCGCTAGCCTCCTGTTTATGTTGTAAGAATGTTTTGACATACTCTGAAAACAGAGTGTCAGATCTGTCTGGAAAATGCCAGACCTCCTCCACCTTAGTTACAATGTACCCGAATTCTAAAGCTTTTAACAATTCGAGACTCACCCATGTACCTGAGACGGCTCTCTCAGCGTCGGTGTGTGCACACATGCCTGACTGATTTTCCTGTTGTGCACATGCGCAGCATAAAGGAAACATCAACTTGCCGTGGCACCTGAATGGTAATGCAGGGTGCAGCAACCCCCTAGGGGGCAGTACTGTTGCTTTGATAAGGCCATAATAATTTTCCAAGGGTTCGAAATTTTGCAATATAACCTGTGGATGTCCGACGGGGTATGATTTACGTGATTGACAGTAAGGGTATAAACTAGTAAAATCAAGATATTGAATTTTCTCACCATCGCTGATCTTGTGGTAAAGCCAAAGAGAGCATCCCTAGGGTTTAAACGTTCGGGCTTAACATATGATGCCATAAAATCAATAACCTGCTGATTGTTGCGTTTTTCATGTTTCCACTGACACTCCCACATAACAACCACATCGAGTCCATAAACATTTTTGAGCCTGTCTACCTTGTCATCGAACCGTGCTCTTAGGACCTCGTACGGGGTTCCAGACAGTGGATGTGTGTCATGGGGGTTGAATGAACAATCGTGGCCGTGATGCATGCACCCATTAAACTCTAACGCCACCCGGGCATTGTCATCCTCATAATAACCATCAAGGAAGAAATGACCTACCGTTTTCTCGCCTGTGTTTAATGCATGCTCTACAGCGACCCCACGTGTTGATTTAACAAACTCCAACCACTCAATCGACACGTTTGAAAAGGCCTTGTGTTGATTAATATAAGCACCGTCATATGTGTGGGCTATTGTGTCTTTTGGTATAAATCTTGATTTGTATACCGCCATACAACACGATGCTAGGGTGGTTTGTGTGAAAGGGTCTATACCTGTACATGTTATGAATTCTGCGTGGTATTTTAAACACGCCTCTTTCAGGAGAACCACATCATTTCTGCCATAATCAAATAGCTCTTGTTGGAAGTTGAACACCTCATTTTTAACACCGGCGTACCACACGTCAAATTCTTTCCTGGCCTTGTCTGTCATTTACTCGTATCCGTAGTAATGTTTAGAAGGGTATGCACCGACATAATCGTTGTTTGCTGTGGTATTGAAACGATGCGGGAAAAAGCGACTGTTGATAGATTAAATGCTGCGGGTGTTTTAGCTAAAGCCATGGGGAGAAAACTGAAACTATCAATAAATCTCTGGTTGAATAGTCCATCAAACATAAAGATAATGCGTCCACCTGTCATAGTTATTTTATGAGAGATACCTATACTGGTTAGATACTCTGCTAGGATGTGATGGTCAAAACCGGATGCGTTGTGAGCTATCCATGTGAAGTTTTCATACTTTGAGTTTCTGAAATGTTTTACGAGGCTTTCAACACAATTCACACCTTCAGCATAAAACTCCTCGCCCCCATAGGTGATAGCATAAACGAAATTGGCCGTGTGCCTTCCGTTCTCAAATCTGGTTTCAAAGTCATAGAATATTAGTTTATCGCTATGCTCTTTCGGTTTTGTAGGCTGTATAAAACATGTTTGTTTTGCATCTGGGGTTAAAACCTCACAACAGTGTACACATCTGCCTGTGATACACTTGTGCTTCTTTGTGGTAGGTTGGTAACATCTGTTACATCCCGTACAAAATTTTACGGCGTCACAGGGTGCTGGTACTACCCCACCTGCTAGGGTGTGTTTAAGCATTTTGTGTTTAGTAAAGCAGTAATCCGATTGACAAAACCGCATGCAATCTGAGCAATACTTGGTCTTTTTGGGGTGTTTATGACAATGGGGATCATTACAGACGTTACAACAATATGCACACTGGTGGTGTCTAGCCTCGTTATAACCTTTATAACAAAACGTACAAAAATAGCTGGTACCTAGGAACACATCTTTTAGTGTACTATTGAATTTTTCATGACAATGGCTAACATAGTTATCACAACACATGTCTTTTATGTAATCTAATGCAGTATTAAAGCGTGCTACGCTGTTACTAGACTCTATACTATCACGCCTACACCGTTTGTTAGATGGCTCCATTATTAGCTATAAAATAAAATAGAAAAAATAAAAATAAAATAATAATAATAATAATAAGATGATGTTAATAAAATAAAATGATGTTAATAAAATAAAATGATATTAATAAAATAAAATGATATTAATCAAATAAAATGATATTAATACAATAAAAATGATATTAATAACAAGGGGCAATACTACCACATACAGCCTTATGTTTGTTTATTTGTTGTTAACGCTGTCTGTCCTTGTTAGGCCTGTTGTCGCTGTATGACAGGCCTGTGTTACCCGTGTTTCTGGTGGGGGTACTCCTGACGCCGCTAGGACCTGGCTGCTCGTCACCTCTCTGTGCGGTCGGCTGCCTGTGTAAAGGGGGTCTATTTTCCACCCCGCCCGCCTGTCTGGAGGGGTTGTAATACCTCCTGATGCCGCTAGGACCAGGTTGTTGGTCAGCGCTCTGCGCGAACGGCGGCCTGTGTAAAGGGGGTCTATCTGCCTGACCACCAGTCTGCCTCTCTATGGCTAATATTTTCAAAACAACACCTAAATCATCCCACTTAATTTCTGATGCTTTGGCAACCTTGCGCAGAATGGGGGCGAGACTTGTGTACTTTTTAGTTAGGCTATCCACCTTAGAAGCCAACACATACTGACTGTTCAAAAACGTGTCATTAAACTCCTGTTGTACACGCCCTGCTTGTACGGCAGATCTGTCTACGCTAGCGGTCACTATATCCAACACTTCTGCTACTACTGTGTTGACTGCTCTGTTAACAATGGACTCGATAACCTCGTCAGTAACCATGTATACACGCGGTTCTTCGACACCAGTCTGTACATTGACAACCTCGGAGGGCTGTACTAACCTGTTAAATTCAGAGTGAGAGTCATCATCGTCTGATGGTATTAATACGGCATATGACTCCGGTCTGGTGGTATCGCTCGCAACCAACGCCTCTTCTGGGTCTTTCTGCTCATGAGCTGCAGAAGACGACAAAGTCACGCATGATGTCTCTTCCGCCCGTTGTAGCTGAAATTGGTCCCCGTGATCCAGCGTCCATACGTCTGCGAATAAGGTTTCGTAGTCAACGATTTCTTGAACGCTAGGGACGTCTTCTGTGTTGAATAAAAGAGACATGTCACATCATTAGGCGTCTGTAACGTACGCAGTACATATACAACATACACAGACCCATAACCTATATAGATAGAGTAGATCGCATACCTTCGGTTAAATCATCCCAGGCACAACGTTTAACTGAAACATTTGAATTAACCTCTAAATGGTTTCGTTTCTCAGTCTTCTTGGCGCCGACACCCCTCTGTGCCTGCTCATCTGGCATGGTAGGTAGATGCGTCTGCAAAACAAATATTGCGCCGGTCACCTGTGTGTAATACTGTATAAAAACAATATTAAATAATTAAATAATAAAAACACATATTTATCACATAATAAAACATACCGAATAGGACGCCCCGACAACGCTGTTATTTCCTCGTGAATGTTTTTAATAGGTCCGTATCGCCGCTATCTGTTAAGAAACGGCCCCTGTTAAGGTATTGCAAATTGTATCAGGATAATAGATACATACACAGACAGGTAGACACATATTTGTAACACGACATTTAAAACATTGCTCTGGTAAGATACTCACCCATTTCTGTAGATATTAACAAGAGTTCTCGGTTTGTGGCAAGACCTTTGTTCTGGACACTCGCTGCGCTGAGCCTTGGGGGTCACGCACACACACACACGCCCCCACCACCCCTCCCCCAAATCACGGCGACACATTTGGTCAATACATTATATTATTGTTTTACTCCTTGAATAGTATATTTTTCACTCCATCACTATATCCCCCATATGGAGTGCAGGGGTGTCCAAACTTTTTCCACTGAGGGCCAAATACAGAAAAATATACGAAAGGCTGTGCCACCATTTATGGGGGTGCTACGAAAATAATTATTATCGACGGGGGTGCTACGCGAAAAAACCTGAGAGCAGTTCGTTTATTTAGCTGAGTTTTCAATGAATACGGGTGGCTCCACTAGTGGTGAAACTAAGAATTACAACTCAGTCAAGTGCAAGTTTCATGCGCGGGCCATATTCCTTATATTGGAATGCGGCCGCGGGCCAATTAAAAATGGAGTTGGCCCGCGGGCCGTAGTTTGGACACCCCTGGTCTAGTGGTTTAGGACCCCCTGCTTTCATCGGGGTGGCCCGGGTTCGACTCCCGGTATGGGAAACACATTTTATGTTTTATATTTCATATTAAGCAAAACATTATGAAAGGGTATTTGGTTTAGAACATGATGGATATACACGCAGATGCATGCATCAAACCTAAAAACTAAGAATAAACGTTGTCAACAAGGCCAACATGACTTTTCAAGCACCATGTGATTAAAGATTAGTTAGAGGGACTGCGAGTTTATACAATACACAGCATAACTTTACCCAACAGGCCGTCTACACTGATGACACCTAGACCCTCCCCACAAGCTCCTGTAAACGCCACTTTCCCGGGACTACACCTAAAATCTCGCTTCATCCCCCTGCCATAAACACCTCCCCTCCACTTTCTCTGAGCAGAGACAATGTCACAAATCTAATGCCTAGATGCTAGTTTCTCTCAACGGCCGTCCTGTACTTTTCCCGCGGCTCATACCCCAGACCCCCTCAGACCCCCGTCCTCCTTCACCCCTCCCACACCTGTCGACAGCATCCTCTCCCGCGTCAATGACACAACACCTTCACCTACCACTTTCTCTGGGCCCCGAGACAATCTTTCATGGCTTGTGTCACAATCTAACGCCTAGATGCTAGTTTCTCTCAACGGCCGTCCTGTACTTTTCCCGTCCTCCTTCCCCCCTCCCACTGTTCGTTTATTGTCTGTTTAAAACAGTCGTCATACTCTTTCATGTGAGGGCCTTTGTTTGATTTATGATAAGATTTCCACTTTCTCTGAGCAGAGACTATGTCACAATCTAACACCTAGATGCTAGTTCCCCACCTGTCTCTACCCCCACCTCATCCCCCCCTCACTCCCACCCCCCTCCTTCGATTACCTGGCGCCACCAGCGTCACACACACACACACACACACACACGCAGCGCACATTTCAAACATGAACAAACCTTAAAACATATGGTGGGGGCCATCTGCAAATACTTAGGCATACGTCACACAAAGCACCCCCTGCCATAAACACCTCCCCCTCCACTTTTTTATCGCAGGGTAATAAAAGAAATTAAACAGGAAATCAAACAGGATATCAAAAAGTAAATAAAAAAGAAATTAAATAAGGGTGTATAGAGCCCTATATATACTACTCACACGCATACACACACACACACACACACACACACACAAAAAGAGTTTGGGGAAAATATATATTTTTTTTTACATGCTGAAATTCCACCCCATATATAATTTAAGAGAAGGTAGAGCAAGCTTGTCGCTGTGGTCATATGTGTAAGTAGGAGTAAGTATGTGCGTGTTTGTATTTGTGTGGGTGAGTATGTGTCTGTGTCTGTACGTCTCAGTCGAATGGGGTCATACACATTGTTAAATCGGGAGGGCATACTGGTATTTTGGGGGGGCAGGGTCACATAGACACACAGTCATTTCTTCTATGTTTATGTGTGTGTGTGTGTGTGTGTGTGTTGGGTTACAATAGGTGCACGTGTGTTATCGTCACTGAGGAGTATGCATCAGTGCCAGTGTGTGTGTGAGAGACAGGGTGTATCAGGTGCAGTGTGTATTTGAGAGACTGCGTCCAGTCAGGATCAGGTCCAGTGTGTTGGGGGGGTGAGCTCGTCAGTATGAGCATGTGTCTGTGTGCGTATGTATGCCCCAGTCGAATGTCAGTCAAGTGTGTGAGACTGTGCGTGTGAAACAATGTGTGTATCAGATCCAAGGTGTGTGAAACAGCATGTGTATCAGGCCCAGTGTATGTGTGTGAGACTGTGTGTATCAGGTTCAGTATGTGTGTGTGTGTGTGTGTGTGTGTGTGTGTGTGTGCGTGTGTGTGTGTGTGTGTGTGTGTGACTGCTAGGTCGGGTAGTAGAGGCAGAAACACTTGGGCTATTCAAGTCCAGGCTAGATGCCGTACTAGATACTCTTTAGATTAGGACATGACAAGCCTGGATGGGCTGAACGGCCAGTTCTCGTCATTATGTATTCTTATGTTCTTAGTAGTAAGATGGCGACATTTCCATTACTCTTCATGGAGAAAGATAGCTCTGTGGAGATTTCTACTTTTACACTGTGTAATCAACAATAAAACCATGAACTTATACAACATTTCCACTGTCTGGCTGTTCCAATGCCTCACTCAGGAGCCTACAACTCGTACAGAATGCTGCTGCAAGGATCCTGACTAGAACAAAGAAATATGAGCACATTAGTCCTGTGTTAGCGTCTGTGGAGGACGTCGGTCTCGGCCACATGGGAGTGGCATGGTTGCCTGTCTTGTTCCATGTGGTAGAGACCTTTGGAGCAGTGAGACTTTCCGGGGGCAGGTTTGGCACTCTCCCAGGGTGTGAGAGTGAACTGTCGCCCGGAAGGGAGCTCCAAAGGCCTTAATTGGTTTAATTATTATTTAATTGGTGTCAATCAGTCAATTGATATAGAAGTCAATTGGCTGATTGGGTGTCTGGGTGAGAATGTGAGTTGTGATTGTGATTGGGTGATTGCCTCACGAGTCCCACCTGAGCCAGGCAGAAACCTAGCCTAAGCCTATTTAAGAGCAGGTGGGGCGAGTGGGGAATCAGTCAGTCTTGTCTTGATGTGTGTGTGAGTGCGCGTTTGATGTGGAATGTTTGATGTTTGTGGAGTTTTGTGTGCGTTTGTCGAAAGTGACTGAGTAGAGTGCTTCCTGTGTGAGTGAGGAAGAGAGAGAGGGGGTTGGCTCCAATGGTTTTCTGGTTTTTTGATTCCCTCTGGAAAATGCCAATTGTGAAGCGCTGTGTGACAACCTGTTTGTAAATGGCGCTATACAAAAATAAAGATTGATTGATTGAACATTTCTGCATCAAATCAAGATAATAGTGCAACCTGTATCACTGAGGTGGCCTCGTATATCCCCAAATTTCGATCTCGTTCTCAAACTATGTATGGACAGATTATCTCCTAAATCAATAACACTCACAAGAGCTGCAACAATCTGTCAGGAGGGTTGGTGGGAGGAGTAGAGAAGGCATACTCTGGGAGCAGTACAGGACTGTGGACAGCAGCAACCTCACACACAGGCATGCATATGACCAAAATCTCATATGCAGGTGAGGTAACTGTTTAATCAACTGTAATTGATCAGTAAAGTGCTGAGTAAAAATGAAAACTTGCACATGCTGAAGCTCTTCAAAGGGGAAGAGTGAATATGTCTGCTTTTCCCCCGTGGGTAAAATGAGGAACATAGATGGCTTGTTCTGATAATCAAATTTGATGTTCTCATGTTTTCTCTCTCTTTTCTAATTTTATGTGTTACATTTATGACACCAGTAATGACTGGTCGTGCTTGGCCTTGGTTGCTTGCAGCTATGTTATTTAAGATATTTAAGATGGTATTTTTCTTGGCTTGTCTTTTCACAGCAAGGCACAAACCCACTACCAGAGGCTGCTTGTGAGTCACTCACTTCTGCTGGAGGGGTCCAAAATCCTCACCACCACCTCAGATTTTTCTTCTCCCTGGGGCTGGGTGGAGCAAGGAAACAGATCACAAGCATGCCCTCCAAGTATAACTGTGAGTTTCCTGTATTACTGTCACATGCATGTGCTCCTCACCACCACAAGCAGCGGTTTCCTCACGGCGTCTCCAATCTCCTGCTCCCTGTTGAAGGCTCGGACTGTGATATCATGTCGGCCCGTTGCCATGGGAATGATGGTGAAAGGCACCACCCTGCTGGACTTGTACTCAACATGAACCACCTGCCTGTACTTCCCACTCACACTGGCCAGGCTGCACAGGTGCTCATGCTTCAGCAGCTCCACTGTCACCTAGTAGAGGAAGGGTGGAATCAGTCACCTAGGAGACCCCCTCAGTCAGATGGTCCTGAGGCTACTCTGGTCCTGAGGCTACTAACACAAATCATCTTCAGCACTGACACCTACTGATATACCTGTAAATCAGGCTCAGTGCTAACACCTCCTAACACAAATCAGCCTCAGCACCTTAGCACTCTTCCAATTCTCCTAAAGGAGTAAGAGAACTGTGTGACCCTGGCAGCACATTACATTCCTGCCTGCAACAACCCGAGAGACAGTGACACTCGGACAATGAAATATTGTCATCTTCTTTGACAGGGCTGTCAATCAATAAAAAAAATTACTTGATACATTTTTTTTACATTAGTTGAATGAATCAGTCAAAAGCAGGCATCCATTATATGCTTTTGCAATGTACAATATTACTTATGACATCAATACCTAATATTTGCATAATACAAAGGATGTTAAGTCAAACTTTCTGTCTTCTGCTGTGCTGCTGGTAATTGCTGCTTGCACTTATATTTTAATGTATATTTTAAGATCTAATTTAAATCTGATTAAAATGTGCAAAAAGTAGTCATCAACTAATGTTTTAGTTGATTAATCAGTCCAATTAATATATTAATTGTTACAACCCTATTATTTAAATTGTCATTATTCTCTTGTTATTATTACCAAAATTCTTGTTAATATTCGTATATCAATTTGAATATTACTACTATTTTATTATTTGTGTTTGTGGTCCTTGTGGAAATGATTAAGGTGGAAACTTGTATGTAATATTTATTCATGTTGCATTCAAGGTTTTGTTAAGCAACTTATTGTTTTGTATTCGTTTTTTCATTTGTTGTTGCTTTCATTGTGGCAATACATAGGCTATTTATTTTAAATACATACCTCAGGCTATTTATTTTAAATCATGCCATTTAAGTGGTTCACCCTTTTTTCCGGCAGGCCTTCCCTTGAGCCTTTTTGCCCACCCTTGAAATTGTCTATTTCGTTATACATTTCTTTAATTTTTGTTTTTTTAAAAACATACCTTGCTTTTAGTGGTTTAAAAAAATATATTTTTATATATTTTAATTTTTATCACATTTGTCTCTCAGATGAGTAGTTGTGTTCAATGACAGAAACATTTGATTTCACAGCTCACAGTAGTGCTTTGATTTCCACTTGCTCTTTGTGAACAACAGAGTAAGGCAAGCGCAAGTCCACAAAGAAGTGTTTTTCCACCTTGATGTCCAAAGGCTGTGCCACACACACTCCTGTAGGGATATGAACAGCACTGGGTCAGTATGGAACACCAAATGCAGTGCAGAGGAACAGAATCACGTAATTCATAATTAAATGGGCTTTTTTAAGTATTACATTGAAATTTAAAGCTAGGCTATACACTTGGCTGCTCAAACATAAAATATTTAATCACGATTTGATTTAATATATATATATTTGTAATATGAATAATAAATATGATTTTATGTTAATTATTCATTCAAATGGTTCGTTGTAGGGTTCAAGCAGTGATGCTGCTAAAACATTGAGTTAGGTTACCAATTACTCAAATTGGCATTGCTGAACAGCTTATTTATTATTCCAATGTTTGACCAAGTTACACATTGTGGTTTGGGATTATAGATTATTCCCTCAATCAGCATGCCATCATTGCCATGTTCTATAAAGCTTTATGCAGTGTGTGTGCTTTTTACAATATGATTCTCAACAGCCTGCTAACAAGTTATATTGGTGTTACCTGACATATCTGCTAACACATTGATTGCTATAATATTAATATTATCCAATTATATGTTTCATATTGAATTCTGATTGAAATAGAGAAGCTATTATTAATTGTGGTAATCACAACACTTGTGAATCATGATTGACTCAGACAACATTTGAGAAATGCATTGCATAGCACTGCTGCTATATGATTTAGCAGAAAATGTAGCAAGAATATTTAATAATTTTAAATTCATTTTAAAACATTGTCTGGTTTATATGAGCTCTGTGTTATAATTATTGCGTTCAAGTTTCAGGAATAAATAAAAGCTTAAATTAGTTTATTATTATTATTATTATTATAAACCATTATTTAACTAGGTGAGTCTCACTGACTTTAAAAGCTCATTTTCAAGAGAGACCTGGCAAGATGGTAGCAGTGTATACAAAGAGCATTATAAAAATAATCCATACATGATTAACAAAGCAAACAAAACAACTGGAATGTACATGGAAAGCCTCACAAAGTGACATTTAAAATGCGCCCCCTACCTTTAGTGGAAGATGCAGGTGTAGCGCCCCCTACCTTTAGTGGAAGGTGCAGGTGTAGCTCCCCACCTTCAGTGGAAGATGCATTTGTAGCACCACCTACATTTAGCGGAAGGTGCTGGTGTAGTGCCCCCTACCTTTAGTGGAAGACGTACTGATGGCCAGGATCTGCCACTGAGTAATGGAGTCTTTTAGTACATCTATATAGACCATGGTAACAAGACTGAGAGGGAGATTGAGAGTGAAAGAGAGAGAGAAACAGTGGATAAGAAAGAGAAGCAATACTGAAATGTTGTGCCCCAACTACTGCTCCCAGATAAATGGGCTGTCACAAAAGCACTGCGTGTAAACAGTCTTACCCATCAGCTCCTGTGATGCCTTTCAGTTCTTTTGTGACCCACATCCAGCTGGTATCAAATTTGGAGCGCACATATATGTTTGTCTCTTTAAACCCGCCATCATTGTCTGAGATACAAAAGGAAAAATCACAAATCACAATGTGTGTGTGTGTGTGTGTGCGTGTGTATATCTATATGTCTGTTTGAGTGTATGTGTTTGTATACATGCAAGTATATATTGTAGTGTATGCGTAGATGTGTATGTGCATGTGTGTGTGTGCATTTGAGAGAATGTATGTGAATGTGTGTAATATGTACTCACGGCGGGACAGGATTAGCTCCTGGGTGCTGAAAGATTGTCTCTTCTTCAGGATGTTCTGGCAGCAATGCAGGAAGGCCTGCACACACTCTGACCCCTCTGTGATGTACAGAGAGCGCTTCTCACATGTGTAGTCCAGCGGGAAATCCATCATGCCATCATGGCAACACTTCTTGTGCACAGCATCAGCATCGTAGCTGCTCTCTGGGATGACACCATAGGGTTCAGCACATATTACATAACTTACTGGCTCAAAACAGCCAGTCACAAGAGACTAGTCACTTCCTGTCACTTCCACACAATTAAGATTTCAATTTACTTGCTTTATTGGCATTACATGCAGGTAACTGCCAAAATAAAGGAAACACGAACATAAAGTGTCTTAATAGGGCGTTGGGCCATGACAAGCCACAAGAAAAATGTCAATGTGCCTTAGCATAGATTCTACAAGTGTATGGAGCTCTGTTGGAGGGATGTAACACCATTCTTCCATGAGAAATTACATCCACTTGGTGTTTTGTTGATGGTGGGGGAAAAAGATAGAATCTCCAGAATCTCCCATAAGTGTTCAATTGGATTGGCATATGGCATATGGTTTACATTGTTTCCATGCATATCAAACCATTCAGTGATCACTCATGCCCTGTGCATGGGGGCATTGTCATCCTGGAAGAAATGCTTCACCATAGGATGAAGGTGATCACTCAGAATGGCTTTGTATTTATTGCTGTTTACCTTTCCCTCTAAGGGGTTGAGTGGACTTAAACCATGCCAGGAAAATGCACCCCACACCAGAACTCTTCACCATGGGAAACAAGCACTCAGGCTGTGGATTTCTTTTGGAGTGTGCCACACATGCACTCGTCCGCTTGTTGAAAACCGGGTGAACGGATGACTTGTTTGACTATATGACTTTTTCCACTGCTCAGTAGACCACTGCCTGTGTTCATTGCACCACTTTACTTGCAAACATGCATTTTTAGGTGAAATAAGGGGTTTATGCACTGCAACCCAACCATAGTATCCCTCTCTGTGAAGTTCCTGATGGACTGTTCTTGATGAAACTGTTTGTTCATGCCCTAGATTGATATTTGCAGTCAACTGATTGCATTGCATCTCTGTCAGTCTATTTTGCCTTGCATCTCAAACCAATGCATGGACATCATGGTCGAGGAGTGTGCGCTTTCAACCACAGAGGCCTCTAGTTGATGATGTCTTTCCCTCACATTTACATGCCAACAGCACCTTTCCTTATGCCTCATTTCCTTTAAAGCCACTGTTCCTCATGAAACATCTACAAGTTTTCATCACTGCTGCTGCCCAACTTGCCCCAACAATCACCCCTCTTTCAAAATCAAAGAGATCTCTTGTTATAGGGGTGGTCGCTAAAATAATGGCCAACTGGGCCTGCCCAGCATTTTTATACATGACCCTAAGCATGATAGGATGTTAATGACTTAATTAACTGAGAAACCACACCTGTGTAGAAGCATGTACTTCAATATACTTTGTATCTCTCATTTACTCAAGTGGGTCCTTGTTTATTATTCTTATTTTGGCAGTTACCTGTATCTTAAAATACACATTGGCAAATATTATATAGTAATACGAAATATGTACAGTTGATATAATAACATAATTAACAACAATAAGGTCACAGCCATGTGTTTGAGTGGTTAGGTAGCCACACCCATGTGTTTGAGGGAGTTAGGAGGCCACGCCCATGTTGTTGAGGTGTAAGGAGGCTCTGGCAGTCTCACTCACCCAGCTGATGCTTGAATTCCTTCAAGGTCACTGCACGTCGGTCCCTGGGCTGGGTCTCATAAGAACAGAGATGATCTGGTGGGCAGGATAGAGAGAGAGAGAGAGACATGAAAGAGTTATGCAGCAGCAGTATGATGAGCTCTTACAGTAAGTGTGAATTATGTTGTTTTAGAGTAGGATAGGATGAGACAAATTATTCATATAAATCAAAAAGAAGACACAGAACAAACTGAAAATCTTTGACTTGAAAAATTGAATTACAAAATGAAGGCCAAAGGATCACTTTGCATCACTTTTTAAGGATGAGCATAAACTAATAAATCGTGCTGAACTGGTGTACGATGCAGGCCATGCTAGTACTGTTCATTTAATGTAATTTCCACGTAAATATGTTAACATTTTCACTTTATTGACTCACCCTACCTGAGGTAACTTTAGTAGTAAATTAAAGTTAATTTAGCTAGCCAGTTGGCGTATGGCAGGGGTCGGCAACCCGCGGCTCTGGAGTCGCGTGCGGCTCTTCAGCCCCTCTGCAGTGGCTCCCTGCAGCTTTGAACAAAATAAATAAATAATGGAAATAAATAACGGCTATTTTCATTTGATTTTTTCTTTCAAAGGGAACACCTTATTTTGGAGATCGAGGTGATACTGTGACACTGAAATTAAAAAAAGTGTTTAATATTTCGTCAATTAAAATATGCGTCACATCCCCGGCGCCTCTCCCTGCCGTCTGAAGGTGGCTAATCTTGAGTTTCCAACCCCCGGTAAACTAAGCATGGATAAATCAAAAAAAAAAAAAAACTCGGAGGAAAATAGAGTTTAATTCAGCATGGACAGATTTATTTGCTTTCACTCCTAACGATGCGGGCTTACCTGTATGCTTGATATGTGGTGAGAAATTAGCAAACAACAAAAAATGTAATGTTGAAAGACATTTCCAGAACAAACACACATCATTTGCTGAAAAGTACCAAGCTGGAGATGAAAGAAAAAAAGCGATTTCGGAACTGCTGCGGAAAGCTAAGCAGAGCAAATCTACTTTCAAGAAGTGGATCAAATCTCCAAACTCAACTACTGCTTGCTAGTTTTGTGGCAGCTCAGGAGATAGTAAGGCACGGAAAGCCGCTCACAGATGGAGAATACATGAAAGAATCATTCATTAAAATATCAGAACATCTATTCTCGGACTTCAAAAACAAACGTGAAATTGTTCAGAAAATTTGAGATATGCCTCTCTCTGCAAAGACCGTCAAGGACAGGACCATTAAGATGGCAGAAAACATTACCAGTCAACAAATTTAGGAGATTAATTCAGCTCCAGCATACTCAATCGCCTGTGATGAGTGAAGTGTAAACGATATTGAGCAGACAGCGCTGTTATGCAAATAAGGGAAGGACTCAAAATAGACCTGCATGGTTCTGTGTTTTATTTCAAAGTAGGTCTACACATGCCAGGGTTTTTTTTCTCCTCTTCATAAGAGTTTGAGGTTTTCCTTTGTTATAACAGGTAAAAACAGCAATAAAATGTCAGTTTTCTTTTTGTTGTTCTATAATTTTACAAATGCAACAAACGATAGTTATTTTATAGTGGGTGACAAACACACATATTTACACATTTTATTTCTTATTTTAGTTCCTATAATACGTTTTTTAGTATTTTGTGATTTTTCCATGATATGGACAAAAAAATTGGAATTAATTAGTATCTTGTATGACCTCCTTTTGCCTTAAACTTGATAACTTCTGTCAAATATACTAGAAATAAGCTTTTAAATTCCAATCCCTCTGTATATATAGTATAACTATAAAACTTTATACACTGTATTATGTTAATTTTAAGGGTCAAATAGGTTTTGCGGCTCCAGATGAATTTTATGTAGTGGGAGAGGGGGCAAAAATGGCTCTTTTGATAGTAAAGGTTGCCAACCCCTGGCGTATGGTAAAGCATTAGCTAGTAGCTATCAAACATAATCATAATTCACACAATAACTGACAGAAATAAATGTTTTTGCTTACATAGCTGCAGACACGCATTGCGTCTCCCTGAATTCAACAACAACATAACTTTTGTGAATTTTTACGGTTGCGGTCTGTGTGTCTCCAGTGACCTCCTGCTTCCAACAGTGATGTAGGCACTTTCATGGCATATTCAGCAGAAGTGGGGGGAGGGGCTTGATCTGCACTGTCATCCAAAATCCTAACAGTGTCACCACTGCCAAGGTTGGAAACAACACAGGAGAGAGTCCTGAGGAATTCCCCCAGAGACAAAGTGACAAAAACAACCCTGTGGTTTAACACTGACTGGCACACAGTGCTCTGCTTAGATTTCACCCAGCTTAAAATCATGAGGAATATACAGGAGGAGACAGCTATATGTTGAAGATGAAATGGATTCAGACTGGCACAATTTAACATAAATATCTTCAACACTGGTACTGTTATGATCCAGGGCAATGATGCTAGCCCAGAACATTATTGATTTATAAAACATAAAAAAGGTAGCTGAGACAGAAAAAATCCCCCACTCAGATGAAACCCAGAACAACAGGCCTCACTGCCTCCCCCAGCACAGACAGATCTCTCACTGCCCCTTCCCTAGAGAGACCTAGCCCACCTCTTCCAGAAGTGTGCCATTTATTGTATCAGTTACCATCTCCATCTGTTTGATGGCTTAAACACTCCAGGTGGTATAAAATACTTGGTGTTAAGCAAAAGGTGATTTGGGACAGACATTATTCTGATACAAAAGACATGTCATCCTCCACTTCCATCAGGTAATCCTAAGAGAGGGGTCTTTTCATCAGTGTTCCCTTGTAGTCTTTCAACTGTTTCTCAATTAGACCCTTGTCCTTTTGTCCAATCATTAGACTTTTTTTCTCTCCAGTGAACCTTTAACCTTGAGGATCCATGCAACAGCTTTTTTGAGAGAATGCCATTGAGAATAATGAGAGATGATCTTACAAACCGCATTCATGCTTTACGCCACAGATGTGAAAAACTTGCTGTATTATTTCTGACATACTTTAACACTGATGTGCTGTCAGTCCAAAATATTGATTGCTTAAGTAGGAGTTCCCACTGGAAGAATGTCTTAGTCCAAGTCAAAGTCTTTAATCTCTTTTGGTTTCTCTTCTTCAAGAATTGATGCAAGCATTACATGACTCTTGCTGATCCACTTTAAAACCTTCAGTTTAAAACCTCCTGTAGCATGCAAGGTTGTGAGATCTTAAGACCAAAATGATTACAAAGGCTTGATTTCCTTCAAATAAAAATATCAAACACTGAAATTGAGATAAATATCAGTGACTAGCACGGACCTCAGAGGGTTAAGTAAAAAGTCATCTCAGAAAGTCATCTACATAAAGGTTTCTTAACATTGTACTTACTGCTTGCTTGAGTGTGTGCTGCTCACACAATCTCTTCCTCAACACCGACAAGACAAAGGAGATGGTGATTGACTTTAGGAGGGCCGGCAAGCTTCACCACATGCCGCTGACCATCGGAGGCACCGCAGTGGAGAGAGTCAGCAGCGTCAAGTTTCTGGGAATCCACCTGGCAGACGACCTGACCTTCACCACCAACACCACGGCCATCCTTAAAAAGGCTCACCAGCGGCTCCATCCCCTCCGGCGTCTGAAAAGGCAGGCCTCCCTGCCCCCATCTCACCACCTTTTACAGGGGCACCATTGAATCTGTCATATCTTATGGCCTCACGTCCTGGTTTGGCAGCTGCAAGGCACTGGAGAAACATCAGCTGAGCAGGATTGTGAAGTTAGCCAGTAAGATCATTGGTGCCCCTCTCCCGTCCCTGCTGGAGATCTACAACCAGCGCTGCACTCGCAGGGCCACCAGCATCATAAGGGACCCTCACCACCCTTTCCATGGACTGTTTTCCCTCCTGCCATCGGGGAAAAGGTACAGGAGCCTCCGTACCCGATCCCAAAGGATGCTGAACAGCTTCCTTCCACAGGCAGTCAGAATGGTGAACAGACTGTGCCCTCTCCCTCTGACATGCCCCCCCCACCCTTACACACACACTACCTGCCCGACTGCACCGGATGTGACTGCACTACTCATTTTAAGACACTGCTGCTACTGAACTGAACCTGCACTTTACACTACATTTCACTACATTTTAATATACTGTGTAATTTAATATGTGTAATTTTGCGTAATTTAATATACTGTGCTGCCACTGGGCAGCTGCTGCTCCATTGTTGTTTTTATGCAAACTGTTTTATGTTTTTATATTTGAGCCTATTTGTGATTGTTGTCTTTTACTGTAGTACTGCTGAGGGCTGGGGGGAACGATATTTCGTTTTTTTTATGCACGCAAGTGTACAAAGACAACGACAAATAAAGAAATCTTTGAATCTTTGAATCTTTGAATCTTTTTGAAACTGTCCTTTATGTATTGTTTGAGAACGAATTTGGTGCTGCTTAGTGAGGATGTGGATCTGAAGATATACACTCAGTGGCCACTTTTTTAGGTACACCTTTCTAGTACTGGGTAGGACCCCAGAACAGCCTGAATTCTTCACAGCATGGATTCAACAAGGTGCTGGAAACATTCCCCAGAGATTCTGGTCCATGTTGACATGATAGCATTACGCAGTTGCTGCAGGAATCTCCCGTTCCACCACATCCCAAAGGTGCTCTATTGGACTGAGATCTGGTGACTGTGATTATTTTAGCTTGTTATTTTAGTTCGTTGTTTTTACCTGAAAGCTTTGCGGCGAGTAGGGTGAAGATTTTGTGTCTGTGTCTGTGAGGGCTGGTAGGGGTGAGGCCCAAGTGCGACCAATAGTGAATAATAAGGATGACACTAAAACCCAATAGGGAGCGAGGGGCGTTAACCCACGAGAATTCGTTACAGAAAATAAAGTCAAACTCCCAGCGTACAACGAAATAATAACTACCCCAATTAGAAAGGGCGAAATAAAAGCGGTCCGCGAACGGAACCGAACGATAGTAAAAACTGAAATTACTGACGTGTAGCCCAACACCACACGCGGAGGAAAAAAGGGAAATGAAATAACTTGTCGCAACAAGCGAAAAGAAAACAAAGCTGGAATAAAACCCAGAAGCCTAAGACGCAGCTTAGGAAACGAAACAACGAAAATAAGTGCCCTGGGTATGTAGGTAAGTAACCCCGAAACACAGACCAAACAAAATAAGGAGAAAACTAGACTTCCGTAGAAGTGGCGAGAAAGTTAGAGAGAAATACAACTTTCCTAAATAAGTATTTCTCAATAGTTTTTCTAAGTAAGATTTTTCTAAATAAGTTTTTCTAAGTAAGTTTTTCTAAGTAAGTCTCGAAGACAGATACCGTACCGGCTTCAACGCCAAATGAATTAGACACTGAAGCACAGAGTAGTGAAAGCAGCGAGCTTAAGTAGGCAGAGAACACCTGAAAACAATCCGCTAATTAGCTATGGAGATCAGCAGGAACATACTCACAAGGATAGAAAAAGAGTACGCCCACACGGGGATAAACAGGCACTCAAACCATGACAGTGTCTGTATTGGTCTTTGTTATATGTTAACCTGTTACTCCCACTGTCTCTCTCCCATGTCTGGGGGGAGAGACAGAAGAAGAAATAAATAAAATCCGGTCCGTAGAGCGACAAACTCCACTCCGTGTCTCCTGGCTGCTCTGTTCCCGTCCAGGGTTTGTCACGTGCCGTGTGACAACACCAAATTCTGACCCTACCATCTGCATGTCGCAGCAGAAATTGAGATTAGTCAGACCAGGCAATATTTTTCCAATCTTCAACTGTCCAGTTTTGGTGAGTCTGTGCCCACTGTAGCCTCACTTTCCTGTTCTTAGCTGACAGGAGTGGAACCCGGTGTGGTCTTCTGCTGCTGTAGCCAATCCACTTCAAGGTTCGAGGTGTTGTGCATTCAGAGATGCTCTTCTGCATACCACTGTTGTAACATGTGGTTATTTGAGTTACTGTCACCTTCCTGTCAGCTTGAACCAGGCTGGCAATTCTCCTCTGACATCTCTCATTAATGTAGCACTGGCCCTTTAAGGAAAGTGCATAAAGAGGGGTGGCCAGGTTTGTGGCCTCCTGTCTGGCCAGAAGCCTGGTTTGGGTGTTTGTGAGAGAGACCTGGAGGCATGAGGGGTACAGACTAAGTCTAGAAGCCCCCAGGTCCTTTAAGCAGCAGTACCCTGTGGCTGTGCAGGCCTATACCAATGGGAGCCATGGGCATATGTTGACTCATGGGGAGCTGAACTAATCACAACCATTACTGTTTTTCCCACCGTGCTATATATATATATATATATATTGATGATGATTTAGACTGGGTCTTGCTATTAGACTGTGTTTCATAGGGTTGACTGAGGACAGAGCTATACTGGGCCATTAGCATTGCATGATTTTGATTTTGGTTTTGCGTATTTATATTCTGTTTTGATTTGCTTATTTGCTGATTTGCTTTTGGTTACTTATTTGCTTTTGGTTTTGCATGATTTGAATTTGATTTGCTTAATCTTTGTGTATTTAGTTTAGAGGCCCAAGTAGGCCCTGAAGCCCTTACCCGTATTGCTACTTTGTCTCTTGGGTTTAGTCCCTTTGCAGAACTTCCAGTGATATTAATCGCTTTCTTCCCTTCTGTATTTTAACCTGATCACTTTTTATACCAACGTTTTGAATAAACTTGACACATTTGATACATCAGCCTCTGGTTCTACTCATTCTGAACCCGTACCTATCTGGGGACCCTTGCCTTATTCAGTTGCATTGTCCTATATATCTATATACATATACAGTATATGGTTAATGTGTTTAAAGGATCCCTCACTCCTATATGTGTGGGTGGCGTAGTCATTGCATTATATAGCCCTGCTACATTAACAAGGCGTTTTCACCCACAGAGCTGCCACTCACTGGATGTTTTTAGTTTTTCGACTGTTGTGCATGAAAATCCCATGAGATCAGCAGTTTCTGAGATACTCACACCACCCCGTCTGGCACCAACAATCATTCCACGGTCAAAGTCACTTAGATCACATTTCTTCCCCATTCAGATTTTTGGTCTGAACAACTGAAACTCTTGACCATGTCTGCATGCTTTTATGCATTGAGTTGCTGCCACATGATTGGCTGATTAGATCATTTAATTAACGAGTAGGCACACAGGTGTACCTATTGGATACCTGTAAACATAACTAATTCATAAGGCACCAATGTAACATAATGTCAGATTATGAAGCAAGGGTAACTCATATTAACATAAATTGGTTTGAGTACTTTATATGCTCTAATATTTAATGGTATGACATTTTAATTGAACAGTGACCTTTAGTTTTGGAAATATCTTTCAAATATTTTTCCATAAAATGCAAATACATTTTTTTAAGTTTCAACCGCTGTATGTGATTATATATCCCATTTAGAAATGTAGTGTGTGTGGGGCCTCCCGTGTGGTCTAATGGTTTCAACGTCCGACGCTGGCCACGGTGACCAGGGTTTGATTCCCCGTCGTGCCAGAGTCGGCTCTGGCTGGGAGTGCCACCGGGTGGCAATTGGCTGTTCACCCCAGGGAAGGGGGAGGTCAGCCGACACAGTTCGCTGCGCACAGGAGTAGTTCTGGGGTTCCGGAATTACAGTCGACTGCACGACAAGTACTGTCTCGGAGGAGGCAGTGCTTCGCCATTGTCACTGCCGGTCACAGGACTACGGCAGCGAACTACGAGGGAGGGGATTGAACTAAGCACAGCGGGAGTAATTGGCTACCAAATTGGGAGAAAAATGGGGTAAAATCGGAAAAAGAAAAAATATATAGTGTGTGTATTGGGGAATAGCCAAGAGACTTCTGATATAACTGTGATCTATGATCCAGCCCAAAGTGATTTCAACAGCATATGAGCCATTCCTTTATCTGCTTATAACCATCTATTGCTCCATAACCTTAGGAACATTGGTAGCTTTTGAGGTTTACCATAGATTCCTAAACAAAGGGTGTGAAGTGATTCTCGCTTGGTGATCAACAAAGTCAATAAGTCAATTTCCCTTTCAGCTTGTATGTAAGCTTAGGATGGCTCACATTTTGATTGGGCTGTCAGTTTCTTCCATATATTCCACCCTGTCCATTGTTTTACAGCATCCAGTGAGGAAGACTGCATAAGCTTGTAGAGAGAATATTCAACCTTGATTGTTAGCTAATTGAGTGCTTTGTCAATACAGGCACTCCTCACTGAACGACCTACCTGTTTAACGACTGCACGGACTTACGACCAGCTCTCCGACCAGTCGGTATTGTACGCTGTATGAAAACTTTGGTCGTGGAAATGGCAGCGTGGTGTCTCAGCGTCAAGCATCTCATCTCGCATCACCCTTTCTCAATCTCAGTCTATTAGAGCTGATTTCCTCTATTCTGTTGATTACAGTATACAGTACACTACTGTATAAACATTTAAAAATCTACTAAATTTTGTATAAATGGTGCAAAGGTGACATTAACTGTCAGGGGTGTGGTACGGGGGGAACCAAGTGCAGGCACTTCCAAAATGTTTCTTGAGAAGTCTTTTGGCTTCTGTGAAAACCCCTGAGAAGGTACATAGTTTACAAGGTGACTCTTTAAGATGATACACCTGCTGCTCACTTATTGGTGACAGTGCAGTAGATTATGCGGTATCTGATCTAGATCCAATCTCATTTATATCATTTACCGGCAAGCCTCTAACCCCTGTGTCTGATCATCACATCACTGAATCACAGTGTTTTTCTGAAGGACAGAACCCAACACCAGCACCACAACCATCCCAGTAAGTTGTACAACATCAACCCACCCAGTACAAACTTTTACAGATATAAAATATGGATATGATTTATATGGACAAAAATGTAAACAAATGAATAGAGAGGAAACTGGCACAGTGCCAAATGTTTTCATTGACACACCACAATTACGCTGCCCAATCAATCTTGATGCAAACGCCTTTACTGCAGACCACAAAACAACAAAACTGGGCAGTAACTGAACAGTTACTCTAACGTCCAGGTTACCATCCTCACCAAAGTAGAGCCCCTAGATTTCACTATCAAGCACATTGTCTTGAGAAAAGGGTGGAGAGGAAGCAGGGGTGGAGCTGCAGGGTGGTGTGGAGAGAGAGGGAGGTGTGGTAATGGGGGTGTGGAGAGTGGGCGGGAGTGGCGCTCCAAAGGGGTGTAACATACTCTGTCTGGGCATGGTCTTGGTTCCGGTGCTGCAGAAGAGCAGCCCTGCATTATTAAAGATGTCCATGCTGTCTTTCCCGCCTCCCCTCGTACAGCCCATATCCCTCTCCTCCACCATGTCCCAGATCTGGGGGAGAGTAGGACCTGTTACAAAGTTACAAACTCAGCTGTAGCCAAAGTTCCACACTCCACATCTCAGCTGTAGCCAACGTTCCATACTCCACAGCACAACTATAACAAACGTTCCACACTACATGACTCAGCTGTAACCAGTGTTACTGCTATGTTACTATGCTTTGTGTATGCCCTACTTGCATAAGAGATGGCAGAAGACAAAAGCAGATCGTACTCCATTCCACACCAAGCATGCTGACCAGACATGGCTGTTCTCAGACAGATATTACAACCATATCAAAGGCAGTAGAGAGATTAAGTAGACTAAGGACAGAGGACAGAGAGGACGTTTTAGCAGATTGGAGTGCCTCAGTCAGAGAGAATAGCCGTTTTGGTTGAATGGCTGGTCTTGAAACCGGACTGATTAGGGTCAACTAGGTCATTTAAAATCAGGTAGCATATCAGTTGGTTTGATACGACCCGTTCAAGGGTTTTAGAAAAGAAGGGAAGGAGGGAAACCGGCTGGTAGTGTTGGACTGCAGAGGGGTCCATGGATGGTTTTTTTTGTAATTGTATGTGTGAGGGACCGAACAAGGACCCAGGCGCAGACCAGGATAAGGCAGGGAAGGAACGTTTATTGATCAAGCAGAATTCAAAGCTGGTAGTCAGAGTCAGGTAAGGTACAAAAATGGAATCCAAAAAGAGAAGTCAAAAGGCAGTCCAAAGATCAAAACCAAATAAGCAAACAAACAAAATCGAGTCAAACAGAAGGGGTGTCTGGGAAATCACAAAAAAAACTCTGGCTTACAAACAATCGGCACAGTGAATCTTGATCAACGTTCTGACACTGAATGAGAGCAAACAAGGAACTAATATACAAACGGGGAAGAGAACACAATAGGAATCAGGTGTGACTGGGAGGGGGAGAAGGGCAAGAACACAGGTGAGAACGATTAGGATCACTAATACAATAACAAGGGGAGACAAAAGACACGGACTGGGAAGCACATAGACACAATGAAAAATAAATGACCTGGAAGAGCAGGTAGACACGTGCACAGTTCGAAGGGGAGGATAATTACATAAGATAATTAGTCATTAGTAAATGTTAGTAACGTAATCTAAATCCCTAATGTTAGTAGATTATTTGGTTAGTACTATATACATCTAACTAATATGTACAGAGTGATAGACAGAAAGAAGGAAGTAAACGAGATAGGAAAATAAAGCAGAAAACCCATAAAGTCGAAATCACCTGAATAGTGCAACGACAAAGACGAGGAGTGGATTACCGAAAAACAAGGAACACGGACAGACGGGGAAACTGACGTGAATGATGAGTGATAATGAGAAAAATAATAAAATACAAAAACAAAAGTAGCAAAACAGTGTGACTCTCTTTGGTTTGATAGATTGTGAGTCATATCTAGATGATGTGCTATAGACACACCAACACCAGTATCTATGCCAGTGACACAGGTGTCGTTGTGGTGTTGTTGTTGTGGTGCTTCTTCAGAAAGACCTACATGGCATAAATCATCCTGTGTGCTACGTCTCCAAGAAGTTTAATAAACATCAACGACACCTCTCACACTCTACATGCAATCACACACTCTGCTGGACTCTCATTCTACACACACACACACACACACACACACACACACACACTCCATTAGACTCTCTCCTTCTGCACACAAGTAAGTATAGAGAAGTGAACAGCTGTGCTGTTATCATTGTGTAAGTGTAGAGTAGTGAACAGTCACCTTGGATTGGGTGAGATATCCCTTGTTGCTGAGCATATACACAGCCTTGTCCACAGCCACGAACCCCACTTGTGCCCCTGGGTCTCCCTTCACCTCCAGTTTCAATGATTTCCCAGGTTTTAAATCAGCCTTCTTATTCAGATTGGACACTCTCAGCTGAGAAAGAAAGACAGAGGGGACAGAGAAACATGATGAGTTGCTAATTAAACTACTGTTCTCCAGTGTTCAGGGAACTTCTGAAATGGGAGACAGTGTTAGGTAGCTCACCCAATTATGCCAACTTTTAGTTTTTTTGTCATTGACAGCAGATTATGTTTTATGCGCTTTGATCTAGCCTGTTAAGAGCTTCGGCATGCCCTGTCAACTTACATGCCCTATTATGTTACAGTTCAAAATGTGTAAATGGGGGGGCCTCCGATAGGGTATCAGTCTAACGCACATGTATTAGCTGGTCCTTTACAAGTGCTGCCTATCACGGTCGCGGTTTGAAACCCGACTGTACCAGATGGCTCTGGTGGGGAGTCCCGATTGGGAGCAGTGTTTGGCTGTCCGCCTCAGGGGGAAGGGGGAGGGTGAGCTGGCATGAACTCGCTGAGAAGTGCATAAGGGTGTCTCCAGTGGGTGTCACCACATGGGTGGGCCAATTCCGTCTCGAAGGAAGCGGAGTCCGCTGCCCTCAGAGAATTAGCTTGCCTCATAGAGACGGGCGGTGAGTTTGTGTGGGGAGGGCAAATCGAAATAAAAATAGAGGATATAGTTGGCCACTAAATTGGGAAAAAAAACTGGAAAAAAATCTGAAACCAAAATTTTGTATACAGTCGTTCTGTTATTTTGAGGAAAAAGGTCAGTAATATTCCTGAATATGATTGTAATTGAAGTTTTAATATATGCCATTTAGCAGACGCTTTTATCCAAAGTTTTAAAACTAGTGACTGATGGGAAGTGAAGTCCAACACAAATCATTAAAATGTGTGAACTCTATCAGTTTCAACAAACATAAAACTACATATAAAACTTCATTTAATTCCATTTAACACAGCGTGTCTTGCATTGCATAGGTTTTTATTTCGCATTTTGCATTGCAATCTGCCTTTACTGGTTTTCAGTAAAATATGTGATTCAATGGCTAACAATAAATGTTTTACGGCATTAGTTATATTAAAAAATACTATTTTGTAGTATAAATAGGTCCCAGAGAAATTCCTGACCATGTGACTTAAGAGGCATGTGAGCTCTATCTCACTCTTGATCTCAGAAATCGTCAGATCAACAGCACAAGACAATTGCACAGGACAGCATCAATTATGCCATTAACGGTTAATTAGAAAATGTATGTCAGCCAGTATCAGTGGCGTAACCAGGACCTAAAAAATACAGAGGTCATGAGTCTCGGCGGGGGCTGGGGGGTTAGGTCGGGGGTATGCTCCCCCCCTTTTTTAATTGATAACGGTCATTTAATTGAGGATGCATTTTAGGGTGTAAATGCTATACATGCCTCTAGATTAGGCTTAAATTTGACACAATATTAAAGAAGCACTCATACTGTACCACTCCAAAATGAATTGTGTTCTCACTAAAGTATGATATTTTTCATTGAATGAAAACCTTTATTTTAGCAGGGAGACAAACTGAGACTTAATGTACGTCTCTTTTACAGCTGTGATTAAATTTACTCAGTGGCCATTTTAATAGAAACGCCTGCCCTTTCCATGAAATAGACTAATCTGTCAGGGACAGCATGATATTCCTATTTAAAGCAGATAGGCAGCCACCTATATGAGAATTTAACTGTTTGATAGCAGTAGATGTAAATTATTGTCTAAACATTTGTTATGAACCACAGGCATACAACATAAAGAGGGAGACACAGCCATAAAAAACGGTTAACCAAGGAATTTATTAAATTAATTATAAACAAAAAAATACTCCAAAATAACAGATTTTTCAGTAAGTCAATTTGTGTATGCTATGGTGTACGTTATACTGTACGTTAAATATACTATATGGTATACTGTACGTTAAATGCACTTATTGTAAGTCACATTGGATAAAAGCATCTGCTAAATGACTGTAATGTAATGTAGTCAGCTTGTGACCCTAGGCTAATTTATGTAGTTACAGTACATGGTCAGTGAGCTAGCATCTCGATCTATTTACTTACTCAGACTATAATATTGGCCAAAGTAAATGAAAGTAATACACATTTCCCCATGGCCATGACAAGACAACACAACTCACAGCTGTCTTACCCATTACTTGCACGTATTTTTCGTTTGGGGGGGAAATTACCACTCAGGCTAGTCCAAACTGTTAGAGGCAGCTAGCTAGCGTTTTTAGCATTCTAGCTATGCATAGAAACTCATTTCTACTCATAGTAGGCTGCAGTACTAGGCTACGTTACGATAGCTTCCTATCAAAATGATCATCTCCCACGCACTTTATAGTTAAGAGATTATAACATCTAACACTTCTAAACACACACTTACATCTTTCTGTCTCAGCAGCATTACAAAACCAGCACCAGTTTGATGTGACGATTGCTCTGTGCAGTAGTTTTTGTTGCTCCGCTCGTAAACAATGTCTGTTGCTAAGGTGACCAAATATCACGGGGTGCGTTGCCGTTGACGGTTGATCTGTGTGCCGTCCTGCTGTTGAAAGTATTCATTTTTGGACTAGCCTACTATCACCAATATACCGGGATAATTCAAGAAATGTGTTTACGAGTCTCTTTGGATGAAAAATGGAAACTGACACAAAAAAAAAAAAAAAATCAAAAAAAAAAAAACTTTTTTTAATTACCGGTATATACAAAAAAAATACCGAGGTCATGATACAGGGTATAAAAACATTGCTAAAGCATTGAAAGCACCCAGGAGAACAGTGGGCTCCATCATTCTAAGAGAGCTTCAGAGTTCCTCTGCAGCGATGGGAGAACCTGGTAGAAGGACAAACATCTCTGCAGCACTCCATCAATCAGACCTTTATGGTAGGCCAAAAAGTTCAATTTGTGTCTCATCAGACCAGAGAATCTTTTTCCTGATGCTCTTAGAGTCCTTTAAGTGCCATTTGGCGAACTCCAGGTGGGCTGTCATATGCCTTTCACTCCACTTTTTGGTAGTGGAGTAGCTTCCGTCTAGCCACTACCAAAAAGGTCTGATTGATGGAGTGCTGCAGAGATGTTTGTCCTTCTACCAGGTTCTCCCATCGCTGCAGAGGAACTCTGAAGCTCTCTTAGAGTGGCCATTTGGTTCTTGGTCACCTCCCTGACCAAGGCCCTTCTTGCCCGGTTACTGAGTTTGGCCGGACGGCCAGCTCTAAGAAGAGTTGTGGTGGTTCCAAACTTCTTCCATTTCACAATGATGGAGCCCACTGTTCTCCTGGGTGCTTTCAATGCTTTAGCAATGTTTTTATACCCTTCCCCAGATCTATGCCTCAACACAATTCTATCTCGGAGGTCTATGGAGAGTTCCTAGGACTTCATGGCTTGGTTTTTACTCTGACATGCACTGTCAACTGTGGGACCTTATATAGACAGGTGTGTGCCTTTCCAAATCATGTCCAATCAATTGAATTTACCACAGGAGGACTAGAATCAAGTTGTAGAAACATCTCAAGCAGTATCAGTGGAAACAAAATGCACCTCAGCTCACTTTTGGGTGTCATATCAAAGGGTGTGCACACGTGTGTACATATGATATTTTACATTTACATTTTTTATAAATTAGCACAAATGTCTAAAAACGTTGTCTTCACTTTGTCATTATGGACTATTTTGTGTAGAATTTTGAGACAAAAAAGGAACTTAATCTATTGTAGAATAAGTCTGTAACGCAATGAAACGTGGAGAGGGTGAAAGGGGTGTGCAGACTTTCCGGCTTGACTGTATGTCTCTACCTACGCTTGATACACTGATATTGTTATTGCTCTATATGTCACACAATCATTGTAGTTTACAAACAAACCCCTCTCCTTTCTGAAATATGGACACACACATGCACTTTGTTAGGCCTTATTCTACACTGTATGTCAGGAATGTAGTAGGGGTGGAACCAAATGCAGGCGCGAAAGAGACCCAAAATACGGAAATACGTTTATGGTATTTATTATCCACAAACGTAGGCAAAACAATGTCGGAGGCGACGCGCAAATAACTCACAAAACAAACCAAAATGATAAACGAACTGGAACAAACAAAGCTAGCTAAGCAGCAAATCCAAAACTTAATCCAAAACACGGATTTAACTAAACAGAGGAACTCAAAACTGAATCAAAAACAAAAACAAAAACAAGAATCAACTTTACAGAGACGTGAGATCATGAAAACGAAAGCGAGTTTGTCTAGGCGATGAATGGAGAATGCCAGTTGATTAAATATCCTCCCGGTAAGTGCTAACAGTTGTCTGTAATGACCTGGATTAACTTGGTGCATTCTTGGCGTGTCTTTTGCTTTTCCTGATTGGTGATTTGGGGAAATTTTTGATTGCCGGTCGAATCGTTACACTGTATGCTCTTTTGTAGGCAGTGATGTTGTGGCAACAGAACTCACAAACATCAAAGTGACCAGGTCCCCTTATAGGATCCAGTTCATCAAGTCATCAGGGCTGGCACGGTGGTGCAGTGGGTAGCGCTGTCGCCTCACAGCAAGAAGGTCTCGGGTTCGAATCCAGGCCGGGGGCCTTTCTGTGTGGAGTTTGCATGTTCTCCCCGTGTCAGCGTGGGTTTCCTCCGGGTACTCCGGTTTCCTCCCACAGTCCAAAGACATGCACGGTAGGCTAATTGGAGAGTCTAAATTGCCCGTAGGTATGAGTGTGTGTGTGAGTGGGGAGAAGACGACAGCCTTCATGCGGGCCTCCCCTGCAAGTAACGAGAAAGCTCGTGAAAAATAATGTCATCACCAAATCGCCAAGCTGGCAGACCAAGGTCCGTCAGTGATGGCGATACACGAAAGAAGAAGATCAAGTCATCTAAATACTTCAAACCTCCCCTGCCTTTCAGTCTGTATGTGAGTAGTACCAAGGCCGTAACCATGGAGTCAACATTGGGGGGGACATTTTTTTAAATATATCAGCTAGGCTATATATTGGGGGGGACATTTTGAGCATATCTGAATATTGGGGGGGATGTGTCCCCCCCAATATATATGGTAATTTGGCCTTGAGTAGTACAGTCATGGATGACTGGTGTGGTTACCTATGTTTTAGAATTTTACATTGCTTGTACCACACATTCCTCTGTCAAACAAATTGTTCATGTGTTCCACTTTCCCACTGAGGACCAAATGCCCTTTCAGGTGTACTTGTCCCATGACTCCATCACTACTCTCTCTTTTTCCAGGTGTTCCTGTCCCATGTGGATGGCTCCGCAGCAGCAGGGATCACAGTGGAGGCAGAGAATCAGTTTGCAAATACAAACAGCCATGGAATGGCCATTCTCAGGATTAACACCAATGCAGACAGTAAGCAGAAGATTGTGACAGTGAGGACCAATGACGGCAACCTGCCGAACAGCCACCAGGCACAAGCACAGATCACACTCTCATCATTTGAAAACAAATGCACCAAAGAACACTTGCACCTGAGTGTTCCCAACCAAGAGATTACTCCAAACAGCTTCCTTCCCGTCACCATCAGCATACACACTGCGGAGAGAAAGTTTAATCTCCACGTTAAATACATCTCCTACATGGTAAAGAATTGCCACCATACTGCAGTTTAACAACACCAAAGTAGTGCAGCTTAACAGGTGGTGAGCAGGGCTCTGGTGTTCTCTCTGAATGTGGCAGGTGGTGAGCAGGGGTCAGGTGGTTCAGATGGGCCGTTGGGAATATACGCTGGGACAGAAGGTCACCATACAGACGCTGTTGGTGGGGCCAGACATGCTTGTCACGGGGCCGGTAGATGTGGAACCAAATGCGGGTGAGAGAGAGAGAGAGAGATCCGGAAGCAGTGATGCGATTTAAGCCGATTTTAATGCTTAACCGCACAGGACAGAAAACAAAACAGTGTCTGAACAAGACACGTAAAAATACAAATAACCAAACCAAAAGCCACAACGAGAAAAACAAAACAAAACTAGCGAAACTGAACAATCCAAAACGTGTACTAAACAACACGTAACTAAGCTAAACATAGGCGTACGAATAAACAAACAAACGAACACGAAACACGAAACACGAAACACGAAATCTTAGCGAGCGAGAGACAATAGGCAACAATGGTACAAAGAACAGAAAATGCAAAGCTAGCAAAATGTCCAAGCGATGAACAAAGAGAAACCCGAAGTATAAATGTTCTCTCGGTTAACTATTTCCAGCCGTCGATAATGACCTGGCCCGATTCTCCGCATTCCTCACGCTTCTCCTGATTGCTTGATTCGTGACAGAACCCCCCCCCCTAGGACCGACTCCCGACGGTCCAGGAAGAGCCGCTTGCCGAGCTTTAAACTCCCGGATGAGACCGGGATCCAGGATCTGTTTAGCCGGAATCCAGGACCGATCCGCCGGTCCGTATCCCTCCCAGTCCACCAGGTACTGGACCCCTGATTGCACTCGGCGGGACTGGAGGAGACGCCGAACGGTGTAAGCCGGATGACCGTCGATGAGACGAGGAGCCGGGGGAGTTCTTGCCGGCTGTGTGTGTGCCCCAATGAGTAGAGGCCGAAGGCGGGAAACATGAAACGTGGGATGTACCCGGCGCATCTCTGGAGGCAACAAGAGGCGGTAAGCCACCGGATTAACCCGGCGAATCACTTTGAAAGGCCCCACAAAACGTGGAGCCAGCTTGCGGTTTTCTACCTTGAGAGGCAGGTCCCGGGAAGATAGCCAGACCCTCTGACCAGGACGAAAGGTGAGCCCCGGACGACGGAGGCGGTTGGCCTGGATACGGTTCTGTTGGGTGGTGCGCTCGATGGCTTGCCTAGCTCTTTTCCAGACCTGTCTGCAACGCCTTATGTGTAGTTCTGCTGAAGGTACCCCAGTTTCACTCTCCTGGTCGGGGAAGATAGGCGGTTGGTAGCCAAACTGGACCTCAAATGGCGACATCCCAGTGGTGGAGCAGCGAAGGGTGTTGTGTGCATATTCGGCCCATGGAAGGTTGCGGCTCCAGGACATGGGGTTAGATGATGAAAGACACCGCAGGGTCGTCTCCATGTCCTGATTGACCCGCTCCGTCTGCCCGTTGGACTGGGGGTGGTAACCTGATGACAGGCTGGCTGTAGCCCCGATGAGTGTGCAGAAGGCCCTCCAGAACCGGGCGGTAAACTGTGGTCCCCGGTCAGACACGATGTCGGTGGGAAGGCCGAACACCCGAAACACGTGTTCGACCACCAGTTCCGCGGTCTCCTGGGCTGAGGGTAGTTTGGGCAGGGCAATAAAACGACAGGCCTTGGAGAAACGGTCCACCACCACCAAGACCGCAGTGTGACCATGTGAGGAAGGTAGCCCTGTAACAAAGTCCATAGATATATGAGACCATGGACGGCGGGGAATGGGTAGGGGGTGGAGTAGTCCTTGAGAACGGGTCCGGGGTTTTTTGTTTTGAGTGCATATGTTGCAGGCTAAGACAAATGACCGAACTTCCTCCTCCATCTTGGGCCACCAGAAACGCCGACGGAGAAATTCCAGGGTGCGTGACACCCCTGGGTGTCCGGTCAGATGGGAGTCGTGACCCCATTGCAGGACTTGTTTCCGTACAGAAGAGGGAACGAATAAGCGGTTAGGTGGGACGTCTTCAGGACGTGGTTCCGCTTGTGAGGCCTGACGAACTATGGTTTCAATACCCCACTGGATCGGGGCGATGATGCGGCTGGGTGGGAGGATAGTGTCTACTGAGGCGACTGTTTCAGGAATCTCAAAAATCCGGGAGAGAGCGTCAGGTTTCAGATTTTTGGACCCCGGACGATAAGAGAGGGTAAATTGGAACCGGTTAAAAAACAGGGCCCACCTAGCTTGACGTGAGTTCAACCGTTTGGCCTGCTGTAGGTACACCAGATTTTTATGGTCGGTCCAAACAATGAATGGGTGAGCTGAACCCTCCAGCCAATGCCGCCATTCCTCCAGAGCTCTCTTAACGGCCAGCAGTTCGCGGTCCCCAATGTCGTAGTTGCGTTCGGTGGCAGTCAAGCGATGGGACAGGAAGGCACATGGACGAAGCTTGTTGTCAGGTTGTAACCGTTGAGAGAGAACGGCTCCAATGCCAGTGTTGGAAGCGTCAACTTCGACCACGAAGGGTAGAGCTGGGTCCGGAATGGTGAGGACAGGTGCCGAGGTGAAGCGCTGTTTAAGATGTTGGAAGGCTTGTTCGGCTTCGGGAGTCCAGAGGAAGTCCTTGGCCTTCCCCCGGGTCAGGTCGGTGAGTGGAGCCGCCACTGTTCCGAAGTCCCGAATGAATCTCCTGTAGAAATTGGCGAAGCCAAGGAAACGTTGCACTTGTTTAATAGAGATGGGGCGTGGCCAGTCTCGTACTGCTTGCGTCTTGATGGGATCCATCTGGATACTGCCTGCCTGTAGGATGAAACCCAGAAATGTGACGGTGGATGCATGGAACTCGCTTTTCTCCAGCTTGACGTATAATTGGTTCCGCAGGAGCAGCTGTAGGACATGTCTCACGTGTAATTCGTGTTCCTGGGCGTTCCTGGAGAATATGAGGATGTCATCTAAGTATACAAAGACGAAACGGTTGAGCACCTCTCTCAACACGTCGTTGATGAGCGCTTGAAAGACCGACGGACTGTTGGAAAGACCGAACGGCATGACGAGGTATTCATAGTGCCCTGTAGGCGTGTTGAAGGCAGTTTTCCACTCATCTCCTTCCCGAATGCGCACCAGGTTATATGCACACCGGAGGTCCAGTTTGGAGAAGATGGTGGCCCCCTGCAGCATCTCGAATGCCGTGGACATCAAGGGCAGAGGATATCTGTTCTTGATAGTGATGTTGTTCAGACCTCTGTAGTCGATACACGGCCGCAGGCCCCCATCCTTCTTCCCCACGAAGAAAAAACCTGCTCCCGCTGGTGAGGTGGATGGGCGGATGTGTCCGGCGGCGAGCGCCTCCCGGATGTAATCGTTCATGGCCGTCGTCTCGGTCCGGGATAATGAGAAAATCTTGCCCCGAGGAGGACTGGTTCCCGGCAGCAGATCAATCGCACAGTCGTACGGACGGTGAGGAGGTAGAGTAGCCGTGTGTTGCTTGCTGAACACCGCATGGAGATCCCTGTACGCCGGAGGCACACGGGCCCAGTCCTGGATCTCTGGTTCTCGGTGTGAGGCAGCAGCAGGAGAGCGAGGCAGCAGACAGGTGCTTTGGCAGGTCAATCCCCAGCCCAGTATCTTCTCAGCGTTCCAGTCAATTTGGGGGTTGTGCTTGCTAAGCCAAGGGTAGCCCAGCACGAGAGGTAGCTGCGGAGAGTGAGTGACAAAAAGTTCCATACGTTCCGTGTGTTCATCCCTTATAGTGATCTGGAGAGGAATGGTCCGCTGCGTGATGGCGCCGGATCCCAATGGCTTGCCGTCCAGGGCTGTGACTGACAGGGGGGATTCCAATGTCACAAGGGGGATTTGTAGTCGCTGGGCGAGGTTGAGGTCGATAGTCTCCCGCCGCTCCGGAATCAACAAGGGCGAGAGCCGAGTGCTGAGAGTTGTTCCAGCGCATGGAGATGGGCAACACCAATCCAGTGATGATTGATGCCTTGGGAGTGAACACTGCGCTACTTACCACCCTCCCGGTGTGGTAGTAGCATTGGCTTTTCCCTTTAGCTCCGCACATGAATCACGATAGTGACCAAAACGCCCACAGTACAGACAGCTGTTTTCTTTACGACGACGTTCCTTTTCTGTGGCTGAGAGACGAGCTCTGCCCAACTGCATCGGTTCCTCCTGTTCGTTGGGGGTAACACGAGGCGGTGAATTGGAGGCTGATGGGATAGGTTCCGTCCGCAACGGAAATGATGTCCGCGGTCGGGGTACGGGGTAGTTACTGCGACGTTCATTGATACGTTCCCTTTGGCGATTGTCCAGCTTGATAGCCAATGCCACAAGTTCTTCCCACTGGTCGATGTGTCCATGGACGACGAGTTCATCCTTGAGCCCTTCGTTGAGACCCTGCCGGAACGTCGCTATAAGTGCCTCGTTGTTCCAGCGACTCTCCACGGCCAGGGTGCGGAACTCAATGGCGTAGGCAGCGACAGTTCGGCCTCCCTGCTTGATCCGGAGCAGCCGGTTAGCCGCTTCACGACCCTGGACTGGATGGTCAAACACCGTCTGTAACTCGGACTTGAATCTGGCATAGCTGTTGCAGACGAGCCCTTGTTCCTCCCAGATGGCCGTTGCCCACTGCAGAGCGGTACCAGTTAAAAGGGAAATCACATACGCTATTCGGGAGCGTTCACTGGGAAATTGTGACGGTTGGAGTTGAATGCCAGCGAGCACTGTGTGATGAACCCACGGCATCCTGTGGGATTACCGTCGTATCGCCCGGTGCCGGGAGACGTGGTTCACGACGTAAGCCGGCTTGGTTAGTGTCCCTGGGTTCCGGATGAAACTGAGAGGTGGTGGTTGCGGTTTTGTTAAGGAGTAACTCCGTGATGGTGTTGAACTGGCTGGCTGTTTGGCGGCTGAATGTGTTCAGTTGTTCCGTGAGTACAGTAATAGCCTGGTCCTGCCGTCTGATGGCTGCTTCCTGGCTTTGGATGGTACTGTGCAGGATGCTCTGGGTCCGCTCGGTCTCCGCTGGTTCAATTGGACTTGGACATTCTGTCACGAGGCCGGTAGATGTGGAACCAAATGCGGGTGAGAGAGAGAGAGAGATCCGGAAGCAGTGATGCGATTTAAGCCGATTTTAATGCTTAACCGCACAGGACAGAAAACAAAACAAAACAGTGTCTGAACAAGACACGTAAAAATACAAATAACCAAACCAAAAGCCACAACGAGAAAAACAAAACAAAACTAGCGAAACTGAACAATCCAAAACGTGTACTAAACAACACGTAACTAAGCTAAACATAGGCGTGCGAATAAACAAACAAACAAGAAAACACGAAACACGAAACACGAAACACGAAACACGAAATCTTAGCGAGCAAGAGACAATTGGCAACAATGGTACAAAGAACAGAAAATGCAAAGCTAGCAAAATGTCCAAGCGATGAACAAAGAGAAACCCGAAGTATAAATGTTCTCTCGGTTAACTATTTCCAGCCGTCGATAATGATCTGGCCCGATTCTCCGCATTCCTCACGCTTCTCCTGATTGCTTGATTCGTGACATTCAGAATGTTATGAAGAGTGATCAGATGAATTGCAATTCATTGCAAAGTCCCTCTTTGCCATGAACTTAATCCCCAAAAAAACATTTACACTGCATTTCAGCCCTGCCACAAAAGGAATAGCTGACATCATGTCAGTGATTCTCTCGTTAACACAGGTGAGAGTGTTGATGAGGACAAGGCTGGAGATCACTCTGTCATGCTGATTGAGTTAGAATAACAGACTGGAAGCTTTAAAAGGAGGGTGGTGCTTGAAAACATTGTTCTTCCTTTGTTAACCATGGTTATCTGCAAGGAAACGCGTGCAGTCATTATTGCTTTGCACAAAAAGGACTTCACAGGCAAGGATATTGCTGCTAGTAAGATTGCACCTAAATCAACCATTTATCGGATCATCAAGAACTTCAAGGAGAGGGGTTCAATTGTTGTGAAGAAGGCTTCAGGGCGCCCAAGAAAGTCCAGCAAGCACCAGGACCATCTCCTAAAGTTGATTCAGCTGTGGGATCGGGGCACCACCAGTGCAGAGCTTGCTCAGGAATGGCAGCAGGCAGGTGTGAGTGCATCTGCACGCACAGTGAGGCGAAGACTTTTGGAGGATGGCCTGGTGTCAAGAAGGGCAGCAAAGAAGCCACTTCTCTCCAGGAAAAATATCAGGGACAGACTGATATTCTGCAAAAGGTACAGGGATTGGACTGCTGAGGACTGGGGTAAAGTCATTTTCTCTGATGAATCCCCTTTCCGATTATTTGGGGCATCCGGAAAAAAGCTTGTCCGGAGAAGAAAAGGTGAGCGCTACCTTCAGTCCTGTGTCATGCCAACAGTAAAGCATCCTGAGACCATTCATGTGTGGGGTTGCTTCTCAGCCAAGGGAGTGGGCTCACTCACAATTTTGCCTAAGAACACAGCCATGAATAAAGAATGGTACCAAAACATCCTCCGAGAGCAACTTCTCCCAACCATCCAAGAACAGTTTGGTGACGAACAATGCCTTTTCCAGCATGATGGAGCACCTTGCCATAAGGCAAAAGTGATAACTAAGTGGCTCGGGGAACAAAACATTGAAATTTTGGGTCCATGGCCAGGAAACTCCCCAGACCTTAATCCCATTGAGAACTTGTGGTCAATCCTCAAGTGGCGGGTGGACAAACAAAAACCCACAAATTCTGACAAACTCCAAGCATTGATTATGCAAGAATGGGCTGCCATCAGTCGGGATGTGGCTCAGAAGTTAATTGACAGCATGCCAGGGCGAATTGCAGAGGTCTTGAAAAAGAAGGGTCAACACTGCAAATATTGACTCTTTGCATAAACTTAATGTAATTGTCAATAAAAGCCTTTGACACTTGTGAAATGCTTGTAATTATACTTCAGTATACCATAGTAACATCTGACAAAAATATCAAAAAACACTGATGCAGCAAACTTTGTGAAAACCAATACTTGTGTCATTCTCAAAACTTTTGGTCACGGCTGTATACATGTGCACACAGCAAGGCCGAAATTACCATATATATTGGGGGGGACACATCCCCCCCAATATTCAGATATGCTCAAAATGTCCCCCAATATATAGCCTAGCTGATTTTTTTTTTTAAATGTCCCCCCCAATGTTGACTCCATGGTTACGGCCTTGGCACACAGCCTGGTTCAGAAACACTGTTTGTCAGTCAGCTGTAAGGACACTTTAACTGTATCATAATACTGGCCACCGCCGTAACTAGCATTGAGGACACCGAGGTCATGACCTCTGTATTTTTTTTGTATATAATTTAAAAAAGTTTTTTTTTTTTTTTTTTATTTTTTTTTGGTGTCAGTTTCCATTTTTCATCCAAAGAGACTCGTAAACACATTTCTTGAATTATCCCGGTATATTGGTGATAGTAGGCTAGTCTAAAAATGAATACTTTCAACAGCAGGACGGCACACAGATCAACCGTTAACGGCAACGCACCCCGTGATATTTGGTCACCTTAGCAACAGACATTGTTTACGAGCGGAGCAACAAAAACTACTGCACAGAGCAATCGTCACATCAAACTGGTGCTGGTTTTGTAATGCTGCTGAGACAGAAAGATGTAAGTGTGTGTTTAGAAGTGTTAGATGTTATAATCTCTTAACTATAAAGTGCGTGGGAGATGATCATTTTGATAGGAAGCTATCGTAACGTAGCCTAGTACTGCAGCCTACTATGAGTAGAAATGAGTTTCTATGCATAGCTAGAATGCTAAAAACGCTAGCTAGCTGCCTCTAACAGTTTGGACTAGCCTGAGTGGTAATTTCCCCCCCAAACGAAAAATACGTGCAAGTAATGGGTAAGACAGCTGTGAGTTGTGTTGTCTTGTCATGGCCATGGGGAAATGTGTATTACTTTCATTTACTTTGGCCAATATTATAGTCTGAGTAAGTAAATAGATCGAGATGCTAGCTCACTGACCATGTACTGTAACTACATAAATTAGCCTAGGGTCACAAGCTGACTACATTACATTACAGTCATTTAGCAGATGCTTTTATCCAATGTGACTTACAATAAGTGCATTTAACGTACAGTAGGTAGTCAAGAGAACTGCTAGTCACCAGCAATCATAACATATCCCTACTAAACAAGCATCAAGAGCATAACCAGTGCTAAAGTACCAGTGACTAGTATGACAGACTGCTCTGTTTGCTCTCATGATGCGAAATTAAAGTATTTTCATTCTTGTTCACAAATTGAAAACCAGGTCAGAAAGAAAGAGACTCCTGCAGACAAAAATAAGTTTTGGAGGACCAGCAAAAAGGAGGGTTGAAGAAGTAGAGACTGAGAGAGAAAAAAGAGCAGATACAGAGGTTTCTAATACAATACTGCAGTTGCAATTTTTATTTTTTTTTTTTATTCCTAGTGAGCTATAAATACATTTTAAGTCTGACTGCCTTTATCTGATTTGGTGACTTTTCTTACCATTTGTACTATAAATAATTAATTTAAATAATACTAAAACATTCTTTGCTGTATGAACTGTTTGGCAGGGGAGACAGGAGAAGGACAGAGACAGGACAGGACAGGGACAAGGGAAGAAAGACAAGAGGCAAAGGGACAGAAAGAGACAGAAGCAGAAAAGACCACAGAGCATTTGCATGATTTTGATCTGGCCAAGATAAAGGGAAAGCCAAGTCTAAGTGATCAGGAAAATTTTTGTCTCCTTGAAAATAGATGGTCACACTCACAAACCCAGTGTGTTTACCCCCAGAGAGATTTTGGAGAGAGGCGACTGCGATACAATAACCAATGGGAGAAGAAATATACATGGTTAAGGTACTCCCCGTCAGAGGATGCAGCATACTGTGCTGTTTGCATGTCCTTTAATAGATTAAAAGGATCCAATACTGCATTCATTACACATGGATTTACTGACTGGAAGAATGCTGTGGGTGAGAGGAGAGGGATCATTACGAACCATGAGACCAGTCCAGGGCATGTGAAAGCATTACAGTTGGCAGAGAATTTCCTTGCAGTGGTGGAGGACAAAAGAAAGACATCACTAGCACCATCAGCAGTGCATATGCTGACAAGATTGAGGCAAATAAAAAAGCACTCCTATCCATCATTAATGTTTTGATAAATCTGGGCCAAAGAAATGTAGCATTACGTGGCACTTGGAATGGTGATTATGAAGATGGAAATTTCAACCATTTCATTACTTGGAGATCAGAATTAGATTCAAGTTTGAAAGAACATCTGGAAAAAGCTTCCAAACGAGCTAAATATCTATCACCCAAAATTCAGAATGAATTCATTTCTTGCTGTGAAGAAGAGCTAAGAGAACACTTCACTGAGAAAATCCACAAAGCAAAATTCTTCACAATCCTTGCTGATGAAACAATGGATGTCAGTGGTATAGAACAACTCTCCATCTGCATACGTTATGTCACCACTACCACCAATGGGGTTGACATTCGTGAAGATTTCCTGGGGTTCTGTCCCCTTAAGCAGACAGATTAGTCTATTTCATGGAAAGGGCAGGTGTTTCTATTAAAATGGCCACTGAGTCAATTTAATCACAGCTGTAAAAGAGACGTACATTAAGTCTCAGTTTGTCTCCCTGCTAAAATAAAGGTTTTCATTCAATGAAAAATATCATACTTTAGTGAGAACACAATTCATTTTGGAGTGGTACAGTATGAGTGCTTCTTTAATATTGTGTCAAATTTAAGCCTAATCTAGAGGCATGTATAGCATTTACACCCTAAAATGCATCCTCAATTAAATGAACGTTATCAATTAAAAAGGGGGGAGCATACCCCCGACCTAACCCCCCAGCCCCCGCCGAGACTCATGACCTCTGTATTTTTTAGGTCCTGGTTACGCCACTGCTTGTGTACATATGATATTTTACATTTCGATTTTTAATAAATTAGCACAAATGTCTAAAAACCTGTTTTCATTTTGTCATTATGGGCTATTTTGTGTAGAATTTTGAGACAAAAATGAACGTATTCTATTATAGAATAAGTCTGTAACGCAATGAAACGTGGAGAGGGTGAAAGGGGTGTGCAGACTTTCCGGCTTGACTGTATAGAGCAGGGGTGGGCAATCTTACCCTTGTGGGCCGGTGTGGGTGCAGGCTTTTGTTCCAGCCGAGCAGTAGCTCACCTGATTTGACTAAACAGCTAATCAAAGTCTTCAATCAGGGCTTTGATTAGTGGAATCAGGTGTGTCACTGTTCAGTTGGAACAAAAGCCTGCACCCACACCGGCTCACACAGGGTAAGATTTCCCACTGTGGCAATCTCTGTGCGCCCTCTTGTGTCTCTCTTCAGTAATTAGTTCATCTGATATAGAGCATGAGAATATCTTGGCCAATACGTAGGCTGTGAATACACATGAAAATAAACTAGTTTAAATGTAATGCCTAGTCTCCAAGTCGTCAAAACAGACAATTTAAAGCAGGGGTGCTCAAGTTCGGTCCTGGAGATCTACTGGCCGTGCAGGCTTTTGTTCCAGCCCTTCACTAACACACCCGATTCGAACATTCATTGCCTTGACGAGCAGTTGATTAGTGGAATCAGGTGTGTTAGTGAAGTGATTAATGGAATCAGGTGTGTTAGTGCTCGGCTGAAACAAAAGCCTGCATGCCCAGTAGATCTGCAGGACCGAACTTGGGCACCCCTGATTTAAAGCATTCTTTTTCTCAATTTCATTATCATAAAATTGTCTCGCATTTTATTATATCTACTTATTATCTGACTTTGTGCACTCTTTGTTCTTCCGGATTCATATTGAAGATAAATATCCTTTAATCTGATTTGTGCGGATCTGGCAGTTTAGTGTTCATGAAAAAGGACCAAGGGATTTAAGTTAATTATTATGTATTTATTCTATTTTAAATGATTCAGTTGATTTTTACTCAATTAAACCCCATATTGTCATTTACATTCTCCAATGTGACATTTAGAAAGACAACACTACAAGATGAGACACAATTAAGACAAAGATAATTAATTGCCAGCCTTGTTAATCAAACAATCAAACATTGTAGCTTTCTCTTCTTTCAAATCACATTACAGAATGATAATTATAAGGTCAGCTCATCAGCTGCCACTGGTATAATTATAGAAATGATAGGTATGCATACTGTATACATGTGTATGAGAGTAAGATTATAGGTGTATACATATGTATGAGAGTGAGATTGTAGGTATGCACACTGTATATGTGCGTATAAGTGTGAGAATGAGTAAGTGTGTGAATTATTATTTCACCATAAAAGAACACACACCTGTGCTAGTAAAGACAGTGGCTATTGCAAAGAGGGAATCTCCCACAATGCTGTTAATGTTCTTAACGGCAGTGATGTGTTCTTGCAGCAGGGTGACTTTGGCTCCCTCAGGCTGTGGGATAAACAGACTGATTAATGCACCAGAGTCAGAGTCATTTGTTTTGATGTAGGATTGTACAGAAAACAGCCCTCTGACTGTACACCTCACTGTTCTTACATCTAGATCTACCCTCTGTAGAGACGAGGGGAAGTTGGTTATTTTTCCAGCAATGTCTTCGTGTCCAAACACGACATAGGCAGAGCCCTCTACATCTTCACCAAACAAGTATCTGAGGGACAGCAACACATAGGGACAGAGAATGAGAATAATTTCAAGAGAAAAAGCTGTAACGTACAGTACCAGTCAAAAGTTTGGACACACCTGCTGGAAACTAGGTTTATCTCATAATTGACAATGTTTTACTTCGTATACGTTTCGGTAAATATTTGTAAATAAACAAAAGGAACATCAAAGCAATGTTCAAGAAAATTGAATTGAAAATTGAATCTTGGATTCCTCAAAATAGTCACCCTTTGGCGTGAGAATAGCCTCACAAACAGGGGCCATTCGGTTAATGCGTTTTAGCAGGAAATCACCCGGCATGTTTTCCCAGCTACCCTGCAGCAATTCCCAGAGAAACTTGTGGGTTGCTTTGCTTTGACTCTTCCTTTCCTTTCCAGTTTGTCCCACACAAGTTCTATGGGATTGAGGTCTGGACACTGGGCAGGCCAGGTCTTTAGTTTGAGTTGTCGTTCACGTTCCTCCTTCACCAGATAGTTCTTGCACAACTTCAAGGTGTGTTTCGGGTCGTTATCTTGCTGAAGAATGAAGGAGTGCCCAATTGGCTATAATCCAGATGGAGGGTGTGACCAAACTTTTGACTGGTACTGTACAAACTAGCTGATCAAAGACCATGAAATGCATACCTATAATTTCACTGTCATACACATGTATACAGTATACATGCCTATAATTTCACACTCATACACATGTATACACAAAAAACTGTAGGACACACCCTGGCACACACACATGAAAGTACATAAAGGAGCAAACATTGAATCGTAATATTGTTCCGCAAACTCACTGGGCTTTGATGTTCACAGAAAACGTTGTTTCATCCACATGAAAATACTTTTCGTTTGATGTTATAGTGACCTAAAATGGTGGCAGTACTGTAAAAAGCAAACAAATTAAGCATAATCAGAGTACAGGGAAACAGAGAGATGAGCTGTTGGAGAACAGTGAAGGTCTGGATGTGCTCTGGTGTCTCACCATGTTTTTTCACATCAAATTGAGAGGAATAGAGACTCTCTGGGTTGTTATGCAGCTGAACCTCCAGGGTCCACCTCCCCTCTCTGTGAAAGATAGATTACAGTGCAAGCTTACCTCTGCATGTGCCTGTATATACTAACCTGACCATGCCTGCATGCTCATACCAAGCCACAACTCTGTGTTCTTACATGACCTACACGACACTGAATTCCATTTTAATTTGTGATTGTATTTCACACACACGCACACACACACGCATGCACACACACACATGTATGCATGTGTACGCACACACAAATGCAAAAACACATTTCCATCTTACAGACGTGATGTGTTTGGAATAGTGGCTCTTACATGACAAACTCTGGCAGGGAGAAAATCTTGCTGTGTACTCCATTCGTCACAGCTATGGTATTCTGATCTACCATAATCCCCTGTGAGTTCTGTCAAAAGAGTCCACAAAAATCAGCCCTCAGTTCAGGGACTGGAGCCTCCCATTTCATCACAAGCAGCAGTGTGGAACAGTGCTCAGAGCAGCAGTTTGGAGCAGTGCTCAGAACAGCAGTTTGGGGCATAGCTAAAATGTGGATTTTCCAAATTTTTGCTAACTACTAGTGAGCTGCTTTGAGATGTCTTGGAACACAAAGATCTATTTAGACATCCCATATAAGTATTTTTTTTCATTTATCAAAATCTGGAAGATCTAATTGTACTCATAAGCTCATCTGATCACAGCAACATACTTCATCAATTGGGGAAGCACAGACAAACACATGCTCTCCACGGTATTGCACCCGTTTAAAGGATCCCTCATTTACTCAAGTGTTGCCTTTATTTTGACAGTTACCTGTATATTGTAGGTGTCATGACACAAACAGCAAATCTTATTCATTATATTATGGTAAGCTATGTTCTACTGGATGTCCCCTAGCATGAGTACAATATCTGTGAAATGGAAAAACATGGTTCCTGGCAGAGGTGCTAAAAGCCATCAATTATTTTATCAGTATTTCTGTGTTACTCACCTTGATCTGAGTTATGACCATATTAGTGACAGACCTGGTCTCTGTGTTTGTGACGAACACTCTGTATTTCACTGTGAAAGGAACACAGGAAAAACACTGAACTGTGATTGACAGATTCCATCGGCTAAGAGCTACACGAGTACTTCAGGCTAGAGGACGAAGCCATGCTCGGGAGTTAGAAAGGCCTCTAAACCATAGTGTTGCTGACTTACTGATCAGCTACCACAGTAAAGATGTTCTTTAGCTAAAAGTCGCAGCTGTTCACTAGGCCCTGATTAATGCTTGTTTGCCATAATTCCCATTTACCTGTAAGGTACAGTACATCTTCATATTTTTGGTGTACTTCATAAGTACATAAGCATTCTCAATGGATATACAGAATATGGGTTTCTCTATAGAGAAATACTTACCCTGCTCCCCAGGATTATAAATGGGTTTGTCTGTCTGCAGGTAAACATAACCACTCTGGAAGGACACCAATACCACTGCCTGCACTCTTTGCTCTTCTTAATCTTCTTAATCTTCTAAAATCTGCTTTTAAGTAGACATACTGATTAGAGTTGGTATCTCTGTCCAACAGAGAGCTGTGAATCTGGAATATGAGAGAGGAAGACAGGACAGTAAGAGATGAGGGAGGGAAAGCAATACAGTGAGAGGGATTTTTAACCTTAAACAAAAAAAGCAAAAGAGTTTTGACTTTGGTCTGAAATGCACTAGCTAAGTAGGTACCCAGGTACTCTGAACTCAATAAATGAACACTGGTCAAACAGGAAAAGGCTGAAGCTCTAATGGTGGCCCCTTTCTCTCTTGCCTTTATTTTGTGGAGAGCCATGGATGTGCTTCTGAATTCCTGGGTTCCAGAGTAGAGTTCTCTGCGATTTTCAGGGAAGTCCGTCACAGTGACTTTCACCTTTACAAACCCTGTGGAGCCACGAGCCTCCAGGAGCACATTCTCTTCACTGCCAACACGCAGGATGTTTGGAGCCACCATCACATACCTGTGGCACAGACAGAGAATACTCACACCACTGCAAACTAGTACACAAAATAAAACAGTACATAGCAGATTAACCAGTACACAGCACTACACACCAGTGCTTGATATAAAACCAGTGAACATCAAACTATACTAGTACACCACATAAAACCTATACACACATACTAGTTCATAACTTTAAATCAGTACACACAGAAGTATACCAATGCACCACATAAAATCAGTACACCCCATGATTATAACAGTAGATGGCATTAAACCAGTACATACCACTGCACACCAGGCCCATTTCTAGCCTTGATAGGGCCCTAAGTAAAATCCTCTTTTGAGCCTCCCCCCACATCAAAGTATACTAGTACACCACGTAAAACAGTACACCCCATGATTATACCAGTAGATGGCATACCAGTAGATGACTCCCCTATGATGTATCAGATGCTCACGGGGTCCCCTTGTGGCTTTATAGCAAGAAACGGCCCTGCTCCACACCACAGTAAACCAGTAAGCTCAGACCTAATAGGTTTGGAACCTCTGCTCCAGTGGCATGTGCAAACATCACATGCATATTGGCATGTCTTGATTCATGCAAACAGCACATGCATATTGGCATGTCTTGATTCAATGCTCAACGTGGAGAGCTACAAGCATTACAAACGCCTATGTTATTTCTAATAGTACATAAACAAAATGTATAGGCTACAACCTACAGGCCATTTATTTATTCCTGTTTTCCTTTTCCTATTCAACAATGTGGTCACATTAACGTGGTCTTATGTAACAGACAACACTGTTGTTACATTATTGGTGTTTTTTTATTCTTTTTAACTTGCTGGTTGTGTGAGTGCATATTTGAATGACTGTGGCAGGCACTGAGTTAAAGGTTAGAGAGTAGCATCGTTTGACAGATCCTCATGCTGGTGTGGAGCTGTCCATAGCGGTATCGAGAAGTCTTACAAGTGTAAAGGGGACGTTGCCTATCAAACTTACTTTTTGTTGATGTTTCTCAAACAGGCAAACTTACCGTTTCTAAGCAAGGGCAACTCAATGTGTGATGTTTATCAAGTCTCATGGTGTGAAGGTTAAATTTACATCCTGGAATTGGAGAGGTTTACAAAAAATTAAAAAGTTATTAGTAGGTGAAAAAATATGCACTCAAAGATGGTGTTCCTACAGGAAACACACTTATTTGCAAAGGACAATCCTAAATTTAGTAAAATGTGGCAGGGACAGGTTTTATCTGTCTCGTTCTCTATACATGCTAGGGGTGTGCAGAGACTACACTAGACACGGATGGCAGTGTAGTATAATAGGTAGGGAACTGGGCTTGTAACTCCAAGGTTGTAGTTTTGATTCCCTGCTGTTGTACCATTGAGCAAGGTACTTAACCTGAACTGCTTTGGCAAAATATCCAGCTGTATAAATGGATTGTATGTAAAGAAATGTAAAGTGTGTAAGTTGCTCTGGATAAGAACGTCTGCTAAATGCCTATAATGTAATATAATGGGTGTTATGATACGTATTCATAAATCAATACCTTTCCATATCCATAAGGTAATTGAAGACAAGGCTTCCAGATACTTAATTGTTCATGGTACCCTTCTAACTGAAAGCCAAAATGTAGGCAATGGATGTGCCCTGATTGAGGAGAACCCAAAATCCACAATCTACCTTTTTCACTCTTTCAACACTTGCTGCGCATTGCATTATCGACCCATCTATGGATTGGTCATCAGGGTCAGATCAATCACATTCTAGGAGTAGAAAGACTATACATCACTTTAGAGTCATGTATAAATTTAAGGGAGTTAACTTTAAGTGATATTTGCAGAGAATAGAAACCTGATGCTGTGGAGTATTCATGTTATTCTATACCTATCAATACTATTCCCAAATAAATAACTTTTTGATTTCAGCAAGCTTCATTTCTAAAATAGAGGACTGTTGCTATGACAGTGTTATGATTTCGATCATGCCCCAAATTCTAATATAGGTAGACACAAGCTTGGTGAGTAATCTGCCTAAATGTGGCTCCATTTTTTTACTTTTTGTGATAAAGTAACTTCAGAGATAATGGTTATGTGTTTATGTGAGACCTTAGCCTGCACTAGATGGGAAGTATTTAGAGCATTTAAGGGGGAAATTATTTTGTTTTGCAAGGTTTAAATCTAAAAGAATACAGGAAAAAATGACACTATTGGAAAGCAAATAAAAGTCTAAAGGGAAATCTTTCAAAAGGGGGTCTCCCAAAACCCACCCGGAACTGCTCCTCCTAAATCAGTACAATCTGTCTCCAAAGCAGCTGCAAGCCTTTTGAAACTTAAACAGTAATACTACAATCAAGGTGAAAAGTCAGGAAAAATATTAGCTTGGCAGATTAAGCAACTGCAGGCAGAGAGCCATTACATCAACACAGAATGGAAATGGCGGTCGATCCAGGATAAATAAATGATGCTAAACACTTCTATGCAACACTACAGCCCCTTTCTCACATGGAATCTGCAATATTGCTGGGTTCAATTATTCTGGTCCGGTAGTGTTTTTCATCTTTCCCATATAGGTCTCCTATACAGAATAATTCCATTTAGAGTCTGTTCCCACATGACATGATCGTTCCGGATAGATTAGTCAATGCTGGATGTATTTATTTGAAGAAATGTTTTTTGCAGACTTTTCAGTTTGCTAATGATCTGGGCCTTCTGTCTCATTATGCCTTGTTCGTGTAGGATGTCTGTTATTTTGTCGTCGACCACGGCAATTCCGTGATCTGCGTGGATAGACAGAAGTTCCCTTGTCTCAGAGATGGTCCAATTTCCAGACATGTTCAGTAGCGAAAACAAAGACGCTGCCAACTACCATTAGGAGTTACAATGGATTTTGATGCTGAGGTCACTGAACCCCCCTGGCCATATATTTAACACATTTTATGACCTTTCAAGAGTTAACTGACAAAGGTTACACATTTCTTAACTATGCACATGAAGACAAAACTAGACAAAACTACTGGCAACGTTAAAACTACCCAGCTATCAATTGGCTAGCTAGCTAATGTTCACTATTTGGCAATGTGATTAGTTAATACAATGCTCCTATGCCACATAGCTATGTATTTGCATAATGTAATCAGATTTTTATGTCGCAGTTAATTGCTATCAGATAGATAGATGTGAAATGTTAGGAAAATAGCCTCCATAAGCTAGCGTCAGTAGCTAGCTGGATGTGAAATGCTAGTTCACTAACTCGCAATTTAAATTGTTAAAATAATAGCTTAAATGTTTGGTTTGATCATTTAACAAGCTAGCTAGCTAGTGAATTAACAAAACGTATTATATTATATTGTTATATATATATTGTAGCGAGCATGCGTGGTGGGGTGTAACAAGAAGATGACTTGGAGGCAAGCAGTAAGGAAAATGTCGCTACGTGTGTCATACACCGCAAAGCCCCGTTAGCCACTTTATTAAAACAGACAACATGGGCGATACTGTGTCCCATACCCCAAATATCGCCTTTAGTTCTATCTTTACAACGGGCACTTCCCGAACGGGTCACGGAGGGGGCACATTGGCCACTTTAGAATACATCACACAGGAAGTACAACCAATGCTGAACACACTCTGTATGGTAAAACAGGCAACCGCACTGTACAGAAAATAGCTATCGGTCACGGGGGCGACCCTCTTGGTCCCACCGCGACCACCGGTTTAACACGAACCATTTAAACACACACACACAACATTACTTTCAGACATATGGCGGAGGATTTGTGTAAATCTTACTAGGTCCTGAGCAGGAAAATAGCGTCTTTCACGGAAAAGCGACTCTGGCTCCTGTTCGCACATAACGCCACCATGAAAAATTACCGGAACATTTACGGGTTAAGGTGCATGTAGGAAAGGGGCTTAAGTAGCTCTGAATATCCACTAGATTTGCAATCTCAATAAATATTTCTCGATGGCCTTGCATTACTTGTATACCAGAGAGACTGTTGTCGACTTCAGGAGAGCTCACACCCAGCACCCTCCACTGACCATCAACGATGTTGCGGTGGAGAGAGTGAGCAGCACCAAGTTCCTGGGTGTGCACATTACAGAAGACCTCTCCTGGAACACTAACTCCGCATCACTGGCCAAGAAAGCTCAGCAGCGCCTGTACTTCCTCCGCAAACTGAAAAGAGCTAGAGCCCCAGCCCCCATCATGCGCTCCTTCTACCGGGGCACCATCGAGAGCATCCTGACCAGCTGCATAACGGTGTGGTACGGAGGGTGTACTGAGGCCAGTCGGAAGTCCCTGCAGCGCATAGTGAGGGCAGCTGAGAAGGCCATTGGAGCCTCCCTCCCCTCCCTCCAGGACATTTACAACACACGCCTGGTCCGCAAAGCACTCTGCGCTGCAGGTGACTCCACCCACCCCTCACACCGCCTCTTCAGTCTCCTGCCGTCCGGGAGGAGAAAGAGGAGCCTCCCAGCAAGGACCAGCAGACTGAGAGACAGTTTCATCCACCAGGCTGTCAGGAAGCTGAACTCCCTTCTAACTCTCCCCCTTCCTCCTCTGCTCCCTGCTCCCACAGACTCTGGACTATGACACCACTACGGTGAACACTCCCCCACCTGCCCCCCGACCTGGCTCCCCCGCCACATGCACAGACTATTAGCAACAGCCACTTTACCAAATACTGCTATTGCACTAACTGTACTTACATCCATACTTGCACAGCATTCATTTGCACCATGTACAGATTTTTATATATTTATATTTGTAACTATTTTTTTATTTAGATTTTATATTGTGTGTTTTGTATTGTGTGTGTGTTTGTTGTTTGTATTCATTTTAAACTGCACTGTGGATGAGAGAGAACGCAATTTCAATGCCTGTATGTCGTGTACAGCCATGGCCAAAAGTTTTGAGAATGACACAAGTATTGATTTTCACAAAGTTTGCTGCTTCAGTGTTTTTAGATCTTTTTGTCAGATGTTCCTATGGTATACTGAAGTATAATTACAAGCATTTCACAAGTGTCAAAGGCTTTTATTGACAATTACATTAAGTTTATGCAAAGAGTCAATATTTGCAGTATTGACCCTTCTTTTTCAAGACCTCTGCAATTCGCCCTGGCATGCTGTCAATTAACTTCTGAGCCACATCCCGACTGATGGCAGCCCATTCTTGCATAATCAATGCTTGGAGTTTGTCAGAATTTGTGGGTTTTTGTTTGTTTGAGGATTGACCACAAGTTCTCAATGGGATTAAGGTCTGGGGAGTTTCCTGGCCATGGACCCAACATTTCAATGTTTTGTTTTAGTTATCACTTTTGCCTTATGGCAAGGTGCTCCATCATGCTGGAAAAGGCATTGTTCATCACCAAACTGTTCTTGGATGGTTGGGAGAAGTTGCTCTCGGAGGATGTTTTGGTACCATTCTTTATTCATGGCTGTGTTCTTAGGCAAAATTGTGAGTGAGCCCACTCCCTTGGCTGAGAAGCAACCTCACACATGAATGGTCTCAGGATGCTTTACTGTTGGCATGACACAGGACTGAAGGTAGCGCTCACCTTTTCTTCTCCGGACAAGCTTTTTTCCGGATGCCCCAAATAATCGGAAAGGGGATTCATCAGAGAAAATGACTTTACCCCAGTCCTCAGCAGTCCAATCCCTGTACCTTTTACAGGGATTGTCCCTGATTGTCCCTAGTCTGTCCCTGATATTTTTCCTGGAGAGAAGTGGCTTCTTTGCTGCCCTTCTTGACACCAGGCCATCCTCCAAAAGTCTTCACCTCACTGTGCCTGCAGATGCACTGACACCTGCCTGCTGCCATTCCTGAGCAAGCTCTGCACTGGTGGTGCCCCGATCCCGCAGCTGAATCAACTTTAGGAGATGGTCCTGGCGCTTGCTGGACTTTCTTGGGTGCCCTGAAGCCTTCTTCACAACAATTGAACCTCTCCTTGAAGTTCTTGATGATCCGATAAATGGTTGATTTAGGTGCAATCTTACTAGCAGCAATATCCTTGCCTGTGAAGCCCTTTTTGTGCAAAGCAATGATGACAGCACGTGTTTCCTTGCAGGTAACCATGGTTAACAGAGGAAGAACAATGATTTCAAGCACCACCCTCCTTTTAAAGCTTCCAGTCTGTTATTCTAACTCAATCAGCATGACAGAGTGATCTCCAGCCTTGTCCTCATCAACACTCTCACCTGTGTTAACGAGAGAATCACTGACATGATGTCAGCTATTCCTTTTGTGGCAGGGCTGAAATGCAGTGTAAAAGATTTTTTGGGGATTAAGTTCATTTTCATGGTAAAGAGGGACTTTGCAATTAATTGCAATTCATCTGATCACTCTTCATAACATTCTGGAGTATATGCAAATTGCCATCATAAAAACTGAGGCAGCAGACTTTGTGAAAATTAATATTTTTGTCATTCTCAAAACTTTTGGCCATGGGTGTATATACAGTGATTGACAATAAAGCTGACTTTGACTTTGACTTTGACTGACTTATAGAAAATCTTGGCGCAGAAGTAACATTAGAAGAAATCTCTGACACAATTGACAAAGACAGCTGGGAAAGCCGCACGGCCTGATGGGCTACCGATTCACATACAAAAAATATAAATATTCTATATAAGTTAGGAACCCCTCTCCTACAAATGCTTTCAGAATCCTTCCAGAGTGGAGTTCTTCCACCATCTGTAAGAGGCGCTTTAATTACATTGGGTATGAAAGTGCTTTGCAAAGTGTTAGCTAGAAGGTTGGAAGGTTTATTACCTGCGTTGATTCAGAATGATCAAAATAGATTTATTCAAGGTCAACAAGAGTTTCATAATGTTAGGAGAATGCGGAACATTTTGCATTACCAGAAGGGAGCGCTAGATACAGCTCTTATCTCATTAGATGCAGAAAAGACCTTTGATGGGGTGGAATGGCCCCATCTCTTCAAAGTTCTTAAACATGTAAGATTGCTTTATACACTATATGGCCAAAAGTCAGTGGACACCTGACCATCACACCTATATGAGCTTGTTGGACATCCCATTCTAAAACCATGGGAGTAGTATATATAGGGCTCTATACACCCTTATTTAATTTATTTTTTATTTACTTTTTGATATCCGGTTTGATTTCCTGTTTAATTTCTTTTTGTGACGATCGTGATAAGGACCCAGACGCAGATCAGGACTTAGGCAAAAGAGTTGTTTATTGGGAAGCAGGGGTCAAAACCAGGAGTCAGATATAGCGAAGGTACAGAATCACAATGCAGAGAGTAGTCACAAAAAGGCAGTCCAAAAAGTCAAAACAGGTAGGCAGAAAGGCAAACAGACAGAATCGCTAGGCAGGCTCGGAGTCGTAAACAGAAGGGATGTCTCGGAAAAATCAATAAACACTGGCTGAATAAGAGTAGGCACAGGGAATAAGGATCAGTACTGACCCGGGAAAGAACAAGAACACAGAACAGATATATAAGGAATGAACATAAACACTGAACTAATATACAGGCAGGGAAGGAAAACACAATAGGACTCAGGTGTGACTGGGAGGAGAGAGGGGAGGAACACAGGTATAAACAATGGGGATCGTTAATCTAATAACGAGGGGATTCGCTAATAGAATAACGAGGGGAAACGAAAGACACGGACAGGGAATCGTACAAACATATAGACAATAAACGACCTGGAAGAACAGGCAGACACGTGCATAGTTAGGAGGGGAGGAACGCATAGAGAGAAGCTGCGTGCGTATGAAAGGGAAAGTGGAAAGCTAATCAGGGATAGGATAATGGGAGAGAGAATGAGCGATAGTAAGAAGCGTGAGATAATTAGTGATTAGTAGTGTTAGTAACTTAATCTAAATCCCTAATGTTAGTAGATTAGTTGGTTAGTACTGTACACATCTAACTAATATATACAAAGTGCAATCTAGAAAGTAAGAAGGAAGAAAACGAGATAATAAGCAAAGATGGAGGAAACCCGAAATGTATAAACTCCCGAAGTGCAAAAGACAAAGACAAGGAGTGGATCAGGAACAGGAACAATAACAGACGGGGAACAGAACGTGACTGAAACATGACTCGAAGATAAATAAACAAAGTACAAAAACAAACCGAACAGACACTCAGAACGTAACAGTACCTCCTCCCTAAGAAACGCCTCTTGGCGTTTCAACCAGAAAAGGCACACAAACAGAAAAAACAGACAGACCAGGAGACTAGGAGAAGTGGGAAAGCCAGGCAGACAAGGGTCAAAACACAGGGTGGGATCTTACAGGTCAGGAATCGGCAAGGCGGAGGGAACTCAGACAGGCAACGGGCAAAACACGGGACAGTAACTCAGACAGGCAAGGAGCAAAGCACAGGACAGGATCTCAGACAGGCAAGGGGCAAAACACGGGACAGGATCTCAGACAGGTAAGGAGCAAAACACGGGACAGGATCTCAGACAGGCAAGGAGCAAAGCACGGGACAGGATCTCAGACAGGCAAGAATTTCTCGGAAAACGGGTTCTACTAGGAAAACAAGGAAGGGAACTCGGAACTCGGAAGGGGACTCGGAAGAGAAGAAGGGATGCAACAGGGGAGAGGGGGAACAAGCAGGAGGCTGGCACGGGACTTAGGGGCAGGGGACCCGGGGGAAATTCAGACAGGTCCGTTGTTTAGGAGCGTTCAATCGGAATGACACCCACTAGTGCTCCTCTCCTCACAAGTGGGCGTTGGCCTTTAAGCGGACAGTTAGAGATGAAGTTCCCTGACTCCCCGCAGTAAAGACAGGACCTGGAAGCCATCCTGCGGTCACGTTCTTGCCGGGAAAGTCGAGCACGATCCAGCTGCATGGGTTCAGGGTCAGGGTTAGGTGAAGACGCCACTCTGGGATGGATGTTGACTCTGGCCGGCGTCCTGAACCCGGCCATCTCAGACCCAGGAACAACCCCGGCACTACACAAACGGCGACGCTCCTGAAGCCTGGAGTCTACTCGGATGGCCAGGCTGACGAGGTCGTCGAAAGACTCAGGTAGGTCACGGGTCAGGATCTCGTCTTTGAGATGTTCAGATAGTCCAAAGATAAATGCGTCGTACAGCGCCCTCCTTCCCCAGCCACAGGAGTTAGCCAAGGTCTGGAAGTTGATGGCGTAGTCCGAGACCGACCCTCCCTCCTGGCGTAAGTAGAGCATCTCCCGGGCAGCTTCGTGACCATGTTTAGACCGATCGAAAACCCTCTTCATCTCCTCGGAAAACAAGCTAAAACTCTGGCAGAAGGGAAACGACCCCTCCCACGCAGTAGTAGCCCAGGTCTTGGCACGACCGGTCAGTTGAATGATGACGTAGGCGACCCTGGAAACTTCGCTGGGGAACGTAGATGGCTGAAGTTGGAAAATCAGCTGGCATTGAGTGAGGAACGCACGACAACCGCCCGGTTCACCTGCGTACCTCTCCGGAGGGGCAGACGGGGTTCGCGCGCACCGGCGCAGAGGGAAATCCGGGTTGAGGTGTGGGGTCAGGAGTCGGAGCTCGGAGCATCAGGGTTAGTTCCGCCAAACTGGAGGTGAGGGTCTGCAGATGGTGGGTGACCGTCTCCAGATGGTTCTGATGCCGTCCGAGCACGGCACCTTGCTGCTCGAGAGCAAAGCGAATCTGGTCCGGATCTGCTGGGTCCATCCTGGTCAGAACGTACTGTGACGATCGTGATAAGGACCCAGACGCAGATCAGGACTTAGGCAAAAGAGGTGTTTATTGGGAAGCAGGGGTCAAAACCAGGAGTCAGATATAGCGAAGGTACAGAATCACAATGCAGAGAGTAGTCACAAAAAGGCAGTCCAAAAAGTCAAAACAGGTAGGCAGAAAGGCAAACAGACAGAATCGCTAGGCAGGCTCGGAGTCGTAAACAGAAGGGATGTCTCGGAAAAATCAATAAACACTGGCTGAATAAGAGTAGGCACAGGGAATAAGGATCAGTACTGACCCGGGAAAGAACAAGAACACAGAACAGATATATAAGGAATGAACATAAACACTGAACTAATATACAGGCAGGGAAGGAAAACACAATAGGACTCAGGTGTGACTGGGAGGAGAGAGGGGAGGAACACAGGTATAAACAATGGGGATCGTTAATCTAATAACGAGGGGATTCGCTAATAGAATAACGAGGGGAAACGAAAGACACGGACAGGGAATCGTACAAACATATAGACAATAAACGACCTGGAAGAACAGGCAGACACGTGCATAGTTAGGAGGGAGGAACGCATAGAGAGAAGCTACGTGCGTATGAAAGGGAAAGTGGAAAGCTAATCAGGGATAGGATAATGGGAGAGAGAATGAGCGATAGTAAGAAGCGTGAGATAATTAGTGATTAGTAGTGTTAGTAACTTAATCTAAATCCCTAATGTTAGTAGATTAGTTGGTTAGTACTGTACACATCTAACTAATATATACAAAGTGCAATCTAGAAAGTAAGAAGGAAGAAAACGAGATAATAAGCAAAGATGGAGGAAACCCGAAATGTATAAACTCCCGAAGTGCAAAAGACAAAGACAAGGAGTGGATCAGGAACAGGAACAATAACAGACGGGGAACAGAACGTGAATGAAACATGACTCGAAGATAAATAAACAAAGTACAAAAACAAACCGAACAGACACTCAGAACGTAACAGTACCTCCTCCCTAAGAAACGCCTCTTGGCGTTTCAACCAGAAAAGGCACACAAACAGAAAAAACAGACAGACCAGGAGACTAGGAGAAGTGGGAAAGCCAGGCAGACAAGGGTCAAAACACAGGGTGGGATCTTACAGGTCAGGAATCGGCAAGGCGGAGGGAACTCAGACAGGCAACGGGCAAAACACGGGACAGTAACTCAGACAGGCAAGGAGCAAAGCACAGGACAGGATCTCAGACAGGCAAGGGGCAAAACACGGGACAGGATCTCAGACAGGTAAGGAGCAAAACACGGGACAGGATCTCAGACAGGCAAGGAGCAAAGCACGGGACAGGATCTCAGACAGGCAAGAATTTCTCGGAAAACGGGTTCTACTAGGAAAACAAGGGAAGGGAACTCGGAACTCGGAAGGGGACTCGGAAGAGAAGAAGGGATGCAACAGGGGAGAGGGGGAACAAGCAGGAGGCTGGCACGGGACTTAGGGGGCAGGGGACCCGGGGGGAAATTCAGACAGGTCCGTTGTTTAGGAGCGTTCAATCGGAATGACACCCACTAGTGCTCCTCTCCTCACAAGTGGGCGTTGGCCTTTAAGCGGACAGTTAGAGATGAAGTTCCCTGACTCCCCGCAGTAAAGACAGGACCTGGAAGCCATCCTGCGGTCACGTTCTTGCCGGGAAAGTCGAGCACGATCCAGCTGCATGGGTTCAGGGTCAGGATTAGGTGAAGACGCCACTCTGGGATGGATGTTGACTCTGGCCGGCGTCCTGAACCCGGCCATCTCAGACCCAGGAACAACCCCGGCACTACACAAACGGCGACGCTCCTGAAGCCTGGAGTCTACTCGGATGGCCAGGCTGACGAGGTCGTCGAAAGACTCAGGTAGGTCACGGGTCAGGATCTCGTCTTTGAGATGTTCAGATAGTCCAAAGATAAATGCGTCATACAGCGCCCTCCTTCCCCAGCCACAGGAGTTAGCCAAGGTCTGGAAGTTGATGGCGTAGTCCGAGACCGACCCTCCCTCCTGGCGTAAGTAGAGCATCTCCCGGGCAGCTTCGTGACCATGTTTAGACCGATCGAAAACCCTCTTCATCTCCTCGGAAAACAAGCTAAAACTCTGGCAGAAGGGAAACGACCCCTCCCACGCAGTAGTAGCCCAGGTCTTGGCACGACCGGTCAGTTGAATGATGACGTAGGCGACCCTGGAAACCGCTGGGGAACGTAGATGGCTGAAGTTGGAAAATCAGCTGGCATTGAGTGAGGAACGCACGACAACCGCCCGGTTCACCTGCGTACCTCTCCGGAGGGGGCAGACGGGGTTCGCGCACCGGCGCAGAGGGAAATCCGGGTTGAGGTGTGGGGTCAGGAGTCGGAGCTCGGAGCATCAGGGTTAGTTCCGCCAAACTGGAGGTGAGGGTCTGCAGATGGTGGGTGACCGTCTCCAGATGGTTCTGATGCCGTCCGAGCACGGCACCTTGCTGCTCGAGAGCAAAGCGAATCTGGTCCGGATCTGCTGGGTCCATCCTGGTCAGAACGTACTGTGACGATCGTGATAAGGACCCAGACGCAGATCAGGACTTAGGCAAAAGAGGTGTTTATTGGGAAGCAGGGGTCAAAACCAGGAGTCAGATATAGCGAAGGTACAGAATCACAATGCAGAGAGTAGTCACAAAAAGGCAGTCCAAAAAGTCAAAACAGGTAGGCAGAAAGGCAAACAGACAGAATAGCTAGGCAGGCTCGGAGTCGTAAACAGAAGGGATGTCTCGGAAAAATCAATAAACACTGGCTGAATAAGAGTAGGCACAGGGAATAAGGATCAGTACTGACCCGGGAAAGAACAAGAACACAGAACAGATATACAAGGAATGAACATAAACACTGAACTAATATACAGGCAGGGAAGGAAAACACAATAGGACTCAGGTGTGACTGGGAGGAGAGAGGGGAGGAACACAGGTATAAACAATGGGGATCGTTAATCTAATAACGAGGGGATTCGCTAATAGAATAACGAGGGGAAACGAAAGACATGGACAGGGAATCGTACAAACATATAGACAATAAACGACCTGGAAGAACAGGCAGACACGTGCATAGTTAGGAGGGGAGGAACGCAAAGAGAGAAGCTGCATGCGTATGAAAGGGAAAGTGGAAAGCTAATCAGGGATAGGATAATGGGAGAGAGAATGAGCGATAGTAAGAAGCGTGAGATAATTAGTGATTAGTAGTGTTAGTAACTTAATTTAAATCCCTAATGATAGTAGATTAGTTGGTTAGTAATGTACACATCTAACTAATATATACAAAGTGCAATCTAGAAAGTAAGAAGGAAGAAAACGAGATAATAAGCAAAGACGGAGGAAACCCAAAATGTATAAACTCCCGAAGTGCAAAAGACAAAGACAAGGAGTGGATCAGGAACAGGAACAATAACAGACGGGGAACAGAACGTGAATGAAACATGACTCGAAGATAAATAAACAAAGTACAAAAACAAACCGAACAGACACTCAGAACGTAACACTTTTATTACCCTGCGATAAAAAAGTGGAGGGGGAGGTGTTTATGGCAGGGGGTGCTTTGTGTGACGTATGCCTAAGTATTTGCTGATGGCCCCCACCATATGTTTTAAGGTTTGTTCATGTTTGAAATGTGCGCTGCATGTGTGTGTGTGTGTGGGTGTGTGACGCTGGTGGCACCAGGTAATCGAAGGAGGGGGGGTGGGAGTGAGGGGGGGATGAGGTGGGGGTAGAGACAGGTGGGGAACTAGCATCTAGGTGTTAGATTGTGACATAGTCTCTGCTCAGAGAAAGTGGAAATCTTATCATAAATCAAACAAAGGCCCTCACGTGAAAGAGTACGACGACTGTTTTAAACAGACAATAAACGAACAGTGGGAGGGGGGAAGGAGGACGGGAAAAGTACAGGACGGCCGTTGAGAGAAACTAGCATCTAGGCGTTAGATTGTGACACAAGCCATGAAAGATTGTCTCGGGGCCCAGAGAAAGTGGTAGGTGAAGGTGTTGTGTCATTGGCGCGGGAGAGGATGCTGTCGACAGGTGTGGGAGGGGTGAAGGAGGACGGGGGTCTGAGGGGGTCTGGGGTATGAGCCGCGGGAAAAGTACAGGACGGCCGTTGAGAGAAACTAGCATCTAGGCGTTAGATTTGTGACATTGTCTCTGCTCAGAGAAAGTGGAGGGGAGGTCTTTATGGCAGGGGGATGAAGCAAGATTTTAGGTGTAGTCCCGGGAAAGTGGCGTTTACAGGAGCTTGTGGGGAGGGTCTAGGTGTCATCAGTGTAGACAGGCCTGTTGGGTAAAGTTATGCTGTGTATTGTATAAACTCGCAGTCCCTCTAACTAATCTTTAATCACATGGTGCTTGAAAAGTCATGTTGGCCTTGTTGACAACGTTTATTCTTAGTTTTTAGGTTTGATGCATGCATCTGCGTGTATATCCATCATGTTCTAAACCAAATACCCTTTCATAATGTTTTGCTTAATATGAAATATAAAACATAAAATGTGTTTCCCATACCGGGAGTCGAACCCGGGCCACCCCGATGAAAGCAGGGGGTCCTAAACCACTAGACCATATGGGGGATATAGTTATGGAGTGAAAAATATACTATTCAAGGAGTAAAACAATAAAATAATGTATTGACCAAATGTGTCGCCGTGATTTGGGGGAGGGGTGGTGGGGGCGTGTGTGTGTGTGCGTGACCCCCAAGGCTCGTGGGGTGTGTCGTGACACCTCGATAAGAACCGCATAAATAACCGCGAGGCCTACACCCCGGTCACACAGCTGCGCAGCGAGTGTCCAGAACAAAGGTCTTGCCACAAACCGAGAACTCTTGTTAATATCTACAGAAATGGGTGAGTATCTTACCAGAGCAATGTTTTAAATGTCGTGTTACAAATATGTGTCTACCTGTCTGTGTATGTATCTATTATCCTGATACAATTTGCAATACCTTAACAGGGGCCGTTTCTTAACAGATAGCGACGATACGGACCTATTAAAAAACATTCACGAGGAAATAACAGCGTTGTCGGGGGGCGTCCTATTCGGTATGTTTTATTATGTGATAAATATGTGTTTTTATTATTTAATTATTTAATATTGTTTTTATACAGTATTACACACAGGTGACCGGCGCAATATTTGTTTTGCAGACGCATCTACCTACATGCCAGATGAGCAGGCACAGAGGGGTGTCGGCGCCAAGAAGACTGAGAAACGAAACCATTTAGAGGTTAATTCAAATGTTTCAGTTAAACGTCGTGCCTGGGATGATTTAACCGAAGGTATGCGATCTACTCTATCTATATAGGTTATGGGTCTGTGTATGTTGTATATGTACTGCGTACGTTACAGACGCCTAATGATGTGACATGTCTCTTTTATTCAACACAGAAGACGTCCCTAGCGTTCAAGAAATCGTTGACTACGAAACCTTATTCGCAGACGTATGGACGCTGGATCACGGGGACCAATTTCAGCTACAACGGGCGGAAGAGACATCATGCGTGACTTTGTTGTCTTCGGCAGCTCATGAGCAGAAAGACCCGGAAGAGGCGTTGGTTGTGAGCGATACCACCAGACCGGAGTCATATGCCGTATTAATACCATCAGACGATGATGACTCTCACTCTGAATTTAACAGGTTAGTACAGCCCTCCGAGGTTGTCAATGTACAGACTGGTGTCGAAGAACCGCGTGTATACATGGTTACTGACGAGGTTATCGAGTCCATTGTTAACAGAGCAGTCAACACAGTAGTAGCAGAAGTGTTGGATATAGTGACCGCTAGCGTAGACAGATCTGCCGTACAAGCAGGGCGTGTACAACAGGAGTTTAATGACACGTTTTTGAACAGTATGTGTTGGCTTCTAAGTTGGACAGCCTAACTAAAAAGTACACAAGTCTCGCCCCCATTCTGCGCAAGGTTGCCAAAGCATCAGAAATTAAGTGGGATGATTTAGGTGTTGTTTTGAAAATATTAGCCATAGAGAGGCAGACTGGTGGTCAGGCAGATAGACCCCCTTTACACAGGCCGCCGTTCGCGCAGCGCGCTGACCAACAACCTGGTCCTAGCGGCATCAGGAGGTATTACAACCCCTCCAGACAGGCGGGCGGGGTGGAAAATAGACCCCCTTTACACAGGCAGCCGACCACACAGAGAGGTGACGAGCAGCCAGGCCCTAGCGGTGTCAGGAGTAATTACACCCCCACCAGAAACACGGGTAACACAGGCCTGTCATACAGCGACAACAGGCCTAACAAGGACAGACAGCGTTAACAACAAATAAACAAACATAAGGCTGTATGTGGTGTATGTGCCCCTTGTTATTAATATCATTTTTATTGTATTAATATCATTTTATTTTATGAATATCATTTTATTTTATTAATATCATTTTATTTTATTAACATCATCTTATTATTATTATTATTATTATTTTTTATTTTTATTTATTTTTATTTATTTTTTTATAGCTAATAATGGAGCCATCTAACAAACGGTGTAGGCGTGATAGTATAGAGTCTAGTAACAGCGTAGCACGCTTTAATACTGCATTAGATTACATAAAAGACGTGTTGTGATAACTATGTTAGCCATTGTCATGAAAAGTTCAATAGTACACTAAAAGATATTAAAACCATGATGGGGGCCGGTCATAGGGTTGATGATTGGGTAGTCACTGATGCGACGGCTACGTTAGATGAGCGAAATATTTCAAAACTTAGACTTGAGGGTGGTGTTGTAGGAAATTATACCGTTACAGCAAGACCACGTTTTAATAGCACGGTATTACAAGCCCCATTTAATTTCAGGCCTGCAGCAATCACAGACATAGCATCGTATATAGAAGGGGTTCATAATTTATTAGACAATGTAGTCAATGTTTCTAGAACATTGGCTGGGGAGAACGGGGTCCTTAATGTTACCATTAGAGGCGAAAGCCTAACACGCAATGTCGACACCATGTTAAATACCTCTAACGGTTATGACACTGATCTGTTGCTGCGGTCGTTTGAGAGAGTGTTACAGAGTAACGAGCAGGTTATGATCGATGCAGGTCTCGAACTACATGTGTCAATAGCTCGGTGCATGTCAGGCGGCGGTCGTAGAAGATTAGCAACACTAGCCCACGATGAAATAATTAGGAAAAATAAATTAAATCTGTACTGCCCCACCAACACATCAAACAACTTGTGTTTTTCAATCTGTCTGGCCAAACACCTTTATCAACAATCACCCGACCACGTGTTAGAGTCTTTAGCGGCTGACATACAAGCGCAGGCAGGGTTTTCGGTCGGGCAGAAAATAGGTTTTGACAATGTCTCAGCATTCGAGAATGTCACAGGTCTGAAAATTGTCGTTTTTTACAGGACACCAAACCACATGTTAGAGAAATTTTTGACCCGCGACACACCAGACAAAAACACAGTCTTTCTATACTTACATGATTCGCACTATTACTTAATTACCAAAATGAATGCCTTCCTAGGTACCAGCTATTTTTGTACGTTTTGTTATAAAGGTTATAACGAGGCTAGACACCACCAGTGTGCATATTGTTGTAACGTCTGTAATGATCCCCATTGTCATAAACACCCCAAAAAGACCAAGTATTGCTCAGATTGCATGCGGTTTTGTCAATCGGATTACTGCTTTACTAAACACAAAATGCTTAAACACACCCTAGCAGGTGGGGTAGTACCAGCACCCTGTGACGCCGTAAAATTTTGTAAGGGATGTAACAGATGTTACCAACCTACCACAAAGAAGCACAAGTGTATCACAGGCAGATGTGTACACTGTTGTGAGGTTTTAACCCCAGATGCAAAACACACATGTTTTATACAGCCTACAAAACTGAAAGAGCATAGCGATAATATTCTATGACTTTGAAACCAGATTTGAGAACGGAAGGCAAACGGCCAATTTCGTTTATGCTATCACCTATGGGGGCGAGGAGTTTTATGCTGAAGGTGTGAATTGTGTTGAAAGCCTCGTAAAACATTTCAGAAACTCAAAGTATGAAAACTTCACATGGACAGCTCACAACGCATCCGGTTTTGACCATCACATCCTAGCAGAGTATCTAACCAGTATAGGTATCTCTCATAAAATAACTATGACAGGTGGACGCATTATCTTTATGTTTGATGGACTATTCAACCAGAGATTTATTGATAGTTTCAGTTTTCTCCCCATGGCTTTAGCTAAAATACCCGCAGCATTTAATCTATCAACAGTCGCTTTTTCCCGCATCGTTTCAATACCACAGCAAACAACGATTATGTCGGTGCATACCCTTCTAAACATTACTACGGATACGAGTACATGACAGACAAGGCCAGGAAAGAATTTGACGTGTGGTACGCCGGTGTTAAAAATGAGGTGTTCAACTTCCAACAAGAGCTATTTGATTATGGCAGAAATGATGTGGTTCTCCTGAAAGAGGCGTGTTTAAAATACCGCGCAGAATTCATAACATGTACAGGTATAGACCCTTTCACACAAACCACCCTAGCATCGTGTTGTATGGCGGTATACAAATCAAGATTTATACCAAAAGACACAATAGCCCACACATATGACGGTGCTTATATTAATCAACACAAGGCCTTTTCAAACGTGTCGATTGAGTGGTTGGAGTTTGTTAAATCAACACGTGGGGTCGCTGTAGAGCATGCATTAAACACAGGCGAGAAAACGGTAGGTCATTTCTTCCTTGATGGTTATTATGAGGATGACAATGCCCGGGTGGCGTTAGAGTTTAATGGGTGCATGCATCACGGCCACGATTGTTCATTCAACCCCCATGACACACATCCACTGTCTGGAACCCTGTACGAGGTCCTAAGAGCACGGTTCGATGACAAGGTAGACAGGCTCAAAAATGTTTATGGACTCGATGTGGTTGTTATGTGGGAGCGTCAGTGGAAACATGAAAAACGCAACAATCAGCAGGTTATTGATTTTATGGCATCATATGTTAAGCCCGAACGTTTAAACCCTAGGGATGCTCTCTTTGGCGGACCTACAAATGCGTACAAGCTTTACCACAAGATCAGCGATGGTGAGAAAATTCAATATCTTGATTTTACTAGTTTATACCCCTACTGTCAATCACGTAAATCATACCCCGTCGGACATCCACAGGTTATATTGCAAAATTTCGAACCCTTGGAAAATTATTATGGCCTTATCAAAGCAACAGTACTGCCCCCTAGGGGGTTGCTGCACCCTGTATTACCATTCAGGTGCCACGGCAAGTTGATGTTTCCTTTATGCTGCGCCTGTGCACAACAGGAAAATCAGTCAGGCATGTGTGCACACACCGACGCTGAGAGAGCCGTCTCAGGTACATGGGTGAGTCTCGAATTGTTAAAAGCTTTAGAATTCGGGTACATTGTAACTAAGGTGGATGAGGTCTGGCATTTTCCAGACAGATCTGACACTCTGTTTTCAGAGTATGTCAAAACATTCTTACAACATAAACAGGAGGCTAGCGGTTATCCCTCACATGTTGTAACCGAGGACGACAAACAAGGGTATATCACAGACTATTTTGAACATGAAGGTATTACCCTTGACCCATCAAAAATTTCTTTTAATCCAGCGCGAAGGGCCATTAATAAACTTCTTTTAAATTCTTTGTGGGGTAGGTTTTCAATGAGGGAAAATCTACCCTACACATCAATGGTGTCAGAGCCTAGTGATTTTGCTCGATACATTTTTTCGGCCGATATAGAGGTGACACACTTCTCTTTTATCTCAGACACAGTGGCCATGGTTCAGTGGCGACACCCGAAGGCGTTGTAGGGACTACACGTGATATAAACATATTCATAGGGGCCTTCACAACAGCGCATGCACGCCTCGAGCTATATGGTCTGATGAACACATTAGGGCCCCGGTTGTTGTATAGTGATACAGACAGTGTTGTGTTTGTGACCGCAGAGGGTGATAAGGAACCAGAACTCGGCCCGTATTTGGGGGACCTCACCACTGAGGTCGATCATGACGACCACATAATCGAATTCTGTTCGGAGGCCCCAAGACTTATGGTTATAGGACATTCAAGGAACGTGTTGTATGAAAGCTAAAGGGATCACTTTAAACGCCGAAGCCTCTAAAGTGATCAATTTGAAATCATTGATTGACCTGGTCGACCATTTTGTAACACACAGGGACTCCACACGTCATGTTATCGCGCGATCAGAAACCATAAATCGTGTTAAAAAAGCTCTCACATTAAAAAACACCCCACTTGTTAAAAGGTTTAAAGTAGTTTATAACAAGTGTGTTTTATTACCAGACTACACAACTCTGCCTTACGGATACTGAACATGGAAAGAAATAAGCCAGGTCTTAAAGAGGCGACGGGGTTTGACCACGGTTGCAGCACCCTTTCTCTTGCGTGATAAGTGGGCCATCTAACTCGGGAAAACGTATTTTGTAAAAAACCTACTAGCTAATGCGGACCGGGTGATTTCTGATAAAATTGAAAAGATAGTTTATATCTACGACTGTTGGCAACCGTTATATGACGAGTTGTTAAAAATAAGAGATATCACATTTGTTGATGGTATACCCGAAAGACTGGATGACGATAACCTATTACCTGTGTCTAAAACGTGTTTATTAATTATTGACGATGTTATGAAAGACGCCAGTAACAGCCAGCAGGTTGAGAAAGTGTTTACACAATACGTTCATCATCGTAATCTCAGTGCAATCTATCTGGTGCAAAATTTATTTTTTCAGGGTAAGACCAGCCGTACAATCAGTCTGAATACTAATTATCTGATATTGTTTAAGAACCCCCGGGACAATAACCAAATTAATGTGTTGGCTAGACAAATGTACCCCGGTAATACAAGATATTTTATGGAATCTTTCAAAGATGCTACAGGCGAACCATTCGGTTATCTGCTGATTGATTATAAAGCAAAGACGCCTGATTCATTGCGGCTCAGAACAGATCTACTTTCACCGTATCAAGTTGTGTATGTTCAGAAAAAAAAGAAATAAGCGCTGAGATACCGACATGTCTGCGAGGGTTATGCGTAACCTGACGCTTATGCAGAGTCTTTTAAATGCAAAACCTGCACAAAGAAAACGTATTCTGCAAACGGCTTCAAAACAACTGATCCTGTCGCTGTGTGAATTTTCTTTTAATATACTGCGTGGTGTGATACCGCTCACAAGCCCTCAATATAAAAAGTTGGCTAAGAAAAAGGCTTATATCAGGAACATTGCCGATAAAAAGATAGCTTTGGCTAGAAAGAAGAGAGTTATCAAGCAAAGAGGCGGGTTTCTTCTACCGCTACTATCCGTGGCAGTACCGTTTCTAACAAGCTTACTGTCGAGACAAAGCTAAGTTTATAGTTATTGTTAGCGTGTATCAAAGGAGGTGTCGGTGAGGAGGCAAATACTAAGACCAAATTATTCTTAACTCAGAATTTATTAAAGACAAGTAAAAGGTAACATGGAACCAAAGAAAGCCACACAAATCTCTCAATTGATTTGTCCAGCTGTCTCCTTGAAACTTTTCCTTTTCTCAAAATCAGGTCTTTGCTGATTGGCTGACGTTTTCCCAGGTCCTCCAATCGGCAAGCCACTTACGTCCGCGTGACTTCCTATCGGTTCAGACTGTCCAATCAGCAACAACCTACATCATCTGTCTATGAAGACAATGAACGCTGTCTTTGGTCTTATCAAACTCTTGTGAGAACTGGAGAAGAATTCAGCCTTATCAGAAACAGGTGCAAGAACTCAGAATAACAAAACAGGGGCCAAAACTAGTTTGCCACTTTCTGCGAAAACAAACATGAGCTCTGCACATTAATTCACAGTCAGGTCAGAATAAAAACATACTAATAAATTCCCACAATTCCCTCCTTTGCTCACATTTATGGGAGCAACACAATAAAAGAGAGCAACTTGAGCTCCAGAAACAAAAGTTTCCCCATACTGTCTCAACATTATATAAGCCTCTTTTGCTGGAGGTGCGGGACTTGTATGCACTAATAGCAGGTTACATACAGGCCTTTGGTTAAATCAACCCTCTGGCTGGTCTTTTCAGCTCTTGAACCCTGCCGGCGTGTGCCTACTCAGTCCAACCTTTGGGCATGCTAATTTTACACAAAATTATCAATTTAGGCCTTTTAACCCCCTGAGGTCGACGGGAGCGCGCGCGGCTCCCAGCAGCAATAAAAGTATATTACTATTTCTAATTTCGCGATATTTTATCATACACACGCGACAAAAACATTGACAGAAACCTTAGAATCGCGACTTTCCGATTTGAGCACTGGCAAATCAAATGGGATTTTTTAAATTAGGTTAATTAGACCAAAAGTAAACCTTGTTTTTTACTCTGTTTTTACCTTTTAGTAACGTCCCCTTCTATTGACATGGTAACTAGGTGCGAGTTTCGGGAGGTGTGGGGAGGGGCGTGGGGCCATGTGTGAAACGCCGGGCGTAAACAACACAAACTGTCCCGACAATTTGAAGCAAGATTTTATACAGACATACAATTTTATTCAAGATGGAAAGATTTTCTGCGCTGCAGTGTTTGAGAGCATCGATGGAAAGCGGCGAAGACAATAACTGACGAAGAGTAAGTAACTATATTTGATTTGCCATGTTATCAAATACTCGTATTCAATATATGAATTCCGTGTGTGAAATTGCAGCGTAAAAATGTCCCGACATTATATCGGATCTTGTCTGTGTTTACGGTTTGCGAGCTGCCAGCAACAGACGGTGTATGCTGATATTTATTTTATTTACCATATTTTCAAATACTCGTGAAAATATATGAATTCCGCGTCTTGTGACGCTATACGAAAAAAAATCAGAATCATTGCGGACTGCTGCGAATAATTAACGGGAGGATATTTAACCAGCTGGCATTCTGTTTCGGCGCTTGGACATTATCTAGCTTAGCTTGATAATACCTATTGTGATTAATGTTTCTTGCCTCTCGAGAACTTGTTTGTGTGCTTATTGTGGTTTAGATTCCCAGCGTTTAGTTTATTCCGAGATTTTGGATACGTTTTGTTTGTTCCTGATCGTTGGTTATTTTGTTTTGTCTTGTTTATGTCTTTCCGTGTCTTCGTAGACACGGATTTTGCTTTCGTTTTCCTACAGACGTTTAAAGATGAATATCTTAAACTTTTGATCATGTGCCTGTGCCCAATGCCAAACAGACTTTGGATGTTGTCAAACTGGCTTCTGTTAGTCGCAAGAAATGCGTAGGCTACTCTGCAAGATGTCTTTGTCTGATGGCCTTTGACCATGATCTTTCAGGTGTGGATCATGAATATTCAGTAAATTAGCATATAGCCCTCCCACAGCCTGAAATAAATGTGACCAGTTCTGATAAAAACAGGTTTTAGCTATTTAGATCTCATATGTGCTAAAACATTTTCACACCCTTACATAACCAAGACCTTGATGAACAAACGCACATTGGCAAAACAATTCGTCACTATAGTTTAGTGTGTGCTTTCACAACTTTTGTGACAGCAGAAAAATTAACTATTTTTAACTTGTGTGTTTGTAGATCTATTTACAAGCTGCATATGATACTGACCAAACTATTGATGGCATACAAATGTAGCTGTGATTGTCCTTCAAATAAAAATATTAAACACTTTGGAGTAAATGTGTGTTAAATTGATGAAATTGAGATAAATATCAGACCATGCCAAAATCAAAAAACATCGAAAAGCTTAGCACGGACCTCAGAGGGTTAAGCATTCTAGCACAGCAAAGCAATGTCACCCCGAAGGCTCTACTCAGCCACTGGGAAAAACCTCTTTGGGTCAAAAGCCACACTGTCCTGGCTTGGCAGTGCTGCCAGTGGGAGTGTTTAAAGGAGCACTCAGCATCCGCTCTGAGCGAAACCAACCGGGTGTCTAAACAGCGAACCAGACCCGCGTTTTACAATTTATCAGCATTGGCATCCTGGGATGCTACTATCAAGGGGCTTGGTCTAGCACATGAGCCATTAAGCAAAGCGTCAGATCACATGGTTATTTCAACCTTTCAATATTAGAGATGGATTATACACTTAAGTTCTTGCTTAGAATATAAAGTTACTTGGTAAGTATAGAGTGAATATAAAAATAGGTGTAAAAATAAGTATAAAGTTACTTCTTAGTGAATGTTAACAATAGAAGTAGAAAACATTAGAGTAATGCGACACCATACTTTCATTTTTCAATTTTTCCTCTTTTCCTTTTTGTTTTCTTAGCAACATTCATATAGACAGACAAACAAACAAACGAACAACAGATAGACAACATTCATCTACTCCTCTTCCCACAGGTCAGACATCAGGTCAGGGTATGGGTCGACTCCGAACTCGTTGGAGTAGTACCATGCTGCAAACTCAGGATCGGCGCGAAGTTCCCTGGTCAGGTTCTGTTCCGGGCGGAATATCTCGGCCCAGTCCCAGCATCGCCATCCTGCTCCTGACTCCTTCCCGTATCTGCAGTATGGATTTCCAATGGGGCAGTTCTCCGTGTAGGGTCCTGGCGGCTCCACCCAGGCTTTCTCCATCTCCCCAATTATCTGTGGACACAAAATCTCAGCCGCCGCACTAGGCGTGCAACTTTGCCACTCAAAATCATTAGGGGCTAAGGTGGTAATACTAAGAGCGGGAAAGATAGACAGTGCCCCGGGGGACCCCGAATTCTCCAATGATCCCTCTCCCAACAGTACAGCCTGGTATTTTGGGGGCATGTCATCTCTGGCAGTCATGGCTCTATCAATTGTTTTAGTTACCAATGTTCGGAGGCATGGTATACAACAGCATCCGCAAATTATGAACATAGAGGTGGCAATAGCCACTCCTATAAACAGTTGTCCAATCAGGGTTCCCCATCTCCCAAATTTTTTAGTTAACCAATCCGTTACGGGGTTGTTCACTCCAGACTGAGCCTTCATTTCATTTGCCAGTGCTCTCAACTTATTCACGCTTTGATCCTTCGAGCCTCCCTCTCTAGGGCGCAGCTCCAGGCTGGATCCCTTTCCGCTGAGTTCCTTCTCCCCCCGACTCCTCGGAGTGAAGGACCGTCAGCCTTTCTGCTTCCCAGTATTTTCTTTTCAAAAATACTGATCACAGAAAGCACTACTCACTTACTAACGCATTCGGTTTCAGTTTATAGTGGCCTGACTGTACATTGAGCCGAACGTGGCAGCCATTTCTCATGGTCTTAATGCCATCTGCGATCCGACCAGCCGGTGACCCAGTCGATAGCGATCCCTAGTCCTCCATCTAATCAGGACCCCGTAGTGGCTGTTAACCACCCAGTTAGGAACCGACGGTCTGATCCCTATCCCACTTCGCTATGGGTATAGAAACTTTGACCGTTTTCACCAGCCTTGCCTGTTCACAGAGGTCGTCTCTAACGCCCCTCTGCTAGGTGTGGACTGTCATCCACGTACCACGTACTGCCTGCATACTTACATGCGACAGCTACGCCGACTAGACGGTACCACGGCAGTATGTCCATTCATACTTCATCAGACACGGGGGCCTTCAGTCTTCTCCCCGGCACTATATAACGTCTTTAACGTGCCCTCGGAACTTTGCAATTCCGCCGCCGCCTGTTAGGGGCTAGGTTCGGGGTGCCTAATCCCCTGCCTAACCCCTTAGTCAGAGTGCCATCTGGTGCTGTGTTGTTTGCAATGACAGTGCAGCAAGCATCTCCAAACATAGAGCATACCCCTCCTTTCTCAGCCAGTAGCATGTCTAATGCGACCCTGTTTTGTAGTGTCATTAACGAGGTTTGGGATAGTTGTTGGTGCACAGCTTCCACAACATCTCTAGTTATGTTCGCCAATCGTTGTACGTTGTAGTGAATCATGTTTATCCTATTCACATTTTTGTTGACTGTTACCGGAAAAATAGCTGACCATAGGGGAAAACTCTCAAACCCGGCCGCTACTTCATCTACAAGTTTGTATTCATCAGGAATGTTTCTAGCTTGCCCAATTGCATCTATCCAGACTCCATCTGTGTTTTTGGCCTCTATGCTCAACAGTGCACCTCTTTTTTGTCTTGAAAACCAGATTTTCGACAATTTGTCTTCTATGTCTTCTCGCATCACTGTCTCACCCTCAGGGATCATCAGTACCGGCATGTTTAAAGAAACTAGAGCACACTTACCTCCCCAGTTATGAGGTAGCCAGTTGTAGAGAGCTCGGCCACCACAGTACCACCAAACGTCTGCTCGGGATATTGTCAGTCGAGTCGCCAACCTCGTACCTGTCAGAGTTACGGTCCTCTCACAGTCGGACAGTCTTCCTAGTTGGTGAGCGTTTTTTAGCATGTTGTTGTTTTGAAAACAGGTTACATCATGGACTTTCCCATGGCGAAACACAGGGGGAGTTACATTAGCTGCAGCCAGTGGAGAAAAAAATTCCCAGCCTGCACATTCCTTAGTTGGATTTTCTCTAGACATCAAAACGGTCAAGCATGCTAAATCTGAACCTAATACATCAGACCCGTTTTTGTATTCTTCAAAAGCTGTTTTTGTTAATCTCAGAGTTGGTCGAGCTCCTGTGCATATCAGACAATCTTGCTGCCCTGCTTGGTTAGCAAGTTGTTCCACCTGTTCTATCCATGCATTGCTGTCTATGAACCCGGTTTCAAAAGCCAGTCTAGTTTTGTAGGTTATCCTTTCTGTATCTAGTTTAATTACGGTATCTGGGGCTGACGTGGGTTTTTCCAATCGAGGAAGGCGGTCTGGGTGTACTTGTTGGGTGGTGTTAATAAGATCTATTCTGATTAAACCCATTGGATCCTTGCCCGATACGTCTACTCCCAAAAGTACGTGTTCCTGTTTTTTGGGATTGCGCCGCTCACGCGCTTCCACTGCGCACCGTGACAAGTTTTCGGGTCATACCCTACCATTGGCCATGGATTAGTAATTCCCTGTTTGGTTGTCAGAACGATAGGGTTAACCCCTGACCTGTCAGTCGAAATCAACTGTCCTCTCTTCAGTCTTATGTCATCTTCCCTCCCTGCATAATCGCTGAAACCCGCAGACTCACAAGGAGATGGGGGTCTCCCTGTCTTTTCGCTCTGCGTTTGTGGGCCAGCGGCCCCTGTCTTACTTCCTGATCTCTTGTGATCTCTCCATAGTGTTTCTGTGATCATATTAGTTTCTCTGACCTGCTCTCTCAAATCCTCTACCATGTAAGTCACCCTCCGAGCCACTCCTCTCATTTCCTCTATTGCCCTTTCCTGATCTGCATCCTCCTCCACTACCAACTCTCCTTCTAACACTTTGAGTAGAGGGGCCTGCACAGCAGCTTCCTGCTTGTCAAGTGTTTTGGGCGTTACTCTGCACTGTTCAGTTAGAGGGGCGTACGGGGGCGGGCGCTCTGCTCTCCCAATGTCAGCATTGCTGGGGAGTGGGCCTGCACTGGCTACACTGACTTCCGGAGCGGATTGCTGTTTGGGGGCTGATGCTACTGTACTTTTCAATGTATTATTTGGTTTTGCCGTATATTTACCCAGAATAGACAGAAATTCGGTTATGACCAGTAATCTGTCTCTGATCTTGTTTTTGTCTTTTTGGGTTGCTTTGGGGAACTTTTTCATGTTAAGTTTATTTTCTCCCTGAAATGCTCTCTCTCTTTCCTTTTCCAGGAGATTCACTCTCTCTGTTTCAGACATGAATGGCTGGTCATCTGCTGGAAACAAGCCTTCCTTTCTCCAGCCCTTTATGTATTTGAGCAATTTTGCCTTTTTGTGTTTGCCTTCCTTCGCTGTGTTTTTATTTTCTAAGACCCACCAGGCCTTTTTCAGTACCAGGGGCACATTAGACCCTGGACCTCCCTCACCTGCCATGTTTAGCACCTCGCTTGGTGTTTGAAGTTGCGATCTATTTTATTCGTTATTTAATACTGCTTATTTAGAGAGGCGTCCCTCCGTAAATATATTGTATATTACGCGTAATAAACTAGGTTGTTATTTTATCTATTTTTATCTTTATTTAGTAACGAACAATTCCGCGTTCCTCTCTCTTTTTTTTAGAAATGTACATGAGCGAATGACTCACTGTGTTACAAAACTGTACCGAAGCGGTGCCTCATAGACCCAAGAATGAAAACCGGAAAAATAAAAATAAAACTCCTGAGGGCGCAGATGTAATAATGCCAAAATCAATAACTCCAATATAAGGAAAATGGTTTATTGAAAACCAAGAGCCAACATAAAAAATGTTGGATCGTGCGCCTTATTGTAAAGAATTGAAAGCTGAAAAATGTTTCACTGGTGAAATGGAAACAGTCTCTGCTTGCTCTGTCACTCCTCGCTGCCCCCTCCTTTGCAAATTTAATTTTCTGCTGCTCTGTTGGCCCGCTGCCACCCTCTGAATCGGCCCCCCTTGGCGCGCACTCTACTCCGTGTAGCTCTGCCCCCCCCCCAACAATTTTCTCTTTTCCCCCACTGAGCATTCACCCTGCCACGGAACTTTCAAACGTAGGTTTATGCTAGCGAACTATTTGTCTCAACACGCTACAAACAGTATTCCTAGAATATCTAATTGAAAGGACGAAATAATTAAAACCTGGGAAAGGTTGTATTTAAATTCGGAGACCAGGGAAACAGATAACAAATCAAAACCGCTGCAAAGATTACGCATTTAAGTAAGAATGCTTGAAAGTACACTAAAATGGAAAAAATCTAAGCTCATACACGTTCCTGAACAGTATCGAAATATCAGGACAAAATATAGAACACTTGTAATTATAAGACTACCCCGAATGGTTGAAACTGAATGGTCTTTAAATAATCTAACTATCAATGTCCCAAACTACAAATGAAACGCTATCGGCGCACTAAACTGAAATTATGATGGAGGTGAGATAAAACAACTTACAGACTAAAACTGAAACAAGGAATATTTACCAACAAAGTGCTGAACGTCGTAAACTAAACTATTAAGAAAGTCTGTCGAATAAAGACCTTTAAAACCTTCCCGAAGCGGTGTTCCGACTCCTTATATTTCTATATAATATACACCATTTAGCAGTCGCTCCTATCTGCCCTTATATCTAAATTTCTAAATGACGACTTGTCGACATTAAGTCCCCATGTATTTTAGTATGGCCAGTAATGCGTGCGTGTTTTACTTTCTTTATTGGGAAACAGGGGTGAGCCTATATGTCATTTACTCATTAACTTTATCCGTTATATATGTCCCTTATTTCGGGCTCATTCGACTATAAATCGGGGCTCATTGGCCACGGCCCTTATCCTACTGGACCCGTGGTTGCGACAAGTCTTATTGTATTATACAGTATCACAGACAAACTATACAAGTCTTATTGTATTATACAGTATCACAGACAAACTATTGACATTCCTAATTTATTTGCAAACTTCAATGATCTCCCTTTTGCCAATCCTAATTTTGTATTTTAATCAAGACACACAAACCACAATGATTTCCCCCAAGTTGCCAATGTCAGTAATATGAATATTGCATGCAGTCCACCGAGTGTTCTAATCTCTCGACTCAAGCCGTGTGTGACTATGGGTTGAGAGATTTAACTACTCAGCACTGCGACGTACAATATCCTTTCAGCGTCGTGTATATAAGAAAAACCCACAGTCTCAACCGCCAGAATTTTTCGCAAAATCCAGGTGCAAACCCTTGAACTTCACTCCAATTTACAGTATTGTGTGTCAACACTGGGTGAATGCTGCGTATTAACACATCAATACTCAAGCGGTTGAAATACCCTTGCCACAAACGTGGACTAATTTCGTCAGCTGACAGAAATGAATGAACGGGGAAAAATATGCAGAGACACAACCGCTAAACTAATAGTTTATATTTTAAAGTTGAGATCCTGATCTTTCTTGATTATTTGACTATGCCCGTATTTTCCTCTTTTCTTTTTCTTAACAGATCAGGTGATACCGGTATCGTGGGTCTCTCCCCACGTGGGTCTCTCCCCACACACCACTTCACTTTAGACTGTACGTATTTACCCTAGGCCCGTCCTTGCTCACAAATTGTCTGCCTTGAATCAACTGGCCACGCGCAGTTCCAATCAACTCGCAAACGACTTGTTATTTGAGTTTGAGATCGCCCATACATCTCCCCTAACTATTTAAACTAATGTTGTGTCTCTGTATATCATTGCGTTACAATCTACTTGTCTCTCTTAATATAACAAACAATTCCCTAAATTTAGACCTTCTCATCCAACAGTCAGACACTTCACTCCTAAACTAATGCAGAATTTTATGAAAAAGGTTTCTGCTTACCTTTCAGATTGGCCGGCCTGTAAGTGTCGGACTTATCAGTGATCAGGTATGCTTGCCACTCTGCCGTGGCGGCGAACCAGCCTGCTCCCTCCTTCGTCGGGGTCACCAAATTGTTAGCGTGTATCAAAGGAGGTGTCGGTGAGGAGGCAAATACTAAGACCAAATTATTCTTAACTCAGAATTTATTAAAGACAAGTAAAAGGTAACATGGAACCAAAGAAAGCCACACAAATCTCTCAATTGATTTGTCCAGCTGTCTCCCGGGAAGCGCTTCTCCCGGGCCGTCTTTGAAACTTTTCCTTTTCTCAAAATCAGGTCTTTGCTGATTGGCTGACGTTTTCCCAGGTCCTCCAATCGGCAAGCCACTTACGTCAGCATGACTTCCTATCGGTTCAGACTGTCCAATCAGCAACAACCTACATCATCTGTCTATGAAGACAATGAACGCTGTCTTTGGTCTTATCAAACTCTTGTGAGAACTGGAGAAGAATTCAGCCTTATCAGACACAGGTGCAAGAACTCAGAATAACAAAACAGGGGCCAAAACTAGTTTGCCACTTTCTGCGAAAACAAACATGAGCTCTGCACATTAATTCACAGTCAGGTCAGAATAAAAACATACTAATAAATTCCCACATTATGGAATACTCCGAGAAAATGTTTTTAGTACCGCAAAGTCTAATTTCTAATTCCTTTCGTATTATATTATTATGCTTGTTTGAATCTTAGGTAGCTCTTAGTTACGTTAGTTAGGTAGTGTTTTTTCTTAGTCGAATCATGGGTCGAGGCTACGCAAAGGAAACACTACTGGCAATTGGTGAACGATGGACACTCTTGGGCTTCGCTTCGCGTTTCGCACCGGAGAGAAATAGCCTACCGCCTGGGATGCGCCCCAGCCGAAGAGGCTGCAGAGCCGGCGTTAAAACAAGAGAAAGACAGGAAAGGAACAGGAGGAGGAAGCGGAGTTTTAAACCATGCCTTCCGTCGATCATAATGGGGAATGTAAGATCATTAAATGACAAGAAGATTGACGAACTCACAACCCTGTTGAATGATCAGCGCGAATATTGGGAAAGCAGCGCTCTATGCTTCATGGAGACCTGGCTACATGGAGAGCCGGACTCAGCAGTCGAACTCACCGGCTTTTTGATGGTGAGAGCGGACCGCGACAGGACACTTGTTTTTCTTTTGTTTTTCTTAGACAGCACATACCAGTGTACTGAAGTACTATCTGGTGGATTTGCACTACCTCCAGTATATTTTTATTCTTTTTATTTTTATTTCTTAAATTATTGTATTTAGGTTTTTACTCTGGTTTTTAAATATATTTATTATCCAGTATGTTGTTATGTCCTGTATGTCTTGTGTGTTCTTTCACTCCTGTACCATTGTTGCTGTGACAAACCAAATTTCCCCCCCCCGGGATTAATAAAGGCTATTCTATTCTATTCTATTCTATTCTAAAGTCAGGTGGATAGATTAAGAGATAACCGGACCCCTATACCTTTAAGACAAAGTGTTGAGAACGACCTGGATGCCTCTATAAGAACAGTTCTGAATAGAACCGATTTGGGCGTCGATGAGAAGGCTGCTCAATATTCGTCATTGCTGCAAAGATATCTGGCCTTGATTAAGCAGGGTTCTATCGAGACTACCTCATTAAACCAGTCATTACCTTTGGACGTTGTTAAGAGTACCGGCCCGACAGACGTTGACCAGGGGGTGTTTGCTGATTCAGACGGTGTAGTTGTAGACATTTTGAAAAACATCTCTGCTAGAAGAAAAATGCGCAATATATTTTAGAGAAAATGAGTCAATCAAAAGATATAGCCTCGTGGTCCGATACGGGTGAGTTTATTTTAAACGGAGTGGTTGTTCAGAACACCCATATCTTTGACTTGATTAAAAACGTCACAGCACCGCACAATATTGCCTCCGGGAGAAGGCCACATGGTTGGCACGCGTTTCTGAGGGCTATTGCGACGCTGAACATACCCCTATCTACGGTTCCAAACAAACGTGTTAAAGGGGAGATTAATGCTTTTAAACACAGCCGTAGACCTGCAGCTTCGGGTGACGTAACGCCTGTGAGAAGGCCAAGCCCCACAGACAGCACAGACAACTTCATATCCCCGGCTGTTGTGTCACCCCGTTCTAAAAAATTACGTTTAGCTCCTAAATGGTCCAGTTATTAATTTTTGTTTTATTTTGTTTTATTTTATTTCAGTCTTTAAAAAAAATAAAAAATAAATGTGTTGTGAAATGAAAATGTGCCATATCTACCTGCAAAACATGTTTGAAAATGTGTTGTGTATCATTGTTTGAAAATGTTAATAAACGAATTATTATTTTTGTATGAGAATTTGTCTTCTGCTTGTGTTATTTACTTATCAGGGGGGTGTACAGACATGGTTTATCCTGTCTTAGCATACATTATTTTACAGAGCGAAACCGTACAACGTTTGATAAATGATATGTATATTTATTATAATCAGGCACACATTTCACCCGTCTGCACATGTTGTATACAGTTAAAAACATTAGAGTTACATACACATGGTTGTAATTTTCTCACAAAACGTGCTACCATGGAGTCGTTTTTAAAAAGGTCATTTGAATATTTATCCATTACAGACTCATAACTCATACCTTTAGACATATGGTAAATAAAGAATAGACAATGTTCGCCGCAGGTGACCGACGTAAAGTCTTGAACTTGTCTACCTGAATATTGCAACAATGAACATGTTCTTCTTAAAAACAGATAAATCGATTTAGGAAACATATCATCGTTAGGGTTGTGACCGAAGCTGTCAAAAAAACACGCCGTGTTGTCATTGGTTATGAAAACGGCTAACCAATGCTCGCCGGGTAAATTAGATGGATGAGTGTTAATGATTACAGATGCGGGGCGTAATCGTACAGGATCCGGAGGTAGTTGGTCTCTAGGTAATACCCCGAGAAATGTGTGTTTGCAGCGATTTTCTCCATAACGGCCGTTAGCTCTACAGTATCCATCCTGCACCTATTTTCTTATCATCCTGAATCACTGATCAGGGGCCTGTAATTCCTAATAATAGTCCACAAGAACCTGTCTATGATTAGATATTTCAATCAGACTATCAAACATCGCATAGACAATGAGATTTATAGTTCTTGGTAGGGGGATTCTGAATCTAAGTTCCAGCCGGAGATGTCCTGATTTGATTAGAGATAGGTGTTGTCCGAGTTCCTCATCGGGGGTCAGATTAAACGCATAAAGGGTGTAACCGTTCATAAATTCGTCTCTATCAATAGACATCGCCTGATTTTTTAAATGACGCCCAGATGCCATCACCATTTGGTAATACTCGCGAACTGTCGACTTCTTGAGGAAGTTTGGCTGCAACGGCTTGGATGGATATTGTACACCGTCAAGATGTAGTGCGAGATACTCCAAGTTATAATGCTTGAACGTGAACGGGTTCTTATTAAAAAACCCTGTAAACGCATCATTATCAACCATGCCTACCACTATAGATTTTGCCAATGTGCCGAGAAATAGATTCTCGTGATTAGACACACGTGAACCGACCGGTATGGAGAAATTTTTAAGGGTCACACGGTCTATCGGGTATTTTGCAGTTGCTGTGAGTAGGGCCTCGGCATGGCCCAACCTAACAGCCGGAGAGAGCGTAACCTTTTTGACAAACAGTGCTGCCGAGACAATTTGTATTTTGTAGTCTACGATATCATCACGGATTAGACAAAATTCATCCTTGCTCCTGGTCATCCGGATTTTAATATCAATTCCGTTTAACATCAACTTCTCTTGAAAAAAAATGTCACTATGAATGGGTGAGAGCAGCTCTACCACAGCACTCCCTGCAGTGTAAGTACACCTTTTCTTTAACCCCATATTATCACCGTCAGGGATTCTGACATCTGTGTGCCCCGCCGTGTCTTTGTAAAACAGACCGGCTGTGAAATTTGCTTCCTTCCTGATCAACATTGCTACGACCGGCTGTAGACATGACGTTGGTGAGGACATCGTGAGACGGGTACGTGAGGGTTGGACCCGAAATGCACGACTCAGACAAAATGACATAAAATAAAGACCCGCAAGGGCTTTATTAGAGGATTGTTCAGGAGACGTAGTCAAAACAAAAGCAAAGTCTGATAACCGAAAAATCAAGCCAATAACCAAAATACAGTACCGAGGGAGAAGGCAGTCTCGAACTCGGTAAACCATGCAAAGAATCAAAATAAACCAGAGTAGCTGTCAGCGGGGCAGAGGTACAGGAGGACGGTAGGCAGGCTCGTAGTCAGGGACGGTGCAAGAGTCAAGACCGAAGTCTGCTCCGCGGGGTAAAGGCACAAAAGACAGCAGGCAAAAACTTGTGGTCTAAACAGGCAGTGGTAACAAAACGGCAGGCAGTAACAATGGTCAGAAAACAGGCTTGGATCGTAACAAAGAAATCAGACTTGGGTAATGCTCAAAGGTGCTATAGAGATATAGGCAACAATTTCGCAAGGACGTGACAAAAACACTGAGCTTATATGGAGGTGTAGACAGGTGCAGACACTTAGCTTGAGAACAGAGCGAAACAGAAAACAGCTGAGGAGAGCATGACAAGGTAACAAGATAATTAGTCGTTGTTAGTAATTATGAAATCTCCAGCACGTTGGCAATTAGAGTTATTAAATTGCCAATCGTGCTAGCAGAAACAATAAACCTATCTAATCATTAGTAAATTAGTTCATTAGTAAATCAGACAAGGAGTTAAAAACAATAAGGAAACGTGAGCGACAGCGAGAGAGAGAGAGAAAGCATGAACGCAAGATCTGCGGAAAGAACATGGAAAAGTGTATGACTTAACTATGAACCGAAACGTAACATGAAAACAGAATCAAGACATGACATGAAATGAAACGTGACAAGAATGAAACATAAAACATAGCATGAATACGTGGAACCGTGACAGTACCCCCCCCTTAACGACCGACTCCTGGCGGTCTAGCGAGCTTATCTGGGTGGTCACGGTGAAAATCCTTGATCAAACTGGGGTCCAAAATGAGACTGGGGGCGACCCAGGAACGCTCCTCTGGGCCATAACCCTCCCAATCAACCAGGTATTGGACACCATGACCCCTCTTGCGAATGTCCAAAAGTTTCCTGACTGTGTATGCAGGGTGGTTATCAATGATACGGGGAGGAGGGGGGTGGGGATCGGGGGACAAAGGGGGTGAGTGGAAACAGGCTTAATACATGAAACATGGAACGTAGGATGAATCTTAAGGGAAGCAGGTAGTGACAATTTAACAGAAGACGGGTTGATGATGCTGTGAATCTTGAAGGGTCCAATGAATCGGGGTTGTAGTTTGTGGGAAGTGGATTGTAACGGGATGTCCTTAGTGGAAAGCCAGACGGAGTCACCTGGCTTATAAACTGGGGCTGGTGTGCGGTGGCGATCTGCGACACGACGATTCTGGTCTGCCGTGCGTAACAGCGCAGCCCTGGCGTCCTTCCAGATCTTGACACATCGTCGCATGTGGGTGGCGAGGAGGGAACAGCAATCTCTGCTTCTTGGTCAGGAAACAATGGTGGCTGGTAACCGAGGAGATCTCAAATGGAGATCTTCCGGTGGCGGCGCAGGGCAGGGCGTTGTGTGCATATTCAACCCAGGTAAGCATCTTGCTCCATGAAGTGGGGTTCTTGGCAGAAACACAACGAAGCGCCGCTCCTAGATCCTGGTTGGCCCTCTCGGTCTGACCATTAGACTGAGGGTGGTAACCTGACGAGAGGCTAGCAGTGGCCCCGAGGGCCGAGCAAAAGCTTTCCAGACTTGTGAGATGAACTGAGGACCTCGGTCAGAGACGATGTCCGAGGGGATGCCGTGGATGCGGAAAACCTCTTTGACCAGGACGTCTGCGGTCTCTTGGGCGGTGGGTAATCCGGGCAGGGGGATGAAATGTGCCGCCTTGCTGAACCGGTCCACAACAGTGAGGATGGTGGTGTTACCCTCAGAAGGGGAAGTCCGGTGACGAAATCCACCCCAATGTGGCTCCAAGGTCGGCTGGGCACAGGCAGAGGCTGGAGCAGTCCAGCTGGGGCCTGGTGGGAGGCCTTGCTCCTGGCGCAGGTGGTGCATGCCTTGATGAAGCATCTGGTGTCAGAAATCATGGAGTTCCACCAGAACTTTCTTTTAAGAACCGCCAGGGTACGGGTGAAACCGGGATGGCAAGACATGAGGGAGGAATGAGCCCATTGGAGAACCTGTGTCCGAGCAGCTGAGGGAACGTAAAGGCGTCTGCCGGGAATGGACCTGGGATCGGGCTCCCCTCGCAGAGCCCTTTGGATCACGGCCTCGATTTTCCACGTCACCGACGCTACAGTGCAGGACAAAGGGAGGATGTTCTCGGCGCCTCTCGCTCAGAGCTGGTGTCAAACTGCCGGGACAGGGCATCTGGCTTGACATTCTTCGAACCAGGGCGATAGGTGAGCAAAAAATTGAATCTTCCAAAGAACAACGCCCACCTAGCTTGGCGAGAATTCAGTCTCTTAGCAGTCTGAAGGTAAGCTAGGTTCTTATGATCAGTCCAAACGACAAAGGTTTTTCGGACCCCTCCAGCCAATGCCTCCACTCCTCCAATGCCAACTTGACTGCAAGGAGTTCTCGGTTACCCACGTCGTAATTTCTCTCAGCTGGTGAAAGCTTCCGCGAGAAAAAAGCGCACGGGTGAAGACGATTGTCGAAGGAGGAAACCTGAGAGAGCACGGCTCCCACCCCAGAGTCGGAAGCATCAGTCTCCACAACAAACTGGCGGGTAGGATCGGGGTGCACCAGGATAGGTGCGGAGGAGAACAGCTTCTTGATCCTAGAAAATGCCCCCTCTGCTTCGGAACTCCATCGAAATGGCATGGCAGTGGACGTGAGCTTGGTGAGAGGAGAGACAACTTGGCTGTAGTTCCTTATGAACCTCCGATAAAAGTTGGCGAATCCCAAGAAGCGTTGAAGATGTTTTCGAGTAGTAGGTGTGGGCCAGTCAGTGACCGCCTGAATCTTCTTGGGATCCGCCCTGATTTGTCCCTTCTCCAAGATGAAGCCCAGAAACTCAACAGTGTCCGTGTGGAAAACACATTTCTCCGCTTTAACAAACAGTTTGTTCTCCAACAGTCTTTGGAGAACCTGCTGTACATGGGACTCGTGTTCCTTGACACTGGTGGAGTAGATCAAAATGTCATCCAGGTAGACGAACACGTGTCGGCCCAGTAAGTCCCGTAGGACGTCATTGACTAACGCCTGGAAGACAGCAGGTGCGTTAGTGAGGCCGAAAGGCATGACAAGATATTCAAAGTGTCCAAGGGGAGTGTTGAATGCTGTCTTCCATTCGTCCCCTTCTCGAATGCGGACCAGATGATAAGCGTTGCGTAGATCCAATTTGGAAAAGATGGTGGCATCGTGCAGGGGGTGAAAAGCGGAGTCAATCAATGGCAGTGGATACTTGTTTTTGACCGTGATGTTGTTTAGTTCTCTGTAATCGATGCAGGGACGCAAAGAGCCGTCTTTCTTCTGGACAAAAAAAATCCAGCGCCCACGGGTGAAGAAGAGGGACGAATAAGACCATTGGCTAGGCAGTCCCGAATGTATTTCTCCATGGCCTCCCTCTCCGGTCTGGAAACATTGTAGAGGCGGCTTGAGGGGAGTGTGGAACCGGGTAGCAGCTCGATCGCGCAGTCATAGGGTCTGTGAGGAGGAAGCATCTGTGCCTGCATCTTGGAAAAGACTATTCCCAGGTCGTGGTAAGGGGTGGGCACATTCTCAAGAGAAGGCTTGGAGACTTGGGGTGGAGTGGATGCGCCCTCAGCTGGTGCAGGTGCGGATCGTAGGCAGGACTGGTGACACTCACGGCTCCAGGCTTGAATACGACTAGAATTCCAATCAATGATGGGATTGTGTTTCTTTAGCCAGGGTAATCCAAGAATGAGTGGATCGTTGGGAGAGCGGATGATGTGAAACTGAATTATTTCATGATGGTTGCCCGAAATGATCACCTGGATAGGTTCCGTGATGTGGGTAATGCGGCAGAACGTCTTGCCATCCAAAGATCGAGCATTCTCGGGGTGAGGCAGTGGAAGGGTGGGAATGTCCAGTTCCTTGACCATGACTTCGTCTATGAGATTGGCATCAGCTCCGGAGTTCACTAAGACGTTCACCTGGATCTCTCTTCCTGGAAGAAAGATTAAGGCAGTAAGGGTGGGACGAGGGTCATTCCTGGCAGCCCTCTCCGGATTGGATAAGGACCTCACCTCCACGGATGATTCAGATTTCTTGGACCGGTAGGTACACTGTTTTAGAGAATGTCCCAACCTCCCGCAGTAGAAACATGAACCGGTCTCTCTCCGACGTTTCCGTTCTTCGGGTGAGACTCTTATTCCAGCACGAGAAAGATCCATGGACTCAACTCCTCCAGTTTGTATCTCCTCTGGTTCTCCGCCAAATCTCTCCGGGGGGGGTTGTTGTTGCCAGATTCCCATGGGGTTGGAAGGTGGAGGTGCAGGCGGCTTAGCAGGTTCTTCCAAGAGGCGTGGCTGAACCGCGATGGCGAGTCTCCTCATCTCCGCGCACAGCTCCCTCATCTCCTGGCGAAGGTCGGAGATCCCCTGGGCATGCTGCTGAACGATGGCGCCTTGATGCTGGAGAGCGTGGAACATGGCGGTTGAGTCAGCAGGGTCCATGTTGGCGAAATTGTTCTGAGACGGGTACGTGAGGGTTGGACCCGAAATGCACGACTCAGACAAAATGACATAAAATAAAGACCCGCAAGGGCTTTATTAGAGGATTGTTCAGGAGACGTAGTCAAAACAAAAGCAAAGTCTGATAACCGAAAAATCAAGCCAATAACCAAAATACAGTACCGAGGGAGAAGGCAGTCTCGAACTCGGTAAACCATGCAAAGAATCAAAATAAACCAGAGTAGCTGTCAGCGGGGCAGAGGTACAGGAGGACGGTAGGCAGGCTCGTAGTCAGGGACGGTGCAAGAGTCAAGACCGAAGTCTGCTCCGCGGGGCAAAGGCACAAAAGACAGCAGGCAAAAACCTGTGGTCTAAACAGGCAGTGGTAACAAAACGGCAGGCAGTAACAATGGTCAGAAAACAGGCTTGGATCGTAACAAAGAAATCAGACTTGGGTAATGCTCAAAGGTGCTATAGAGATATAGGCAACAATTTCGCAAGGACGTGACAAAAACACTGAGCTTATATGGAGGTGTAGACAGGTGCAGACACTTAGCTTGAGAACAGAGCGAAACAGAAAACAGCTGAGGAGAGCATGACAAGGTAACAAGATAATTAGTCGTTGTTAGTAATTATGAAATCTCCAGCACGTTGGCAATTAGAGTTACTAAATTGCCAATCGTGCTAGCAGAAACAATAAACCTATCTAATCATTAGTAAATTAGTTAATTAGTAAATCAGACAAGGAGTTAGAAACAATAAGGAAACGTGAGCGACAGCGAGAGAGAGAGAGAAAGCATGAACGCAAGATCTGCGGAAAGAACATGGAAAAGTGTATGACTTAACTATGAACCGAAACGTAACATGAAAACAGAATCAAGACATGACATGAAATGAAACGTGACAAGAATGAAACATAAAACATAGCATGAATACGTGGAACCGTGACACATCGCCTACTATGTTTTTAGCGGCGTGCTTAAGATGTGGCTTGGCTATGTTAAAACCTTTTTTTAATAGAGGCATTGCAAAACGGAAAAAGCCCCTAAAAAGGCCCCCCAAGCCGGCCCCGTATTGTGCAGCACCGCCGGCGTAGCCGGGCAGACCACCGCCAGCTTGGTTTTGATAATAGGTTATATAGCGCTTTGGATCCCGTGCATAAGAGTTAAACGGAATCATCATGGATCTATTTATGATTTCACACACTATGTCTTGCAGGCCTGAAATGAAGTTTCGCGACCACTTTACCGTACGTGAATGGTACGTGCAGATTCTGGTCACTCTTTATCTCGATGACTATGTCATTAATATGAGCGCTGGAGACCGGTACGTAGTGGGTTTTATCATACCGGCTAGTGACCACTTGCAACTCTTCCCCGGCTATATGTACACACCCCAACATTGGCACATAGTGATCTCCTACGACCTGATGTTCAATTATGTCCGTGTATACAAAAAGATTATAGAACCCAGCGTGTAAATCCGCAGGGTTCGGGGCGTAAACCTTGTCTTTTTTAACATTATCCCCCCTCGCCTCACCCTGTTCAAAATAATGGTTAACACCTAAAATTATAGCTAGCCTTCCAACAAACTTTAGAGCTATATCCTTTTTTGTCACCATGTATATTTTGTTTTTTACCGGTGCGTATCCAAGAATTATAGACAGGGGGGTCGTATGCTTGTTAATAGCCGAGATAATATCCGTAAAGGATGTGTAAGTCCCTGATGTTATCATATATTTTGCTTCCGCCCCCGTTTGCTTATCAACGACCGTAAAAACAGCGTCTGATTGCGCTATAGTATGCCATGTTCTTGGATATTGAAATTCGACTAGACCGACCTGCCATGTCCCTTTCAATATCAGCGGTTTCGATAATTTTGTCCGGTAATTCGATATATCGTTATCAGGATACACCCCCCGTGACGCGTTGGAGGGTAATGTGATGTAAAAGCCCTCACTAGCCATGGCTTCTTAGTGGTTCTAGATGTCTATAACCTCCTCTTCACGAACCCAACTGTTGAACTTAGCAGGCCACCCGAGCCATTTAACAAGGACCATGAAACCTTTCTTGGCCAGAATTTTTCGACCTTAAAGGGTTTACTGCCGTCAATATTTATTTTTTGTAATTCCTCTTCATAAAAAGATCCCTCAATAAGTTCGCCGCTATGTATATTTTAGTCTATAGACTGGCGGGGTCCGGTGGATCCGTGCCGCTATGGTGAAATATTCCCTAGTATAAGTCTCTTCATAAGCTTTAGCGAATGGTGTTCTAGCCTTCGATATCCGTACAATATCATTTATAGCATATTTAAAGCATGGCTTGACAACATCCTTCAGACCATACAGTGTTTTAAAAACCTCTTTTTCGTTTTCTATACACACTTCTGTCGGGGTTCTTTGTATACTTCTATGAAAACTGTTGTTGTATGATGTAAGTATGTCTTGTACGACATCCACATATCTGTGTGAGTTGACCGATGTCAAATACCTCCACATCAAGCCCTTTAAAGTACGGTTAAAACGCTCGATAACTGAGGCCTTAAGCTCGCTGCCTGTGGAAAAATTGTGTATTTTGTGTCTGGTCAAAACCTTCTGAAAATGTTTATTGTAAAACTCTGTACCGCGATCCGTATGTAGTTTTCGAGGGACGCGCCCACTTCTTAACATACGTACCCACGCATATTTACTGAACACGTCAATACATGTCAGCATATACTTGTAGTTGTCATTAACCTTTGCGTACATGGACATGTCTACTAGATCAGCCTGAAACTGTTGGTCTATCCCGTAGACGATTACCCTGTTTCTAGGGTAATTAATGCGGGCTGGCGCATGTAAAGTGTAGGTCTCCTCCCCTTGCAGCCAGTCAGCCACGAATAATGAATTTTTGTCAGATAAATGAATACCTGTTTTCTTGAACACGCCACGTTTTAGGCGACTTTTACCATAACCAAGAAACGACCCCTCACTAGCGGGGTCGTAATAGACGTCCTGCATTTCTTCTGTCATCATAACACATCCGCTATAAGCACCCGACAAATAATGATGCAGTTTTACTTGTGACAAAACTTTTTATTCAGACTAAAAAAGGACACACATGATTCACATTGTATCAATAATGTTTAAAAATTCAGACTAAAAAAGCATTAACATTCTTACTAATCAGAAAATCTACTAGAATCTCAACAACCACACACACATTTACAATATCGTTTTTAGCTAGCTTCAGTATGCATAAATCTGTAATATATGCACATAGGCTGATTATCATACCTACATTGAAACTTTTCCGACACATGCCCAGACATTTTAGCAAGCTTGTTACAGTCACATGACAAGGCTTGATAACATAAGCACACATCTGTAATAAATCCCCCCAGACATCACACACATCCCTAGCGGACATCAACACTTTTTTCAGCCTATCTAAATGTGCTGCCTCAATAACAGCCCCTGGTGGTCTATTGCTAGTAATTACACCACACAATAAAGCAGCTAGCTCTGTCTTCACATATTGTTTATCAATAGGTGCTGCCAAACGGATGTTCCCCATGTCAACAGGCCTGTTTTTCATCGCCCCAGCACTTCACAGCTTCGTGTACGGATGCTTCACAAACGTGACTGATGAGGTTGTGCCTTATTTCACGCAGTTTCATACAGATGTACGGTTCATCCGCCAGACCAAGTAGTAACGTCTCAACACAGCCAAGAATTCTCGGTTTCGAAGGTCTTAAATCGATGGTTTGCAGAAGGTTTGAAAAAATCGTCGCAAGGCCCGGTGTTAACAGCCTCTGTGTGATGTCCTTTATATTGTTTTCGAAAAAGAATTCCTCTGGTTCGTACAGACACGGGTGGTGCTTCTGGCTTGGATGATCAATCTCACACCCGTAACAGGTCTCTCGGAGCTTCGCGGTGACTATGTTCTCCAGAAGCATACATGTGGTAACCTTTATAAGTCTCACGCCTAGGGGTGTAAGGAGACAGTCAGACCCTTCGCTTGTAGCCGGTTCAGAAGCACCCGTATTAGTTTCTGTAGTCGCCGTATTGTCCATGTGATTCGTCGGGTGCTGCCAGTGAAGGTATTCCTGGTCGTTGGGACCTGTAACGTGCGATGAATCAGTGGGGTTGTCCATGGTCCTAGGCTGTTGTAACATCTGTAAAACAACGCATGCACTTTATAGCTAGAAGGCCTCAGGGGTCGGGGCCCTGAATGCATGTCATACCGCTGCTCGCACCATCGGCATCTTCTGTTGGCAGTAACACCCTCTTTTTTTTCGGCCCGCCAACACCACAGAGCTGCATGTACGGATGTTTTACAAATGTTACTGAAGAGTTTGTGCCTTATTTCACGCAGTTTCATGCATATGTACGGTTCATCCACCAGACCAAATAGTAATGACTCAACACAACCAAGAATTCTAGGGATCGATGGTCTTAAACCGTTGGTTTGCAGAAGGTTTGAAAAAATCGTCGCAAGACCCGGTGTTAACAACCTCTGTGTGATATCCTCTATATTGTTTTCGAAAAAGAATTCCTCTGGTTCGTACAGACACGTGTGGTGTCTCTGGCTTGCTTGATCGATCTCACACCCGTAACAGGTCTCTCTGAGCAGCTCGTTGACAATGTCCTCCAGAAACATACATGTGGTAACCTTTATAAGTCTCACGCCTAGGAGTGTAAGGAGGCCGTCATGTCCTTCGCTTGTAGCCGGTTCAGAAACACCCGTATTAGTTGCGGTAGTCACCGTGCTGTCCATGTGGTTCGCCGGGTTCTGCCGGTGAAGGTATTCCTGGTCGTTGGGTCCTGTTACGTGCGATGAATCAGCGGGGTTGTCCATGGTCCTAGGCTTTGTAACATCTGTAAAATATTGCATATACTTTATAGCTAGAAGCCCACAGGGGCGGGGGCCTGGATACTTGTCATACCGCCACTCACACAGTCATCGTCTTCTGTTGTCAGTAACAATCTCTTTTTGACGCTACTGTAGCCACTAACCAACTCCCCGCAGTTAAACAGCTCATCAATAGTGCGGAACATGTCATTTACTACGACTGTGTCCTCATCGGCGACTGGTTTGTATTTGTCACGAAAGGCCCTCCAGGAGTCTTTAGCGAACGTTGCAGTTTCACGACACACACCCGCGATCCCTGTGCCACAGGGGTGACCACAGGGGTCACCACCGCCGTATAGTTTTACAGATTGACAGTCTTTATGAAACTTGTAACCGGTATAAAAATGCGGTGCGGCTAAGGCGCGTTCGTATTCTACAATTGCCGGCTGGTTCAGATATTGTTTCAAGACACTCGTTCTGTAATCTTTTCTCTTTCTTGGAGCCAGAGACAAACCTTTAAGCGTGGAGTTTCCAAGTCTTGTTGGTGTCAGAGTCTGTAGATGGACACGCCGAGACATTGTTGGTATGGATTACACATAGGTTGCCCCCCTAGCCTAACAGACAGCTACCTTTATTACCTGGCGGGGTCCACGTCACACACACCCACAGCCGCGGGTTCATACCCCCAGACCCCCTCAGACCCCCGCTCTCCTGAGACCGATACAATCTTTCATGGCTTGTGTCACAATCTAACACCTAGATGCTAGTTCCCCACCTGTCTCTACCCCCACCCCATCCTCCCCTCACTCCCACCCCCCTCCTTCGATTACCTGGCGCCACCAGCGTCACACACCCACACACACACACACACGCAGCGCACATTTCAAACATGAACAAACCTTAAAACATATGGTGGGGGCCATCAGGGGCCATCTGCAAATACTTAGGCATACGTCACACAAAGCACCCCCTGCCATAAACACCTCCCCCTCCACTTTTTTATCGCAGGGTAATAAAATAAATTAAACAGGAAATCAAACAGGATATCAAAAAGTAAATAAAAAAGAAATTAAATAAGGGTGTATAGAGCCCTATATATACTACTCGTGTGTATGCGTATGCATGCGTATGCCTTGCAGCTCAGAATCAGACACTGTAATGACTGCAGATTTGCATAGGATAAGCTTCCCTTCCTCTCTCTCTCTCTCTCTCTCTCTCTCTCTCTCTCTCTCTCTCTCTCTCTCTCTCTCTCTCTCTCTCTCTCTCTCTCTCTCTCTCTCTCTCTCTCTCTCTCTCTCTCTCTCTCTCTCTCTCCAGGTTATGGCAATCATCTGCAGTATCGAAAGAGTGATGATTTGTACCCTCCCTATAACAACGAAAAATCTAGCACGTGGTAATTTCCAACAAAGCAATACATATGTGGGTCAGAGCGGCAGTGGTCAGTGCGGAGCAGTGGTCAGAGGAGCAATTTCCTGTTATAATGGTGCCCTCACTGTGAAGACTTAGTGGTGTGTGTCCTGTGGTCCTTGTTCAGGGTGACAGCGTATACAGCCAAGGTGTTTGCTCTAGCCTCTGCCTATGGCGGAGTGGACACTTCTCGCATTTGCAAACCCCTGCAGTACCTGCTCCGGCATCAACAGGCACTTGGCCACTTCAAAGAAGATGCTCCAGTTGTCTCCAGAAGTCTCACGGTAACATGTCCCAAAATCAATGCACAGCACTGTTGCATACAAGTAGAGCACTGTTGTGTACACATACATAGTCTTTCTTTCAGTCCATTTATGTTCTCAAGAGTGTCTACATGTGATGGAGAGTATGATGGTGAATGCATTGATTTATAATGTCATAAGCCAAATAACTTTTAAAGAAGACAAGTGGTCATGACTTCTCGGTGTCCCCCTTCCAAATGAGTCATATGCAGTATGCTAATATACAAGTAATACTGTATAAAGGAAACACTTGAGTAAATGGGGGATACAAAGTGCAGGTTCTTCCACAGATTTGCCAATTATTTTGGCTACCATGGCTAGAAGAAGAGATCTCACTGACCTGATAGATGGGTGATTGTTAGTAGACAATGTGGGTCGACCTGGGGAGCAGGCTGACAGCTTGTGACGAAGAACAAGTGATGTTGGCATGGAACGGCCATCTCTGTTATGGTGTGGGGTGCATTTTCTTGGCGTGGTTTAGGTCCAGTCAACCTCTTAGAGGGAAAGGTAAATTTGAATAAATATAAAGCCATTCTAAGTGATCATCCTATGGTGAAGCATTTATATCCTGATGGGTGGTCTCTTCCAGGAATGCCACCATCCACAGGGCACAAGTGGTCATTGAATGGTTTGATGAGCATGAAAACGATCTAACCCATATGCCATGGCCATCTCAGTCACCAGATCTCAACCCAATTGAACACTTATGGGAGATTCTGGAGTGGCGCCTGAGACAGCGTTTTCCACCAACATCAAGAAAACACCAAATGGTGTTGCATTTCGGCCAATAGAATGCTAAGGAGCATTGAAGCTTTTTCTGGCGGCATGTGGTGGCTCAGCCCCCTTATAAGACTTTGTATTGGTACACTGCCTGGCCAAAAAAAAAGTCACCACCTGGATTTAACTAAGCAAATAGGTAAGAGCCTTCCATTGGATAATTACTGCAGTGATTAATATGTTTTAGCTGGCAACAAGTTATTTAACCCTAACTGATGCAGTGAGTAGCTTCTCATTTCTTAAACAACCATGTCAGAAGGTTTGGTGAAATCATATCGTAAAAAATTAACAGTAGAACTCACGGCTATGTTTAATAGTGAAAGTAAGAGCATTTCCACATGCACAATGCGAAGGGATTGGGACTAAACAGCTGTGTAGCCTTAAGAAAACCACTTGTCAGTAAGGCTAATCGGAAAAAAAGGCTTCAATTTGCTAGGGAGCATAAAGATTGGACTCTGGAGCAATGGAAGAAGGTCATGTGGTCTGATGAGTCCAGATTTACCCTGTTCCAGAGTGATGGGCACATCAGGGTAAGAAAAGAGGCGGATGAAGTGATGCACCCATCATGCCTAGTGCCTACCGTACAAGCCTGTGGGGGCAGTGTTATGATCTGGGGTTGCTGCAGTTGGTCAGGTCTAGGTTCAGCAACGTTATGTGCCCAAAGAATGATTTTTTTAATTTTTTTATTTAACTTTTATTTTACCAGGTAGTCCCATTGAGATCATCGATCTCTTTTTCAAGGGAGACCTGGCCAATATAGCAGCAAATAGGTTACAGACAGAACATACAGTACACAACAGAAAAAATGATGTCAGCTGACTGCCTGAATATACTGAATGACCAGGTTTTTCCATCAATGGATTTTTTCTTCCCTGATGGCACGGGCATATTCCAAGATGACAATGCCACGATTCATTGGGTTCAAATTGTGAAAGAGTGGTTCAGGGAGCATGAGACATCATTTTCACACATGGATTGGCCACCACAGAGTCCAGACCTTAACACCATTGAGAATCTTTGGGATGTGCTGGAGAAGACTTTGCGCAGCCGTCCGACTCTCCCATCATCAATACAAGATCTTGGCAAAAAATGTATGCAACTAATAATGTTGTGAAATAAATGTTGTGACATTGCAGAAGCTTATTGAAATGATGCCATGGCGAATGCATGCCGTAATCAAAGCTAAAGGCGGTCCAACGAAATATTAAGTGTGTGACTTTCTTTTGGGACGGGCAGTGTATTTCCTTTATTTTGGCAGTATTTCAGCTGTATGTCAATATCTGACCAGTCAACCACCCATGGTACGAAACCAGAAGTAATATACACAATATATATATATGGTTTTATTTAATTTGTTGGTATCTTCTGTTTTTCTTGGGGGCGGGTGCGGATAATGAATGTTCTAATGGAATCTGGGTTACAGCTAACTTTTTACTTAATTTAAATTAAGGCTTATAGCTACAAAATGAGAGTAGCCTATTTAAAATATAAGGCGACAGTAAAGCAAGTAACATTTCCCATCAATAAATTGTTTACATTTTTTGAATATTTTCCTAATGTTTGAATCTGAGAGGTTATGAAAATTATAAAATGATTACCTCATATAATATATTGTTTATGTCACTTACAACATATGCAATTATGTATACCCAATATTACCTCTTTCTCTTTCCCAGGGCGGAGTTAAAGATGGAGAACTTCCTGCTCTGACAGCGTTTGTTCTGATCGCCATGGCAGAGGCCCAGGATATCTGTGAAAACACAGTTTCAGTGAGTCTGAAGAAGTCACCTTGTAATCCAGTGTGTTTGCACTCTGATGTGGTCTCACTCCTCTTTGTGTCTGCATTCTGATGTGGTCTCACTCCTCTTTGTGTGTGCTGTGATTCAGGACCTGAGAAGTGGCATGCTGAGTGCCTCCCGTTATTTGCTTAGACAACTGCCCGGCCTATCCAGCCCCTATGCTGTGGCCATATCCACCTATGCCCTGGCCCTCCTCAGAGAACCACCCACAGTCACACTGCTCAGGCAGTTAAAAAGGGTGGCTGCCTCAGGTGACTGCCTTTATCATCCATCTCTCTGTGGCCTCCTTCATACTGCAGCTAAATACGGTTAAATACTGCCCAGTGAAACTGCAGCGTTAGAGCATTGGGTGGATGTGATGTGAGTAGGATGATATGGCTAATAGTATATTACTGGATGTGTAATTTCAGTGTCAGTAGGAAGCTGAGCTTTGTGCAATGATTGAAGGCATAGGATACACTGTATTCAAGGAGTTAAACCTTCTCAGCACATTACAATGACAGTGTCTCTCTTTTACTGCCATGTATCTCCCTCTTATTGCCCCTCTGTGTCTCTCTTACTGCCCCTCCATGTCTCTCTTACTGCCCTGTGTGTGTGCACGCGTGTCTGTGTATGCGTGTTTCTGCAGATGGAACACACTGGGGTGGTTATGATGCGGTAGGGGTGGAGGCTACAGGATACGCGCTGCTCACTCTTCTGAAGCTACAGAAACTGGAACAGGCTGCTCCTGTTAGTTGCTGGCTGATGGAAAGAGTTGGTTATAGGGGCAACTATGGGTCCACCCAGGTAAGCACTGTGTGCATATATGTGTATGTGTATGTGTGTGTGTCACTGGAAGTGAATGTGTGCATGAAGGTTTCAGTGTATGACATTTAGCCAAAGCAGTGGTGAAGAAAAAATATAAGGAATGGGTATCAAGGGGATAAAATAATAAATAGTAGCAAGTTAGTGTGTGGAAATGTGTGTGTGTGTGTGTGTTTGTTCATGTTCGTGTTCATGTTCGTGTTCGTGTTCGTGTGCGTGTGTATGTGTGTGTGTGTGTGTGTCTCTGTCTCATTCACTGTCCCTTAGACCGTGGCAGGCAGCAATAAACTGCAGTGAGTATACACCACTGTTCTCTCCGCAATAGTATTTTGAATTTTTCATGCTTGGGGAGGTCTTTGAATAGTGGGTAAATCTTATTGAATTTAGGAAGAATATTTTTCTAATTTCTTTACATTTAACACATTTGGCTGTGAAGTGCAGCTCTGTCTTCCCCTCCCACAGAGGTCAGTGTTGGCAGAGCCTTTCCTCAATATGTAGACGTGATTTTCTGTGGCGACCTTTCCTCAATGGCTAGCCTGTGCTCACTGAGTCTGCACTTTGTCAAGGTGTTTTTTTTGTAAGTCCCCATGGTCAGTTAGTCTGCCAGTGTACTTTCTTTTTAGGGCCAAATAGCATTAGGTTTGTGCTTGTATGTGTCCCAATAAGTGATGTCATTTTGTTTTTGATGGGTTATAATTTGGTTGACTAATTGATTTCATATCGATGTGCTGGTCCTGAGGCTGTGGGTTAGTGTTGGTTAGTGAACTAAGTGTCAGGACCAGCTGACCATGGGGACTCTTTCCTTAGCTCTTTTCTTGGCATTGCAGGGCTTTGTAATGGTATGAGTGGGGGTCCCTATTTTTTTAATGTTTCCAAAATGGGAATGCCCTCTTTTGAGTTCTAATTAGTAATGAATATTGGCGTAAAACCAGGTGCTGCAGCTTGTTCCAACTTGGTGGCCAGTTCGTAGATGTATATTTTAAATAGAGTTGGACTTAAGTTGCATCATTGGTGTACCCCACATCTCTGAGTAAAAAAAAAAGTTATTTTATTGCTAATTTTGATGTTACATTTATTGTCTGTGTACATTGGTTTAATTGTGTCATACAACCCCTACATCACTTTGGTAACTTTGTAAAATAGACCTTCATGCCAAATTGAATTAAATGCTTTTTGAAAATCTATACAGCAGGCAAATATTTTCTCTTTTTTTTTATTAACATGTATGTCAATTAGGGTGTGCAGGGTGTAAATGTGGTCAGATGTGCTGCAATTTGATAGAAATCCAATTTGACATTGTGCTTGGAAAGGCATTTTGTCTTGTGTTACTAATGCTACAAATAACCTTACCCAGGTGACTGTTCACACAAATGCCTCATAAATTGTTTGGGTTGAATTTATCCCCACTTTTAAAAATAGGGGTTAAGGGTCCATGATTCCAAATGTAAGGAAAGTAAATGCCTCATAAATTGTTTGGGTTGAATTTATCCCCACTTTTAAAAATAGGGGTTAAGGGTCCATGATTCCAAATGTAAGGAAAGTACCCACACTGAGAACCAAATTGAATAATTGGATGGCCAATATAATTTTTTTGCTGCTGTGTTTAGGATGCCATCAGGCCCACATTATCTTTTAGGTTTTAGGGCCTGAACTCTCTTGTGCCAAATGGTATTGTTTCATACAGTGATTTAAAATGGTAAATCCATATGTATCTTTTTTGTATGGCCAATTCTTCAGGTTTTCATTTATTGTTTTCCAACTTTCCCAGAAACGGATTGTGTTTATGATCTCTTCGATTAGTGTTTGCTGCTCGTAGGTGCCTTTTTGACTCAGAGTGTACGTTTGTATTGCTTTAGAGCTTCATAGTCCCCCTCCCTCTCCCTCTCCCTCTCTCTCTCTCTCTCTCTCTCTCTCTCTCTCTCTCTCTCTCTCTCTCTCTCTCTCTCTCTCTCTCTCTCTCTCTCTCTCTCTCTCTCTCTCCCTCTCCTCTCTCTCTCTCTCTCCCTCTCTCTCTGTCTCTCTATCTCTCTCTCTCTCTCTCTCTCTCTCTCCTCTCCCTCTCCCTCTCCCTCTCTCTCTCTCTCTCTCTCTCTCTCTCTCTCTCTCTCTCTCTCTCTCTCTCTCTCTCTCTCCTCTCTCTCTCTCTCTCTCTCCCTCTCTCTCTCTCTCTCTCTCTCTCCCTCTCTCTCTGTCTCTCTCTCTCTCTCTCTCTCTCTCTCTCTCTCTCTCTCTCTCTCTCTCTCTCTCTCTCTCTCTCTCTCTCTCTCTCCCTCCCTCCCTCCCTCTCCCTCCCTCTCCATCTCTTCTGCCGCCTTCTCTACTGTTGCATTTGCTGCATTATTTATTTTCTCAAAAAATGCCCTCACCCAGGGTGACTTACACAGCTCACATTTTCACAACTGCATGTTTACATTTTATCCATTTATAAATCTGCTCCTGTCTCTGCTGCTCCTCAGTCTCCCTTGTCTCTCTGTGTCCAGGCCTCTCGCAGGGACTCCTGAGACCATGACTATTTTAGACGTGTCCCTGCCCACAGGCTTCGTACCTTCCCTCGCATATCTGGAAGAGGTAATGCTATAAACCTGCAGGGGTGGTTTGTCCTAGATGTGAAAGAGGTAATACCTATAAACCTGAAGGGTTGGTTTGTCCTAGATGTGAAAGAGTTAACGCCTATAAACCTGAAGGATTGGTTTGTCCTAGATGTGAAAGAGGTAACGCTATAAACCTGCAGATGATAATAGCCTATGTTTGTTTTTTAAGGCTACAGTAATGCATTTGTCACACACCATGCAACACAACCAGGAAGGGAACAGCAGGACGCAGAGATAGAGAGAGAGAACTTCACCCTTACGGGTTCCGGATTAAAACAAAAAACTAAATAACAAAATAACAAACTAAATCAAAGAATTGCCATTTTGGCAAACCAAAATCTTTTACCTTTTTTAGGTTTTGGTAAATTCGCCTGTTCTGAACTTCTCTTCTCTCTCGTGTTTTCTCCCATTTCCAGCCACCTACTGATTAAGCAGCTTTAAGTACACAGATACATGCCACACAGCTGTGTGCCCTAGCTGCCCTGCCAGTAGGCATGGCTGCTAATCACCTCGATTCCCCTGTCCAGACCGACACATTCTACAGTATTTTACAATTCTAATCAATAAAGGATTAAAATTCTTAAAATGGGTGTCAGTTATGAACATTTAAGATTTCCGAAGTACCTGCCTTGCTGATACATTTGTATCTCTTAGGTTGTACTCCATCCATCCATCCATCCATTGTCTAAGCCGCTTATTCCTGGTCAGGGTCGCGGGGGGGGTGCTGGAGCCTATCCCAGCATGCGTTCCGGGCGAGAGGCAGGAATACACCCTGGACAGGTCGCCAATCCATCACAGGGCACACACACCATTCACTCACACACTCATACCTACGGGCAATTTAGACTCTCCAATTAGCCTAACGTGCATGTCTTTGGACTGTGGGAGGAAACCGGAGTACCCGGAGGAAACCCACGCGGACACGGGAGAACATGCAAACTCCGCACAGAAAGGCCCCCGGCCTGGATTCGAACCCGAGACCTTCTTGCTGTGAGGCGACAGTGCTATCCACTGCACCACCGTGCCGCTTAGGTTGTACTATATTTGTTAAATAAATCTTGATTGTTAAAACAAAATGACATGTCTGTCCTCCATTTAAAATGTACCTTTAATTTGTTTTTTCTCTGAAGCAAAAAAACAGAGTGGACCGATTAATTGACCACTACAATGTGGACAAAGAGCTCTCAATGAAAGGATCTCTGATCATCCACCTCTACAGGGTGTGTAACTGCGGTCACTGACCACTAGAGGTCAATCCTATTTTTCTAATTGTCTTTTCACAATGTGATTAAGTAGTTTCCGGTTTCATCTATGTATTGCATCTTCGTCTTTTTTATTAGTCAGAGGAATACATGTAATGGCCGACATTGTGCTCGTTATATAGCGGCAAAGTTATAAAGATTTTAAGAAGTCAATCCCCCCCATTGATCTACAAGCAGGCCAAAGTGTTCTGCGGTGTTTCGGTGTTGCGGTGTTGCGGTGCTAGATGGTGCTAGCTTCATTCAATGTTAGCTTCCATTCTGACATGCACGCTGAAGTTCATCATTAAAGCATCTGTAAAAAGAACCGGAGTCCTCGCATGCAGTCAATGGGCGGCATAGTAGAACACTTCACTGCATTCGGTGAAGGCTCCAAGATGAAGACGGAATCGCGGTAGCCTTATGTGGACGTCAGGCAGAGGAAAGTCATCGCGCGGAAGAAAAAGAGTTGTCACGTTTGGAACTGTTGCGTTGGGATGTTCAAGGAGCAGGTGGACAAGGCTATACAAGCAAGCACGTTGAAGCAAACGTCTTGGAAGTAGCGCAAGTACTTGTCAGCTGCCATTCAAGTTTCTATCGCACCAGGATTTCATCGGACAGCGTTCGTCCTTAAAGCTACGGTGAACATTTTCTTTGCGGTTGACTGTCCAGTAAGTAATAGCCTAAACGCTATTCCTTAAGTTGGCTAAAATATATTTTGAGTTCCACATCCAAGTATTGTATACAATTTCATTACAAGTGTGTTCCTTATATTTAGACTGTGTTGAGGTCGCTTACAGTTGTATTGTTTTCCATTTCTATTATTCATTGTGATTCATTGTGTTGAACATTGTAGGATTGGATGTGCATTTATGTGGTCCTATAAGGTTTAGTAAAAGTAGGCCAATCCTAAAGAGTATATTTACATTTTATATTTACATTTCATATTTGCCTCTCATAATTCTATACATTTGTTTATACATTTCATATTCGAATTTCATAATTCGACACATGTTATAATTAGACCTACATGTTTTATTGACATTTCATATTTCCATTTCATAAATACATTTAATATTTACACATATAGGAGAACAGCCTACATTTGATTTAGATTTCAATAACATTAAACACTACACATTCAACATGTCACACACAAGTGAACATGCTCTACTGCCTACTGAAGAAGTCACCCATGCACACCTTCAAGAAGATGGTGATGCAGAGCAGACCTCACCAAAGCAAGCTGACACTAGTGAGCAAGTTGAAGTAACCACACAAGACACACAATCTCAGGTTGACGCAGATAACACGCAACAGCCTGTAGACAGTAGGAGAAGCCAACGCACACGAACGCTCACTGAAAAGGAAAGGCTCTGTTAGATGACAAACTGAAGGATCTAAACGTGAATTTCACAAGGATGTACAACAAGTGGAAATACCACATAAATGGATTAAAACGATCCATCAAGAATAATGATGATGCTAATCTGATTGAGGAAGTCATAAGCACAATAAATACCATCCAAGTTGACGTTGATAATACTTACCTCAAAATAAGAGCCATCTCAAATCCTGATCCTGAAATCCGCAGAATGAATGATAAATGCCATGCACTCACTAGGACTGCAAATAAAAAGGCTCAACACTTCCTCAGTGATAATGCTGATTCAGAAGTTTCAACCTGGCCTGATGCTGAATCTGTGTTTGATAACACTGTATCCAGTGTCACCTTATCTAGCGAGCATAAGTCTGAGGGGTCTAAACAATCTTCTCATCCATCATGGCATGCGAAACAACAAGCTGCAGCGGAAGTTGCAGCCACACAAGAGGTACTCAAAATAATGAAAGCACAACATGAGCAAGAAGAAGAAATACGAAGACTTGAGGTGGAAGATCAAATGTTGACGGCTGAAAGAGAAGCTGAAGAAAGGGAAATTGAAGCAGAGAACGCCAGAAAAAGAGCTCAGTTCATATCAGAAAGTGCTAACAGAAGAATGAAGCTGGATGAGAAAAAGAAATTAGTGGAACGGTTGGAAGAACTAAAGAAGCACAATGCAGCGCAGGCAAGGCTGCAAGTTTACTCTGAGAGTGATCATAGCGATGAAGAAGATCACCCGTTCGCTCCTTTACCTCAACAAGCATCACTTGCGCGAGCTCTCCCCCCGCAACAAGCACTGCTTTCCCAAGCTCTCCTGGCACAAGAAGCCAAGCCCACTCAAGTCCAACACCCACATCAGGTTGTAGTTACTAAAAGCTCTCCCTCTTATTCTCACATTTTCACCTCAGTATCCGTTCCACAACCAGCCACATTTGCTCAAGCACCAGTGAGTTATCAGACCATGCCCACTCAACCTCTTCCCATGCAACAAGCCTCATTCACCCAAGTCCCTCCCACTACATCTCATGACATTTCCAATGACCTTGTGAGAACACTCGCTGAAGCTATCACAGCCAATCGAATTCCAATCCCGGAACCTGCTGTCTTCACAGGAGACCCTCTCAAGTATAATGATTGGAAGCTTTCTTTCTGCACTTTGATTGATCGGAAGAACTTGCCAGTTCAAGAAAAACTCTTCTTTCTGCGCAAGTATGTCGGTGGTCCGGCCAAAAGAGCCATAGAAGGGCATTTCCTAGCAGGAACAGAAACTGCTTACCGTGCTGCCTGGGACATACTTGAAGACAGATTCGGCAATCCATTCGTAATCGGTAAGTCATACCGCGACAAGATACATTCATGGCGTAAAATCGGCCTCAAAGACAGCGAAGATCTTCGTGAGTTTGGAGATTTTCTGAGCAGTGTCGAATCAGCCATGCCCTATGTTCAAGGTTTACAAGCTCTTAATGATTGTGTGGAAAACCAAAGGATTGCCGCCAAACTACCAGATTGGTTGATCTCACGGTGGAATAGAAAAGTCACACAGATTCAGGATGAATACAAGGTGTTCCCTGATTTCAGATACTTCGTATCATTTCTCAACAAGGAGGCTCGTATTGCGTGCAACCCCATTACATCACTGCAATCAATGAAGCCAAAGGAAGAGGAGAAATCTAAGCCAACAGAACAAGAACATTCTAAGTCTCAACGAAGGCGCAACGTCGGTGCTAAGACTTTCACCACTAGTTCAAGTGAGAAGACAAACATCATGTGTATGTTTTGTAACAAACAAGGCCATACTCTCCACAAATGTTTTAAGATGATGGAAAGACCCATCGAAGAGAGGGTTAGGTTTGTACAGCAGGAGAAGTTGTGTTTTGGCTGCCTTGAGACCGGCCATCGCTCTAAAGTCTGTACATCTAGGAGTACATGTGACTCATGTGGAAAACACCATCCAACATGCCTACATCAAAATCGTGAGAAGAAAGACCAAAAACAAGGAATGAAACCTAAACAAAACCAGTCAAATGAAAACAATAACAAAGACAAAGAGTCTAAACCAAAGAAGACACAAGAATCCGATCAAGCTACCTCCAATAGAGTAGTCCAAGACAAGAATAGCACTCATACCTCATCAATCGTTCCAGTCTATGTGTCCACACTAACTGAACCAGACAAGGAAGTCCTAGTGTATGCTCTGCTCGACACTCAGAGCGACACTACCTTCATCTTAAGGGACGTAGCTGAGACACTGAATGCCAAGAAAGATCCAGTGAAACTCAGAGTATCTACGATAACATCAAGAACAAAGGTTGTGTCCAGCGAAAGGGTAAAAGGACTTCAAGTAAGAGGCATCAAGTCTGAAACCAAAATCAAACTTCCAGCAACCTACACCAGGGATTATATGTGGGGCAAATAGATGCCATATACCCACAAGTGAAACTGCAAAGTCCTGGCCTCACTTAGAACATCTGGCAGATGAAATGTCTCATGAGCTCGACTGTGAAGTAGGGTTACTAATCGGCTATAACTGCCCTCAAGCTTTACTTCCCAGAGATGTCATCAGTGGCAATGAAGACCAGCCTTTCGCGCAAAAGTCTGCGCTGGGTTGGAGCATTGTTGGCTACAACAGTGCTGCCATTGACTATGAAGATGAACTAGGTGTGAGTCACCGTATCATCACAAAGCAAGTCATACCACCTATCACACCTTCTAAATTCAAGTCTGAAGTCCACTGGTTTACAGGACCCAGTTTCCTATGGCAAAAGGAACTCCCTAAAGAAGAAAATACTAAGGTTGGAGAGATCGACAATGAAGACCCAGAACTCAAAAGAGCACAGGTTCTCACAACCAAATCAAAGGAGGAGAGGTCTCTGTCAGATCGCCTAGCAAAGTTCTCAGATTGGAGGAGAGTGATAAAGGCCATAGCGAGACTCAAGCGTCGTGCAAAAGAAGCAAAGGGTCTGAAGACAAGATCTAATGGAGCCACAACGCTTGAAGAAAGACAGGATGCTGAACAATTCATAATCCATGTAGTTCAAGGAGAAGCGTTCAGTGAAGAGATCAAATCTCTAAATCAAGGAAAAGAGGTGCATAAGAACAAGTCAACCAACCTGCACAAGTTAAGCCCCTTCATGGATAGCCATGGTATCTTGAGGGTGGGAGGAAGATTGACACAAGCCGCACTCCATCCCCATGTCAGACACCCAGCCATCCTCCCAAAAGGACACCATGTGTCTCGTCTCCCTAGTTAAGCACTACCACGAGAAGGTGTATCATCAGGGCCGTGGAATGACGATCAATGAAATACGTTCCAATGGAATCTGGATTCTTGGATGTAGTAGCGAAGTGTCATCTCTCATCTTCAAATGCATTAAGTGCAGGAAGTTTAGGAAGTCTAATCAAGAACAAAAAATGGCCGACCTTCCGCTAGAGAGGATGGAAACTACACCTCCATTCACATACAGTGGTATGGACTGCTTTGGACCATTTTATGTTAAAGATGGAAGGAAAGAACAGAAGAGATATGGGCTCATATTCACCTGCATGTGTTCTAGAGCCATTCACATCGAGGTACTGGATGACCTTACCACTGATGCCTTCCTCAGCGCGTTGCGTTGCTTTATCGCTATAAGGGGCAACGTAAGTCAACTCCAAAGCGACCAAGGCACTAACTTTATAGGTGCACGGAATGAATTCCAGGAGTTGATGAAAGGAATAACCGAAGAGCGTGTGAAAGAACTGGGATGCAGCTTCGTCATGAACCCACCTGCTTCCAGTCACATGGGCGGTGTCTGGGAGAGACAGATCCGTACAGTGAGAAGTGTCCTCACATCTATTCTAGACCAGTTTGCTAGTAGGTTAGGCAGCTCGTCACTGAGAACGTACTTATATGAAGTGATGGCTATAGTGAATAGTCGACCGTTAACCACAGTACATCTCAATGATCCATCAGGCCCAGAACCCCTGACTCCAAATCATATACTAACAATGAAATCATCAATCATTGTGCCACCACCTGGAGAGTTTGTAAGAGAAGATCTCTATCTTCAGAAAAGATGGAAGAGAGTTCAGTTCTTGTCAAATGAGTTCTGGACCAGGTGGAGAAAGGAATATTTGCTTAATCTGCAACAAAGAAGAAAATGGAACAAGGACAGGAGAAATGCTAAAGTAAATGACATTGTCCTGTTGCAAGATGATGCCACACCAAGAAATCAGTGGAAGTTGGCAAAGGTAGTCGAAGTCTTCCCAGCTGCTGACAAAAGGATAAGAAGAGTCAAACTGTTAGTTAGTGATACAACACTAGACAGCAAGGGTGCACGCACAACTAAGCCACTTTATTTAGAAAGAGCCATACACAAAACAGTACTATTACTTGAGGCTGAGTAAAGGGTTAATTAATCAGTGAAAGTGATGAAACCTTTGTTTGTTGTTTAATAACAATGTAATGATTAATGTTTCAATGTTAAGTTCTATTAAGAATCACACTTTGTGTGATGGTGGGAGTGTAACTGCGGTCACTGACCACTAGAGGTCAATCCTATTTTTCTAATTGTCTTTTCACAATGTGATTAAGTAGTTTCCGGTTTCATCTATGTATTGCATCTTCGTCTTTTTTATTAGTCAGAGGAATACATGTAATGGCCGACATTGTGCTCGTTATATAGCGGCAAAGTTATAAAGATTTTAAGAAGTCAATCCCCCCCATTGATCTACAAGCAGGCCAAAGTGTTCTGCGGTGTTTCGGTGTTTCGGTGTTGCGGTGTTGCGGTGCTAGATGGTGCTAGCTTCATTCAATGTTAGCTTCCATTCTGACATGCACGCTGAAGTTCATCATTAAAGCATCTGTAAAAAGAACCGGAGTCCTCGCATGCAGTCAATGGGCGGCATAGGGTGAGTGACATCACTTCCTGTGAAAGTTTAATTCCCTCTTACCCCTTTCAAACCCCTGCTTCCCCACTCTTACCGCTCTTATCCCACTGTTTCCACTTTCTGACCCCTTCTTTCCCGGTAGGTGCCCCAGGTCACTAAGAAGTGTGTCCCTGTGGTTCTGTTCCGGGAATTCAATGTGGGTCTGCTCCAACCATCTGCTGTCAGGGCTTATGCCTATTATGACCAGGGTTGGGAGGGTTACTTTGTAAATGTAATTAGTGCCTGAATACTGATTACACGGCTCTGAAAGTAATCCGATACGAATACAGTTACATGTCTCAAAAAAGTAACGTAATCAGATTACTTTTAGAATACTTTTGGATTACTTACTTTTTCCATCACAGATGGGTATGTTTTGGGGTACAGGAGACATTGGGAAGCTGTTATATAGCCAAAGGTGGTGCTACTTAGTACGAAAAGGGTGCTCAAACTTTTGTACACGCCATGTTCACTTTTTTATTTGATCAGTAATACATTTAAATAGTTATTATGCATTACACTTTGAAAAAGGATGTCATGTTCAACTTTCCACTGTGTTGAGGTCAGGTCAGCTTCTGTTCATTTAATAATAAATACTAATACATTTGAGATGTCAATTTAGCTAAATATATGCAACATTGTATCTGCATTTTTTGTTGTAGTCGTCGTCATTAACATGTTATGGAATTAGAATGGACAGATTCAAAATTAATCATAATAAAAAGCAAAGGGATATTGAAAGGCAAGTTCTTTTACTGTTTTGATGGCTCATCATGAGCATAACTCAAACACAGCATCTGAAACAATGTAATAACTTTTGAATCTTTTTTGGCACTGGAATAACAGCGACTTGTAAGGGATATGGCTTAGAAAAGTGCCAGTGTTGGCGGGCTGTGTAGCGGCGAATGCTCGGCAGTGCATAACGTAATTGACGTATAGTAGAGTACAATTGTCTACCAAATTGGGAGAAAACTGGGAAAAATAAAAAGAATGAAATAAAATGTCATCGTTTCAACAATAAAGAAAGCAGTATAAAATTAGCAGAGCAGTTAATGCGATGCCTCAAACCGTAGGCTAAGGTCAGGTAACAGCAAATTACTGCAGAACTGTGTTCATTAAACTGAAGGTTAGCTAACGTTGACTTACTCCAAGTGCTTTTTAAGATTCGAAGTCGAGTCCTTTGATGCCGACAGTATCTTTATTCCTGGAAGACACAAGGTACACTGGACCGACAGATTTTTCCCATGTTCTTCTTTAAACTGGAAATTGTGTCGATAACGCCACAAACTAAAAGCTGACTTTTCTTCCATCTTGTCCCTATCAATGTTTGTCTGAGTGTGGGCGCGCTTTTTTAAAACGCATTTTTTTAACGCAGTTTTTGGTTCTGTGCAGCGGCTGTAGTTTTCATGAGCTGTGTGATGATAATCATGTAGGCGTGATAATTTCATGCTGTAACTTTAGTAATGAATATCAGCTCATTAATGTTTGTAAGGAAAACTTTCCACCAAGAATTCCAAGAAGTAATCCAAAATGTATTCACTTCAGGTTTATTAAAGTAACTGTATTCAGATTACTCGTTTTTCAAATGTAACGCGAGCTGAATACAGTTACTTAATTTTTGTATTCTGATTACGTAACGCCGTTACATGTATTCCGTTACAACCCAACCCTGATTATGACACTGGTAAGCTCACAGTCTATGTCCCTTCCTCCACAGGTAAACTCACAGTCAATGGCCTAGATTCAATCTCCCAATTTTTCACTGCCTTTAGTTGAGTGCTCATGGTAATCTAGCACAAGAGTAAATGAATCATAGTTCTATCAGAAGTCTCTTAGCTATCCCAAAATACACACATTATACTCCTAGATGGGATATTAATCACAAACAACATTTCAAAGTAAAAAAAAGGTTTTAAAAAGTTATTTGCATTTTATGAAAAAATATATTTATTTTAAGCCATTTCCAAAAATAATCTCTGTTCCAAGAAAACCTTATGCCATGAAAGACTAGTGTATATGTTATGGTGAATGTATAAAATCAGGAAATCTGTGATGCGAGCAGAGGTCCACCATTTTTCTGTCCTGTGATCAGTTGCGCATACCCTCCTGTAAGCCAGACTGAATAGAAAATAGTAAGCAAAACATATTTTGCATCTTAAAATATATCAGGCTTGTTTGCTGTCAAATGGATGTTGGGTGTTGTTATAATTCAGTTTAATGCTCTTGAAATACGTTGAAATCTGGTTTGCTTATTCTTTTCTGTTCAGTCTGGTTTACAAGAGCGTATGCACAACGGGACAGAGCTGGTGGACCTCTGTTCACATTATGGGCCCTATTTTGGTGAATTAGGACGCAAAGCGAAGACAGTGGCGCTTTAGGGCATGTCTAATGCAATTTCGGTAATTTCGTGACTTAGGACGATAGCGCACCTCCGGCACAGTTGTAAAAGAGTTTGGATTCACTTTTAAAAAATAGATGTGGGTGTGGTGGGGGTTTGGTTTCATAATGGCCAATCAGAACACCTATTTTCTATCCCTTTAAATACCAGTGCGCTAACGTGATTTCCTGACATGGATGACAGTTTTGCGCGGCTGCGCCAGGAGTGCTTCTCAAAAGAGGACAGCGAGGAGGTGTGGAAAAGTTGGCGTGTGAATCAGAGGGGGAAAACAAGGCGCACATTAATTTGTTATTTTCATGATTTGAGTTTATATTTTGAGACCTACATTGTTAAAAGAAAGTGTTTTATTTTACCATCTCTTTTTTTGTTTTGTTTACCATCTCATATTTGTAGGCTTTTTTTTCTTTTCTTCTAACTTAATGTAATTGTTAAATGGAAAGCAATAAATAACAAACTCACAACTGCAACTAGGCCTGTTTCATTTATGTTCGTCATGCAGTAGGCCTACATGCGTCACCCTGGAGTGTGCATCACAAACCACCTGGATATTAATGGAGTGGACCCCCTTCCGATTCACATAAATGATACCGTGATCAGATGGTGCGCGCAACTGCACATGTGTGCAGTCAATGGCACCCAAGACCCCAGGGAATCCACATTGCGTATAAAAATCTTGTTTAGTTCTCTGCTGGCTGTCGGGTGTAGGAAAAGTTATTAACTAATTTGCATGTTGGACAAGACTGGAAGAAACTGCATGTACAGCCAAACTGATAACCGTCTGGCCAACACCGGCTACCAAACCCAGGGTATCGCTCACAGCGTCCAATTATGTACTCCATTTTCTGTAGTGCAATTGGAAAAATGCAATGTGCATACAAACATGTATTTATTTAACAGGTGTATCTTACGGAACAGTAGCGATGGATGGCCTGCTGGCTTCAGTCTTTCATGTCCGTGCATTGAATAACCACAAGCTGTGGTGAAATTGTTTTTAGCTTAATTGATTACGCTTGCAAGTTACCCATGGATTGGATGATTTGCCTCAACGTTGGGGGAAATTAACAATATTCACAAAACATTCTCATGTGATTTCAGACATTTCTCACCTTATGTTCATATGTGCGCATCAATAAAGTCAGCAAATTGCACAGACCGTCAGCGTTTGCACTAAGAGGTGGTCTAGTTGGACGTTAATGCAAACTCATTATTTGACACCAAACTTGCATAGCGCCAACTGTTTTCACTGTCACACCCCATATTGCGCTGCCCAACCCATAGTCACGCAAACGCCTTCATTGCGCACCACGAAATTGCCAAACTCGGCGGAGACGGGAAATATTCAGTTTGCGACAGACAAAACTGGCAATTCACCAGCGCGAGGGCATAACGCCGCTTAGCGCCGGCACGAAAATAGGGCCCTATAGCCTTCCATGCTTCAACTTTCTATACAGTTATCGGGAAATTTACAGATTCCCTGTCGCACCGATGAATCTACAGATTCTCCGGGGAATTTCCTAGCTTGACAGGGAATCTACAGATTTCCTGATTTTACACATTCACCATAACATATAGACTATCCAAACCAATGTTCATGTTAATATGAGTTACCCTTGCTTTGTAAACTAATTGTTATATTAGTGCCATACACCATCATTAATCATTTAATCAATATTCTTAAAAACGATGAAAAAATAGAAAAAGTTAAAATGTATATTAAAAAAGTTATGCTCCATTTTTAAGAGCATAATCATACACTACCGATCAAAAGTTTTAGAACACCCCCATTTTCCATTTTTTACTGAAGTTTAAACAGTTCAAGTCCAATGAATAACCTGAAATGGTACAAAGGTAAGCAGTAAACTGCCCGAGGTTAAACATTTAAAAAAAAATGTAGGTTACCAAAAACTGAAAAATTATGTAATTGTTTTGGCAGTGAGTAGTTTCCTACACCATCAAAAGGCACTTGGAAACTGGAGGAAACTCTGACAGGAAGAGGTCTGGCAGACCCAAAGCCACAACAAAATCAGAAGACAAGTTTCTGAGAGTCAACAGCTAGGCAGCTCACAGGACAACAGCTTCAAGCACAGCTTAACACTGGTCGAAGTAAGGAAGTCTCAGTTACACCTGTGAAGCGAAGACTTCGAGCTGCAGATTTGACAGGTTGAGTGGCAGTAAGAAAGCCATTGCTAAGATGGCAAAATGAGAAAAAGAGGCTTACCTGGGCGATGAAACACCGCCAGTGGACTACTGAAGACTGGAAGACTTGGTCTTATGGACCAATTAATCAAAATTTTTAATCTTGAAATATTGAAAGGTTTTTGTAGGCCGTCGAGTAGGCGAAAGGATGGTTCCTCAGTGTGTGACACCAACTGTCAAACATGGAGGAGGAAGCCTGATGGCCAGCAACTTACACAGAGTGACTGTTAACCCACGTTAACCCATTATTTGTTCCCTGAAAAGGGCCTTTTTTTATAACTCTGAAATTGACATTATTTTTCGTTTTTGGTAACCTACTTTTTTTTTTTTTTTAAACCTCTGGCAGTTTACCGCTTACCTTTGTACCATTTCAGGTTATTCACTGGACTTGAAATGTTTAAACTTCAGTAAAAAATGGAAAATGGGGGTGTTCTAAAACTTTTGACCGGTAGTGTATATCATACAATAACACATATTCATATATATATATCAATAAATCAGATGTAGTATATACAATAAAGGTCTGCAAATAACATTCAATAAAATAATAAAAAGTAGGTCTAAAAGGTTTTCAAAACTTTTAAATATTTAGATATATATAGGTGTACATACTGTGTATATATACTGTATATATATACAGGGGGTAGACAAAATAATGAAAACACCAAATGAAAGGACTCTTATTGCAATTAAGATTTTTTAAATTAGGTTAATTAGACCAAAAGTAAACTGTTTTTTACCTTTTAGTAACGTCCCCCTTCTATTGACATGGTAACTAGGTGCGAGTTTCGGGGAGGTGTGGGGAGGGGCGTGGGGCCATGTGTGAAACGCCGGCGTAAACAACACAAACTGTCCCGACAATTTGAAGCAAGATTTTATACAGACATACAATTTTATTCAAGATGGAAAGATTTTCTGCGCTGCAGTGTTTGAGAGCATCGATGGAAAGCGGCGAAGACAATAACTGACGAAGAGTAAGTAACTATATTTGATTTGCCATGTTATCAAATACTCGTATTCAATATATGAATTCCGTGTGTGAAATTGCAGCGTAAACAATGTCCCGACATTATATCGGATCTTGTCTGTGTTTACGGTTGCGAGCTGCCAGCAACAGACGGTGTATGCTGATATTTATTTGATTTACCATATTTTCAAATACTCGTGAAAATATATGAATTCCACGCTATCGAAAAAAATCAGAATCATTGCGGACTGCTGCGAATAATTAACGGGAGGATATTTAACCAGCTGGCATTCTGTTTGGCGCTTGGACATTATCTAGCTTAGCTTGATAATACCTATTGTGATTAATGTTTCTTGCCTCTCGAGAACTTGTTTGTGTGCTTATTGTGGTTTAGATTCCCAGCGTTTAGTTTATTCCGAGATTTTGGATACGTTTTGTTTGTTCCTGATCGTTGGTTATTTTGTTTTGTCTTGTTTATGTCTTTCCGTGTCTTCGTAGACACGGATTTTGCTTCGTTTTCCTACAGGCGTTTAAAGATGAATATCTTAAACTTTTGATCATGTGCCTGTGCCCAATGCCAGACTTTGGATGTTGTCAAACTGGCTTCTGTTAGTCGCAAGAAATGCGTAGGCTACTCTGCAAGGTGTCTTTGTCTGATGGCTTGACCATGATCTTTCAGGTGTGGATCATGAATATTCAGTAAATTAGCATATAGCCCTCCCACAGCCTGAAATAAATTAAAGAGGAGTCTACAGATGTTTTTCATATTAATGTTAATTAATTGCCAATATTTTTCTGCTATAAAAGATGTTTTAAGGGCTACTGGGGTAGCTCATCCCTTTAAGGCAATGTTCTAGTATTTGACTGTATCCAGACTGTGCCAGTGCCGACTATGGTCAGCAGCCCTGCAGGGTGAAGTATAATTGATGGTAGTGTTGCCCAAGGAGGGAGGGATCAGTTGGCTCGGATTGTCCATGTCTCGTTGTACATCAGTGACCCCCGCTGGTAAATCAGGCACCCACGGTCTACCGTATAAATGTGTGCACATGAGTCAGAGGAAGTGTCTTCCTCTGACTCATGTGTTGGCAAGCTTAACTTGAAGACTGCGTTGTGAAAAGAAGCAGCGGCTGACATAGAGGTTGCAGTGAGCGCTGTTTAGAATACAATTGGGCATGCCAAATTGGGAGAAAAATGGGTAAAAAATACATTTTAAAATCAATGCTAATATGTGAGTTTCTAAAACAACATGAGAGCTCTAACAGATTTTGAAAGAGGCCAAATAGTTGGTGCCTGTTTGCAGGTGTGTCACAGAAACAGCAAAATTATTGAATGTGTCAAGAGGAGGAGTGTGTCAAATCATAATGGCATATGCCATAACAAGGAAAAACGGCATCAGGAAAAAGGAACAGTGGTCACAAGTCAAAGCTCACCAATAGGGACAGATGGACACGTGACAGGATAGTTACTAAAAAACACACACTCAAAAATGACTTGCCAACCTTTATCCAGTCATTGGTGTTTATACACCACATATAATTTCAAAGCACAAATCCACGCTAAGCTCGCAACAATGCAACAGCTAACGTAGTGAATTGATGCGATCAATTCTACTATCTTAGCTGCTGCATTGTTGCGAGTGGAACACACCACAACACAGCACTTGCAATCTCTGGTCTGAACAAAAACTGATCCAAACCCCCAAACTATTCTAAAATGAATTAGAACTTCATTTGTGGAGTTTGTTGTCTGATAAAAGTAATTAAGTCTCTTTGGATTGCCGCCGAAGTCCCAATAAAACAGAAATCTCTCTAGTCTACCAGCATATAACAATGATGCTTCTAATTTACGGAATAATGGAGGAAATTATGAGATGACGTAGTGAAATCCATGATGCTTCAGGGCTTCATTCGGGTACCACAGTAGATTATATTACATTTGTCACAAATACAAACAGTGGGGTTTACCTGGCTTTTGCAAGATTTTGTACGAACAACAATGTTTTATTTTCACATTACATTACAGGCATTTAGCAGATGCTCTTATCCAGATCGACTTACACAGTTTACATTTCTTTATACACAATCCATTTATACAGCTGGATATTTTACTGAAGCAGTTCAGGTTAAGTACCTTCCTCAAGGATACAACAGCTGTGCCCCCATCTGGGAATCGAACCTGCAACCTCTGAGTTACAAGCCCAGTTCCCTAACCATTATAACACACTGCCGCCCTTTTTTATAAAGTTACCAACTGGTTTCACTAATATGAAATGCTCCTTTCGTGCAGCAAGAACGCCATACGCAACTCATTAGGAAGAGATAAGAAGTGTCGTTTTTGAAGAAAAAGCTATTTACAGTACAACCATAATATCACATATACAGCAATTAATATGTATACATCGTTGGCATCTATTTCACTTGCTTTATTTTTTTGTCTGATATGTATTGTTTTTCAAAATAATGCTTATTTTTATTATTTTAAATGTGTATTTCATTCATTTATTAATTTCTTATTACATTACCAGGTCAGTTGGAAATTATTTTGAAGTAGCAACAATTTTTCAACAAGTAGCAACTATTTTCCCATGGTGTAATATCTTCCTCATGCTGTACTGTGGAGATGTGAACACTGAGCTAGATGAAGCATGTAGGTTTAACAAAAAAACATGCAAGCCAAACAAACACATTTAGCACAAAAAGGCAGGTACTTTCACATTCTTCATCCCTTCCTACTCTAGTAAGATCACAGCTTACTTGTTCAAGCACAACTTAAAGCCTTGAATGTATTGTGTGCGTTTAGTTTTGCTCTAAAGGCTCTGAACTCTGTTAGGTTTTATACTTTATACTAAAATCAAACACTGCTATCACAGCTTCACCTTTATGTTTTTTTTCTAGCAAAATACTGCACGAAATTTTACCACCCTTCAGGAAACAGAACAAAGCTGGGCACTATCTGTAACGGGGATTTGTGTAAATGCTACGAACGTAAGACCTTCCATCTGTACTGATACTGTCTTAAACACTGGTAGCACTAACACTACCATCTATACTGATATAACCAACATTGATGGCACTAATACTACCATCTATACTGATATACCCAACATTGATGGCACTAATACTACTATCTATATCAGGGGTGGGCAATCTTACCCTGTGTGGGCCAGTGTGGGTGCAGGGTTTTGATCCAACTGAACAGTGGCACACCTGATTCCACTAATCAAAGCCCTGATTGAAGACTTTGATTAGTCAAATCAGGTGAGCTACTGCTCGGCTGGAACAAAAGCCTGCACCCACACCGGCCCACACAGGTTAAGATTGCCCACCCCTGATCTATATTGATATACCCAACACTGCTGGCACAAATTCTACTATATCTACAACTAATGAGTTCTTTCCCCCTCCATCTTTTTCCTCATGTCTGTTTTTTTGTCTTTACCAGAGAGCTGTCCATCCCTCAAGGACAAAACTGAGGATCTTAGATTTGACAAAGCCTGCAGCTCGACCAACTATGGTTAAGATATGCCCTGACCATTCCTACAGTGCGACCGCACACAGTAGCACACCCTGACCACTCCTACAGCAAGACCACCCACAGCAACACGCACTGACCACTCCTACAGTATATGACCCATCATAATGACCTAATTTTGTCTATTCGCAGTTTACACCATGACAGTGTCTGAAGTCCGCAATAGTGCAACTGTGGATCGTTACAAGATGGAGATTAAGGAGGTTGTCAAGGAAGGTAAGAGTTAACTACATTAGATTGACTACAGAGAAGAACCTGAGAGGAGATAACCTGTATCACTTTCTATGCTCAAAATTAAATTCTACAAAATAGACATCCCCATGAAAATCTGGCCAAAAATCTTCAAAATAAGCATCTTGCCTGTTGCACTATATGGAAGTGAAGTATGGGGTCCACTCAGTAAGATTACACTATGTGGGACAAGTAGAGACCCTGCATACTGAATTCTGTCGAAAGCACCAACCGATGTGAATTAGGAAAATTCATTCATTAATACATTTAATTAACCAAAAATGGCTCCAACAATTATAAATGTCAAAAAAAGAGCTGTGTTTCTCTGTCCACAGGGCAGGACGTTGTGCTTGCAGGTCAGAAGCGGGAGTTTGTCTCCCACATCAGCTGCAGGGGTGTGCTGGGTCTACAGCAGGGCCAGGTGCTACTGATCATTGGCCAGACCAGTGACCTGATGCAGAAAGCAGACGGAGGGTGAGACAGGGAGGGGGGACAATATACTGACTGATTTACCTGTATGTATTGTGGCAGCCCAAAGGGTTGCACCAGAAAATGGCTGCCTGGCCTCCAACACATGGCAGCCATTTTCACTACATTTCCCAGCAGACCACAGCAACACCTGAACGAAGTCAGGCAATGGGAGCTAACGACCAGCTGAAAGCCATTGCAAGGCCTATTTAAAGAGCTCGCTCCCAGCACCTGTGAAGAGGAGTCGGAACGTGCGTGGGAAGGAGTGGTGTGAAGAGAAAGAGTTTTGAGAGAGAGTTGAGAGAGAGTTTTGAGAGAGAGAATTTTGAAAGAGAGTGTTGGAAAGTGTGTTTGTTTTTTGTGTTTGAAATTGGATTGCTTGGGATTGGATTACGGACTGGATTACGGAACTTGGACCTGGATTTTGGACATTGGAACGGACTTGGACAACGAGATAAGGATTTGTGGACTTTGTTTGTATTCCCTATTGAAGACCCCACCCTTTGTTTCGTGTTGCCCTTGTTCGTGTTAGAATAATAAATTATCATTTTGGTTATATTACTGCCTCCTCGGTGTTCTTCCACTTGCCTACGCCCCCTGCAAGGGGGACGCCTTGGACATATGGTGGAGAATGCGGGCAAAGGGCGGCACCTATAGGCAAGCACCTATAGGCAAGGAGGTAGTGCAGCAGGATTCTTCTTTGGTTTGTGCAACGGACTCCATGATGGAAGAGATGGAGAGACTGAAGAGACGGGCAGCCATGATGGAGGACCGATGGCGTGCCACCCTCCGTGAGGTCCAACAGCTGGAGCAGAGTGCCCAGATTGAGCTGTGCAAGGCAAAGCTGGAGTTGAGCGCCTCAGAGGAGCGCCACCTGCTGGCAGTGATGAAGTTGCGAGAGGAGCACCACATGGACTCCCTGGGAGTGCTGGGAATCATGGCTGGGGAGATGGAAAAGGAGAAGGCGTCCCATGGCGATGAGATGAGGCGTGTCGAGTCCCACAACCTGGCGCTCAAAGAGCAGGTGAGAAACCTAACCCAGAGGCTTGAGAATGAGCAGCGACAGTGTCTGGACATGCAGGAGTCCCAGGACCAGGCCACAGATGAGTATGCCAGGGCCTTGGGGGATGCACAGACCAGGCTCGCCCAGAAGGAGGCAGAGCTAAGGAAAGCAGCGGAGAACCATGCGTCCGAGGCGGAGCAACTCCGGTGCAGAGTGGAGCAGGAGAGCAGGGATACGCACCAGGTCGAGGCCAACGCCCTGCGGGAGCAGCTGGTCCAGCTGGAGAAGAGCGTGGAGCAGGAAAAGGCCCAGAACCAGGAGCTACAGGCGGTCCAGGAGAAGGCCTTGAGGGGGGAATCCGAGAAGCACGACCAACAGCTCAAGGAGCTCCGTGACCAGCTGGAGAAGAGCGTGGAGCAGGAAAAGGCCCAGAACCAGGAGCTACAGACCGAGCAGGAGAAGCTCCTGGCCCAGAGAGAGGACGTCAGCTCCCAGCTGCAGGAGGTGAACCGTGCCAACAGCCGGCTCCTGGAGCAGCTGACTGAACGGGCCAAGAGAAGGACAAACTCCAGCAGGAGCTGGAGGAGACCTGGAAGACGGCGGACAAGTGCAAGGCCATGCTGGACGAGCTGGCCATCGATGTGGCGCAGGAGAAGTTGCGGCACAAGGAGGAGCTGCAGGCTCAAATCCAGTCCATGGAGGGCACCAAGGGATGGTTTGAGCGCAGACTCAAGGAAGCGGAGGAGGAGACGGCGGAGAAGAGTGCGCTGGAGCACCAGGAGCAGGTCAGAAGCTGCAGCTGGAGCAGACCGCACAGCTTCAGGGGAAGATGGCGGAGATCGAAGCCCAGCAGCAGGCCACAGAGAATTTATTTAGGAAAGTATTAAAAATACAAACCGACACACTGCTGGACCTACAAGACCGACTGGAAGGGTGAGTGCAGAACTCGAATGGGTAAAATGTGTTCCGGTCAGGAAAGATTTTGCACCCAGGTGGAGATCTCGCAGCCAGTAGAGCCAGCAGGAGATGATGACCAGACGGAGTCAGAGTGGGATCGATGGTCCTCAGTCCCCCTCAGCCTGCCGGACCTTGGAGGGGAACTGGAGGAGCAGTTTGCGGAGGAGGAGCTATGGGGGGGACCATAGCATGGAGGAAAGCCTCTTGGAAATGGCTGAGGTCAGGTGGGACACCCAACCATCTCCTGATGTGGTGAGTCCATCTCCTCACTAAAATTGAAAAGACTGAGAAGAAGAGTGGAAATCAGTAATACTCACTGGAAAAGAAACTCAGAAAAGAACGGAAGTAAAATTAAAAGGATTAACTGTAACAACCATTTATGGAGCAGAAAGGCCAGAAGGACAAAGAAAGACAAAGGGAGAATTAACCGTGGGGTGAAGAGCATGTTTTCCCCAGTTACCCCACCTGACCCCTGAAAGGAAAAGGGACGTGGAAGAAAAAGCCAGAGAATGGACTAAGGAAGAAATGCTGCACAGGGTTCGCTGGAGGAGCCATGGAGGGCTGGTGAGGACCAGCGCAAGAGCGGTAACCATTCCGTCCGTGGACCCCAGAGCCAGTACCCACCTATGGCCAGGTGGTGGCAGACAAGGTGAGCGAGTTTCGCCATTTCCTAACGGCTTGCAGATGCTTTTTCAGGCAACCGGAGACTGGGGATTCTGGACGTTTGACCCAGGGGGGACACTTCCTGAGTGGACCTGGAGAGGGGGACCCTCCTGGTGGCCACTGGACATAGGCCGCTCGGCCCTCCCCGAGGTCAGAGCTGAGGAGGAGGGTGTGTGGCAGCCCAATGGGTTGCACCAGAAAATGGCTGCCTGGCCTCCAACACATGGCAGCCATTTTCACTACATTTCCCAGCAGACCACAGCAACACCTGAACGAAGTCAGGCAATGGGAGCTAACGACCAGCTGAAAGCCATTGCAAGGCCTATTTAAAGAGCTCGCTCCCAGCACCTGTGAAAAGGAGTCGGAACGTGCGTGGGAAGGAGTGGTGTGAAGAGAAAGAGTTTTGAGAAAGAGTTGAGAGAGAGAATTTTGAAAGAGAGTGTTGGAAAGTGTGTTTGTTTTTTGTGTTTGAAATTGGATTGCTTGGGATTGGATTACGGACTGGATTACGGAACTTGGACCTGGATTTTGGACATTGGAACGGACTTGGACAACGAGATAAGGATTTGTGGACTTTGTTTGTATTCCCCTGAAGACCCCACCCTTTGTTTCGTGTTGCCCTTGTTCGTGTTAGAATAATAAATTATCATTTTTGGTTATATTACTGCCTCCTCGGTGTTCTTCCACTTGCCTACGCCCCCTGCAAGGTCCGTGAGTGTCGCCCAACCCTTGGGGACGCCACAGTATTTTTCAGGTATTCATTCTGTTATCCACTGTTTGGCTGGGGAGACAGATTAATTAACAGACTGAATGATTGCCTGATGTGTGTCTCAGGTATTGGTATGTTCTGTCTGCAGGGATTGATTGATTAGCCTGTATGTGTCTCAGGTACGATTATCTTCTGTCTGCGGGGACGTGGTTGGAGAGAATCCCCAGCACAGCCGAGCAGCAGGGAGACAAGAGGGAGATCTCTATAGCCATTAATGATTTTGTATTTGAGCTGAAGATGTATGGCTGCCCCAACTAACTCCCTCTCCCCTCTCTAATACACCCTCCCTTTTCCTCATCTAACTCAAACTCGGGCCAAATTTGCCTTTGCCAATGCCTTGGATTTAGCCCATGAAAGGGGTGGTAATTAAAAAATAAATAATCTTAAAAAGTAATCTCAATGGAAAAAAGATCAATCAGATGCACTCATATGCTAGACCAGTCTTATTAGGCTGATTCAAAATGTATGATTTAGAGAGAAAAAAGTGATAGCGCATAAATGTACATTTATGTATATCTGACCTTTCACTACTAGTTTAATGACAGCAGCAGTGGGATCCTTTCCCTCCTTGGATGCACTTATATCTGTGAGCACTCTATCTATCTATTGTTGGGCAAGTGAGAATTTAATAAAAAATGAATATTCCTTAATCCAGTAGCCTTAACAGTCAAATTCCCTTTAAGGTTAAGCACTCTGAATACTGAACATAAGTTGTATTGCACATTAAAACCCCTCACTTATACATGTAAAATATATTTTATTTGACTTCATTTAATAATTATTACATTTTAAATCACGTAATTATTTGGTAGGCAGAGCAATCTGTCGGATAAAGGTTCATTTTCATCTGATAGAATTGCATATTTTAACTAACAGCTGTTTTACTCACTCTCCCAACACCCCTTCATACATACATAACTACACATCTGTGTCACTTTTACTACATGCACTGTACGCATTGTTGTAACAGGCCTACAGTTGAGATTGGGCCTTCCAAATCAGGAAGGCCTGCATACTAGCATGTGTGTCTTCCAAACAAGTGCAACCAGATGGTTTCTCTTTAGCTGAGCCATACAGTTATAGCGCCAGACATAGTGCTTAAACAGGATCTACTGAGAATATATAGAGAATAATAGTTACAAATCAGTGCAACACAGAATTGCAATTAAAAATAAAAATATATATGGTCACCTGAGTAGTGCGTGCTCCGGGCTCCCATCATGCTAATTTCGATCTTCAAATTGTGACTTCTTGAGAAGATGTGCTGCTTAAAACTCAATGGTATCTCCTGATACAACAGAGGAGGCGCTAGAGAGTGATAAGGTGATGCCCTCTCTCCCTGGGATCCTGGTGGGCTTGGCCCCTGGCACATTCAGGGCTGGAACACAGGGCAAGTCTTCAGCATGGTCCAATGAGCTAGATGAGGGGTTAAAGTTATGACATTTTTCATTTCCCATCTCCTTCTCTCTGCACCATCCATAGGGCTAGGTTAGTTTGGCTAAATTCAAAACATTGTCAATAATTAGTTGTCTCAGACTGTAATGTCTCAAACTGGATTTCCTGATGAAACTTGGCCTAAACAGAATGAATGCAAACAAATGATAGAAGCCTTCCATCCAAACTACAGCTACTATCGCCGGCTTAGGCAAAGTGGATGGCAGCTGGATTAGCTGTGATCTAAAATAAATTATGAATCATAGTTAACACATACTAATAATAATAGGTAATAGTATGATTTCTATTCACTTTGTATACTTTTTGGAATTAGATATTTCTGCTTAGTGATTTTAACATTCCCCTTAATAATGCTTTTAGTTTGCATGCAGCAGAGTTTTTGAAATGTGTAGGATCTTTCAAGGCCCTGAAAGAACATGTAACATGTTTCAGGGCCCTATCACTCCTTTAGATATACTCTCCATCTTATTCTGATATGTGTGTGTGTGTGTCTGAAAACAAATGACACATTGGCCACAGTTTCTGCCAGCAGAGGACAGTGTGGTGTTGATATTGGCCATTTAGGGTGTGCCCCTCTTGTACTGGAAATTGTGTAAAATAGTTTGGGTTTCCCACTGGCCACTGCAACATGCAAATTGCTAGCTCTAAACTTGATATTAGGGCATGACGTGTTTCAGGCATAAATGGACAGAACCACGGAAATACAAAAATATGTTATATGCACTAACGTAAAATACGGTATACTATATGCCAGGGCAATTCAATTCCACGCATCAAGGGCCACAGTGTCTGCAGGTATTTGCTTCAACCATGCACTACACCACCTGATTTCACTAATTAGTTTACCCTCAGGAGGTAAGAACATGAGCTCATAAGTTCAAACATGTATCTCCTGTATACACACACAGGGGATAGACAAAATAATAAAAAAACTAAACAATATATGAATATTTATTAACTGACAAGGATTTGGGCTGCCTTTCAGAACAGCTTCAGTCTTTCCTGGAATGCTATTATACAAGTTTTTTACTTTTTCTAGTGGGTTAATGGACCATCTTCAAGTGGAAATCGACTCTGCATGCTACTGTATGTTCCAGAACTTCCCCTAAAGCAGTGCTTCTCAATTATTTTCTGTTACGCCCCCCCTAGGAAGAAGAAAACATTTCGCGAAAAAAAGCTGAGACCAGTTCGTTTATTTTGCGGACCGGGGGGTGCTACAAAAAAAGCTGAAACCAGTTTATGTATTTCGCGGACCGGGAGGCAGGACCGGGGGGCGGGCCGGGGGCGCGCCCCACTATTTGAGAAACACTGCCCTAAAGGTTCAATGATGTTTAGATCTGGTGATTGAGGAGGCCATGGAAGGTGTTTGACTTCATCCTGGTGTTCATGAAACCACTTTTGAATCTATTTAGCAGTGTGTATGGGGGCACCACCATGTTTAACAGATAGAAACGGACAATCTGGGTTAAAGGTTGCTTTAGCTTTCTTCAAACATAAACCCGTCCAGATTTAGGAAAAAGAGGAAAAGACTACTCAGACCATACTTACGGTTCAGATTTTATGCTCATTACAACAGGGGGGTATTTCACGAAGCGCGATTAAGCTGTAAGCCTGACTTATTTCAGCAAGTCTGGATACATTCTTGGATAACTCTGTTTCACGAAGCAAGCTTGACTAGATGCCAGTTACGTAAGTTACTAGGGCAACATATGCTTTCGGGCTAGCCTAGTCGGGAGCAGGCTTACCGTGGTTCAAACTGGAATTATTCGCAAATATTCAGCCGGTGTTAGTGACACCGACTTGGACGGACCATTGGCTTAGAAGGAAGACGTTCCAGACTGTTTTGTCAAGTAATTATTTAGCTTTGTCAAATTATTTAAACATTTACAATTCAACTTTTTGTCTGGATATTTGTCTGGATATTTGTGAATAAGTCCAGCTGGCATCTAGTCAAGCTTGCTTCGTGAAACCGAGTTATCCGAGAACTTATCCAGACTTGCTGAGGCTTACAGCTTAATCACACTTCGTGAAATACCCCCCAGTTTTGCGCACCTAGATTGGGCAATATTTGCCCATTCTTCCTTGCAGAACTGTTCCAGTTCAGTCAAATTCCGTGGTGAGCGGCGATGGACTGCACTCTTCAAGTCCATCCACAGATGTTCTATCGGATTTAGGTCAGGCAAGGACATTCACCTTCCTGTCCTTTAGCCACTGCATTGTTTTTTTGGCGGTGTGCTTTGGGTCGTTGTCGTGCTGGTCAGCTGTCTAGCAGAGGGCCACAGGTTTTCCTCAAGAATTTGGGTGTACTTGGCAGCATCCATTTTCCCTTCAATCCTGACCAATTGCCCAGTCCCCGCTGAAGAGAAACACCCCCACAACATAATGCTGCCACCACCATGCTTCACTGTAGGTATGGTGTGTTTTGGGTGGTGTGCTGTGTTTGGTTTCCGCCAAACATAGCACTTGGAGTTCAGTCCAAAAAGTTAAATCTTGGTCTCATCTGACCATATAACCTTTTGCCACATGGCATCAGAATCTTCTACGCGTTTCTTCGCATAACGTAAACGAGACTCAGTGTGACACTTTTTCAGAAGAGGCTTCTTTCTTGCCACCCTGCCATACAGGCCAGCTTTGTGTAAAGCTTGTGAGATTGTTGTCACATGCACAGATCGCCCAATCTCTGCCATTAAGACTTGTAACTCCTTCAAGGTTGCCATTGGCCTCTTGGTAGCTTCCCTGATCAATTTTCCTGGCTCGGTCATCCAATTTGGAGGGACGACCTGATCTTGGCAAGGTGTGGGTGGTGCCATATGCCTTCCACTTCTTAATAATACTCTGAACGGTACTCAGAGGGATAGTTAAAGCCTTTGAAATCTTTTTATATCCTTCTCATAACTTGTGCCTATCCACAACTTTATCCCGGAGTCCTTTTGAAAGCACCTTTCCAGCCATGGTGAATTATTTGCATTACCATGCACTAATAGAAGTGGAATCCTCAAGGAACAGCTGATTTTATTGTAAAATAATCAAAACCACTACAATTGATGTCAGGTGGAGGCCAATTAGCTTGGTGTGTGATCTGGAAGGTGATTGGTTATATCTGAGCAAGTTTATAATGGTTATTCTAAGGGAACTGATCACTTTTCCAACCCTGTTATTTTAGTTTTTCATTTTTTATTAATTATCAGAAATGTTGCCCCTTTTATTTCACTTGAATATTGTAAGGCAAAATGTGTAAATAAAGCTAGAAAAAGATTGATTTTATGTACTTTCATTTCAGGCTGTAAGACAAAAAAAAGTGACTGTTTCAAAAGGGTATGATGACTTTCTATAGGCACTGTAATTATTATTAGACAAAACCTGTGGTCGTTATGTGTTCATAATGTAACCTAATGGTTAAATGGAAATAGACAACGCCACTCTCTTGGAAGGGGAGAGACCCTCACTTTATCGCTACACAATTTCTAGTCCCCACACAGGGTTTCCAATGAAGGAAGGCGTCAAACAGAGGTTCTTTTTGTATACCAAATTACACTTTATTAAATCACCAACATGTTAAAACGATCATATAAAACTCTGGACTAGTATGGGTTAAACCACTACAGACAATAAAAGTGCCAAACACTATTAATATTGCACACCCGGGTTAAGCACAGCACCTCTAGGATGTAAAGACAACCACACCACACTTCTAATAAATAAATAAATACAACCACGGCACTTCTAAATAAATAATCAAATAATAGTACAAAAATGGTCGATGGCACGATTCCTTCTAATAGCGGTGTTCTACCCAACTGAGGCACAGAGGTACAAATCAAAGTTAAACACTCTAAAATAACATAAGGAGACACAAAGAAATATAGGAGGAAAAACAGTGGCTGTAAACACGCCGCGCCGATACAGCCTAAAAATACAAAGGACTCATTACCCTCATGCAGCATAGACATAGGCCCACATACAGCAATATACAGAACACATATTTGGACTAAGCACATTATCAACTTCTCACCTCACTACGATCTACCCGCTCACTCCGTGGGTGAAAAGTATGGCTACCAGGAATGATCCTTTCCAAGGCCCAACCACATCAGGTACGTCTAAACAAAAGAGACTATAAATTGGAGGTCGGCAATGATGACACAGATTTACAAACAAAACCAAGAGTGTTTAGCCTGCTCATACCTTAAAACGTGGGGCAATGGCATATTCCTTTGCTCTGTTAATCTGTAACGCGCGTAGACTCCATTCACCTCATTCACAAAAGGACGAGAACAAACGTGAACTGAACTCTGAAGTCTCACGCGACTTCCCTTTACCTAATTTGGCCATACCTGGCCAGGGAACTCCTGGGTCCTAATGTCCCTCAGGTTACAATAATAACAAGTAACAAGTGTTGTTCTGGATGGCTGGTCCTTTCCTCATAGTATTGTTTGAAATTGGAAAATATGTGTAATTCACATATTGTTAGGAACCGGACAAGGACCCAGACGCAGATCAGGACTTAGGCAAAAGAGTAGTTTATTGGGAAGCAGGGATCAAAACCAGGAATCAGAGAATCGGAGGTACAAAAACGCGAGGCAGAGAGAAGTCGATAATCAGGCAGTCAAAAGGTCGGTAATCAGGAAGGCAGAAAGGCAAACAAACAAAATCGCTAGGCAGGCTCGGGGTAGTCAACAGAAGGGTAGTCTCGGAAAAATCTATAAACACTGGCTTCGGAAAAGTAGGCTCAGGGAATAAGAATCAACGTACTGACACGGAGAAATGAAAACACTGAACATATATACTGGGAGACATAATAGAAATCAGGTGAGACAACGAGGAGAGAGAGGATGGAACACAGGGAAGAGATAATTACATAACAAGGGGGAAACGCAAGACACGGACACTGAACCATACAAACATATAGACAATTAACGACCTGGGAGAACAGGCAGACACGTGCATAGTAAAAGGGGAGGTACGCAAAGAGAAACGTTGCGTGCGTATGAAGAGAGAATAGAAAGCTAATCAGGGATAGGATAATGGGAGAGAGAAATGAGCGATAGAAATAAGCGTGAGATAATTAGTGATTAGTAGCGTTAGTAACTAAATCTAAATCCTAACGTTAGTAGATTAGTTAGTTAGTACTGTACACATCTAACTAATATATACAAAGTGCGATCACGAAAGTAGGAAAGAAGAAAAAAAAATAAGCGAAGGCGGAGGAAACCCGGAAATTCTAAACACCCGAAGTGCATGACAAGACAGGGAGTGGATCACGAACTAAGACGGAACAGAAACAGACACGGAGCGGGACGTGACAGAACAATGAAAACACAATACAGAATAACAAATAACGAAAGGGAATAGATGAAACATAAACAACGACCAAAAACAACAGAACAGGGACTCAGAATATAACAGGACCCCCCCCCCCTAAGAAACGCCTCTTGGCGTTTAAACAGGAGGGATACAAAAAACAGATGAACAAACAAGAAGCAGGGAAAGCCAGGCCGACAAGGGTCAAAACACAGGGTGGGAACTAACAGGTCAAAACACGTGGCGGGATCTCAGACAGATAAGGGGCAAAACAAGGAGCAGGATCTCAGACAGGCAAGGGGCAAAACACGGGACAGGATCTCAGACAGGCAAGGGGCAAAACACGGAGCAGGATCTCAGACAGGCACGGGTCAAAACACTGGACAGAATCTCAGACAGGCCGGGAACATTCAAAGTCTCTGATTAATGAATTGTCCAATATGAAGCGGGAAGGGACCCAGCTTCGTTCCTCGGGACCGTAGCCCTCCCAGTCCACCAGGTATTGGCGACCACGGCCCCTGCGGCGAACGTCCAATACTTTACGGACCGTGTAGGCATCTCCACCATCAATAAGACGGGGGGGGGGGGTGGCTCAGGGGCGGGACACAAAGGGTGGGTTACAAGGGGTTTGAGGCGGGAAACATGAAAGGTGGGATGAATACGACGCATAGTATGGGGTAATTTCAACACAACAGCAGTGGGACTGATAATTTTGGAAATGGGGAAGGGACCAATAAATCGGGTGCGAGTTTGCGGTGGTCCATCTTCAGGGAATGTCTCTGGTGGACAACCAGACCCGCTGCCCAATACGGTAACGAGGAGCCCTGGAGCGTCCTTTGTCTGCCGTCTCCTTCATGCGGGCACTGGCTCGGAGAAGGTTGCGGCGTGTGAGGTTCCAGGTGCGGCGACAACGACGGAAGAAGGCCTGAGCGGAGGGGACTCCACCTCCACCTCCTGGCTGGGAAACAAAGGTGGTTGGTAACCCAGGGAACATTCAAACGGAGACATGCGGGAAGAGGAAGAGGTTTGAGAGTTGATAGCATACTCCGCCCAGGGAGTTGTTGGCTCCATGAGGAGGGATTCTGAGAGCAGAGACAGCGTAGGACCGTCTCAATGACTTGATTAGCCCGCTCTGTCTGGCCATTAGACTGGGGATGAAAACCTGAGGAGAGACTAACAGATGAACCAATAAGTAAACAGAAAGCCTTCCAAAACCTGGAGATAAACTGGGGACCTCTGTCAGAAACAATATTGTTGGGGATACCATGTAATCGAAAAATGTTCTGAATAATAAGGGTGGCTGTCTCCTTAGCAGAGGGAAGTTTGGGTAAAGGGATAAAATGAACAGCTTTAGAAAAACGGTCGATAACTGACATGATGGTAGTGTAATTGTTGGAGGGGGGCAAACCAGTGATAAAGTCAAGGGCTATGTGGGACCAAGGGCGGTGAGGGATGGGTAGGGGCTGTAATAGACCAGGAGGATGCTGGTGGGAATTCTTGTTCTGGGCACAGACAGAGCAGGCAAAAATAAAATCTTTAATATCTGGACCATGGCAGGCCACCAAAAACGTCTCTGAATAAAAGTAACAGTTCTATTAATGCCCGGATGACAGGACAAGCGAGAAGAGTGACCCCACTGAAGCACTTGGGAACGAACCGAGCTGGGAACGAAGAGACGGTTTGTGGGGCAGCGGCTAGGACCAACCTCCCCCTCCAGAGCAGAGCGAACAGTCGTCTCTATGTCCAGGAGAACAGAATAGATAGAACATTGGGGTAGGATGGTTTCAGGCTCGGATGAACCGGAAGGGAGATCAAATCGGCAGGATAGGGCATCAGGTTTGGTGTTTTAGAACCGGGATGATAGGACAGGACAAAATTGAATCTCGCGAAAAACAGGGACCAACGGGCCTGACGAGAATTAAGCCTCTTGGCGGTATGCAAGTACTCTAGGTTCTTGTGGTCGGTCCACACCAAGAACGGAACTTGGGCACCCTCCAGCCAATGCCTCCACTCCTCCAAGGCAAGCTTAACTGCCAGTAACTCCCGATTGCCAATGTCATAGTTCTGTTCCGTGGGGCTGAGTCGGTGAGAGTAAAAGGCGCAAGGGTGTACCTTCTTATCCTTGGGGGAGCGTTGAGATAGGATGGCCCCTACACCGATGTTGGATGCGTCAACCTCCACGATAAACTGGGCCGTAGGGTCAGGATGGATGAGGATGGGATCTGATGTGAAGCGCTGCTTGAGAGCGTGGAAAGCTTCTTCTGCTCGGGGATTCCAGTCGAACTGGACCTTGACAGATGTGAGCGCTGTGAGGGGTGCTGCCAGGGTACTGTAATTGCGGATGAATCTGCGATAGAAGTTAGCGAATCCCAGAAAACGCTGTAGCTCCTTGCGACTCACCGGCCGGGGCCAGTCCAGAACAGCCTTGATCTTCTGAGGATCCATCTGGAGGCTCCCGGCTGAGATGATGTAGCCCAGGAAAGTAGTCGTCTGGCAGTGGAACTCACACTTCTCGGGTTTGACAAGAGTCTGTTCTCCAGGAGACGCTGGAGAACACTGCGGACATGAACAGTATGTTCCTGAAGGTCCTTGGAAAAAATAAGAATGTCATCCAAGTACACAAACACAAACACATTAATAAAGTCCCTCAAAACATCATTGACTAAGCCTTGAAAAACAGCAGGAGCATTGGTCAAGCCGAAAGGCATGACGAGGTACTCCCAGTGGCCAGTAGGAGTGTTAAAGGCCGTCTTCCACTCGTCCCCCTCACGAATGCGTACCAAGTGGTAGGCGTTGCGCAGGTCCAACTTGGTGAAGATAGTAGCTCCTTGGAGCTGTTCAAACGCAGAAGTCATGAGGGGAGAGGGTAACGGTTCTTGACAGTGATGTCATTGAGTGCCCGATAGTCGATGCACGGGCGAAGAGACCCGTCCTTCTTGCCCACGAAGAAGAACCCGCTCCGGCAGGTGAGGAGGAAGGACGAATGATGCCAGCGGCCAGTGACTCCTGGAGGTACATATTCATGGTCTCAGTCTCGGGACGGGACAAGGAAAACAGGCGCCCCCTAGGAGGGGTAGCGCCAGACAGGAGTTCTATGGCGCAATCATAGGGACGGTGGGGGGGCAGTCAGGTGGCTCGGGACTTGGAGAAGACCTCCTTGAGGTCCAGGTACTCGGAAGGGATAGAAGATAGGTCAGAAGGTATCTCGGAAGGAGGAGGACTCGGGACAGAAGGTGGGCCTGATGAAGACAGTTAGATGAACAGGATGGGCTCCAACCCATAATCCTGTGAGTGTTCCACTCCACGGAGGGGTTATGGCGTACAAGCCATGGATGACCAAGAATGATAGGCGCATGAGGAGAGTCAATGACGTGCAGACATATCTTCTCCTGATGGTTACCGGAGAGGCGCAAAGTAAGAGGGGAGCTGATCTGGGTGATCTGGGCCAGTCTCTGCCCATTGAGAGCATTGGCAATGAGAGGCCGTGACAAGCTGGAAACCGGAATGCCCCACTTCGCAACCACCCCAGCATCGACAAAACTCTCCTCAGCTCCTGAGTCGATGAGAGCAGTGGTCTCTCGCTTCTCACCCTCCCACTCAATGGTGACCGGCAGGCAGGTCCTTTGTTTGGAGGAGCGTTCAATCGGAATGACACCCACTAGTGCTCCTCGCTTAACTAGTGGGCGTTCACTTTTAAAAGGACAGTTGGGGATGAAGTGCCCTGACTCCCCGCAGTACAGACAGGACCTAGTCACCATCCTGCGGTTACGCTCCTGACGGGAAAGTCGAGCACGATCCAGCTGCATGGGTTCAGGGTCAGGGTTAGGTGAAGACGCCACTCTGGGATGGATGTTGACTCTGGCAGGCGTCCTGAACCCGGCCGTCTCAGACCCAGGAACAACCCCGGCACTACGCAAACGGCGACACTCCTGAAGCCTGGAGTCTACTCTCGGATGGCCAGGCTGACGAGGTCGTCGAAAAGACTCAGGTAGGTCACGGGTCAGGATCTCGTCTTTGAGATGTTCAGATAGTCCGAAGATAAATGCGTCGTACAGCGCCTTCCTTCCCCAGCCACAGGAGTTAGCCAAGGTCTGGAAGTTGATGGCGTAATCCGAGACCGACCCTCCCTCCTGGCGTAAGTAGAGCATCTCGCGGGCAGCTTCGTGACCATGTTTAGACCGATCGAAAACCCTCTTCATCTCCTCGGAAAACAAGCTAAAACTCTGGCAGTAGGGAAACGACCCCTCCCACGCAGTAGTAGCCCAGGTCTTGGCACGACCGGTCAGTTGAATGATGACGTAGGCGACCCTGGAAACTTCGCTGGGGAACGTAGATGGCTGAAGTTGGAAAATCAGCTGGCATTGAGTGAGGAACGCACGACAACCGCCCGGTTCACCTGCGTACCTCTCCGGAGGGGCAGGCGGGGTTCGCGCACCGGCGCAGAGGGAAACCGGGTTGAGGTGTGGGGTCAGGAGCTCGCAGCATCAGGGTTAGTTCCGCCAAACTGGAGGTGAGGGTCTGCAGATGTTCGGTGACCGTCTCCAGATGGTGTTGATGCCGTCCGAGCATGGCACCTTGCTGCTCGAGAGCAAAACGCATCTGGTCTGGATCTGCTGGGTCCATCTTGGTCAGTACGTTCTGTTAGGAACCGGACAAGGACCCAGACGCAGATCAGGACTTAGGCAAAAGAGTAGTTTATTGGGAAGCAGGGATCAAAACCAGGAATCAGAGAATCGGAGGTACAAAAACGCGAGGCAGAGAGAAGTCGATAATCAGGCAGTCAAAAGGTCGGTAATCAGGAAGGCAGAAAGGCAAACAAACAAAATCGCTAGGCAGGCTCGGGGTAGTCAACAGAAGGGTAGTCTCGGAAAAATCTATAAACACTGGCTTCGGAAAAGTAGGCTCAGGGAATAAGAATCAACGTACTGACACGGAGAAATGAAAACACTGAACATATATACTGGGAGACATAATAGAAATCAGGTGAGACAACGAGGAGAGAGAGGATGGAACACAGGGAAGAGATAATTACATAACAAGGGGGAAACGCAAGACACGGACACTGAACCATACAAACATATAGACAATTAACTGACCTGGGAGAACAGGCAGACACGTGCATAGTAAAGGGGAGGTACGCAAAGAGAAACGTTGCGTGCGTATGAAGAGAGAATAGAAAGCTAATCAGGGATAGGATAATGGGAGAGAGAAATGAGCGATAGAAATAAGCGTGAGATAATTAGTGATTAGTAGCGTTAGTAACTAAATCTAAATCCCTAACGTTAGTAGATTAGTTAGTTAGTACTGTACACATCTAACTAATATATACAAAGTGCGATCACGAAAGTAGGAAAGAAGAAAACGAGAAAATAAGCGAAGGCGGAGGAAACCCGGAAATTCTAAACACCCGAAGTGCATGACAATCAATCAATCTTTTAATCAATCAATCAATCTTTATTTTTGTATAGCGCCATTTACAAACAGGTTGTCACACAGCGCTTCACAATTGGCATTTTCCAGAGGGAATCAAAAAACCAGAAAACCATTGGAGCCAATGTAGGAAACTGGAAAATTATTCCCTGACCCCTTAAAAGGCGGTCGAGATGAACTCCTGGAAAATTGTGGGATACAGAGAAAAACAACACAAATAGTCCTTGAGGCTCATGTGGCTTAACAGACCACTGGAAGGGCATTCTAAGTGTAGGAGTGGGGTGGACAAGACAGGGAGTGGATCACGAACTAAGACGGAACAGAAACAGACACGGAGCGGGACGTGACAGAACAATGAAAACACAATACAGAATAACAAATAACGAAAGGGAATAGATGAAACATAAACAATGACCAAAAACAACAGAACAGGGACTCAGAATATAACACATATAGGGTTATGTCATGTTTTAGGATCGCTATAATGCAGCTCTTTTGTTGTTGCAGATACCAACACATTAACGATCACTTTACTAAGATGTTCTAATTATGCAATCAAATAAATTAATCACCCACCTTTGCAAGTTCGCAGTAGGAGACACTCATAGAAAAGGGCCTGGATTACAATGCGCCATGAAATGGCTAAGCCACGCAGCAACCAGACACAAGTCACGAAGGAACCAGGTGAACGAGAACAGTTACATTTACAGATCAGAAAATAGAAGTCATAGAAAATAGAAGTAACCACCACAATGTCATATTACAACATAGAAATAGGATACAATGCCAACAGAGAGGAGAAAGATTTGGAGTGACACAGTGGTGGGCCGTCAGGGCCTGCAAGGCCTTCTCTGCTGGCCTAAAAAATATCTGAATCACAGACTGATGTTAATTATATTTTTTCCATGAATACTTATTAAATAATTCCAAATGGTCTGTCCGCTTCCTTTCATAGCTTTTCCCCTGGTTGCGCTGCTTCCAGACGTGTATTTTCATATTAAAGCATTTAACCAATCACATTTCAGCCATCATTTGTTGCCAGGGTCAAATAAATCTGCCTGGAGGCCTTCACAATCAGTTCTGCAGGCCCTGTAGCATAAAATAAGTGTTGATCAAACTGTTGCTTCAACCAATCAGATTTTGAGTTGGGGACACGAAGGCCTTCTAGAAGGCCTAGGTAACATCAGCGTATTCACACCTTTTGATTGGATAGTCAGAGAGTGTCTGACTATGATGTAATGTGATTGGTTAAATGCTTTAATATGAAAATACACGTCTGGAAGCACCGCAACCAGGGGAAAAGCTATGAAAGGAAGCGGACAGACCATTTTGAATTCTTTAATAAGTATTCATGGACAAAATATAATTAACATCAGTCTGTGATTCAGACATTTGAGCGGACATTTTCAGCCCTAAAGCGAATTAAAATTTATGCCAGAAATACGACAGGGCAGGCTCGACTTTCAGCATTAGCTTCAATGGCGATAGAAAAGGACTTCTTGATGGAACTGAAACACACGGATAATCTGTACGACAGAGAACTCTTTTTGAGGAAAGAAAGGAGGATGGATTTTGTGTACAAATAATAAGGATTTTTGGTGAGTAAAATGTTGCTATTTTCCTAAATAATATTGCAATTTTATGAGGTTATTATTGATGCTTTGTTATGTGTGTCGCAGCTGTAGCACCCCGGGTTTGTTTCTTCAGTAAAGGCATTTATTCTGGATACACGAGTTATCTATCTGCGATGCAACGGCAACGGGTGTCTGTTCGGTTTGTTTTTGCACTTTGTTTATTTATCTTTCTTCAGTCATGTTTCATTCTCGTTCTGTTTCCCAGTCTGTCATTGTTCCTGTTCGAGTTCCTCTCCTTGTCATGTCATGCACTTCGAGAAATTCTATGTTTCGGTTTTTTAGGGAGGAGGAGGAACGCATAAAGAAATCTGCATGCGAATAAAGCGGAACGTGAGAGGCGTACAGAGAGAGAGAATGACAGCGATAGTTAGAAGCGTGAGATAATTAGTGATTAGTAGTGTTAGTAACTTAATCTAAATCCCTAATGTTAATAGATTAGTTGGTTAGTACTATATACATCTAACTAATATATACAAAGTGTAATTAGAAAGTAAGAAGGAAGTAAAACGAGATTAGAAACGAAGACGGAAAAACCGAAACATAGAATTTCCCGAAGTGCATGACAGAACGAGAATGAAACATGACTGAAGAAAGATAAATAAACAAAGTGCAAAAACAAACCGAACAGACACTCAAAACATAACAATAAGATGGGTTTTATAGCCATAAAATAGTTATTGAGGGGTGGATTGATTCAGACGGAGCACTACTGAAGGCCTAGGTGTGAAATGCACGGCCCGCCACTGGAGTGACATCACAAAAAAAAGTGAATTAGGCTGTGACACTGGGAGAGGTGGAGGGAGGAGTAGAGAGGGCTGCGCCTCCTTTTTGGCTGCTGTCAGGTGTTCCAGTCCCACAGCCTGGAGAGGACTACAGAGGGCCTTGGACAGCAGCGGCCTCACTTACAGGCAGGCTCACCTGAGGCATGGAGGCGGAAGTGCAGGTTTGGTTACTGTTTCCCTCAATTGTATGATTTTGGATTTTTTACTGCTTTATTTTTGTTAATTGTTTAACAAGAGTAATAAATTGGCCGTTGGCCTATCAAACCCTAATTATTTTGTTTTGTCTTTCATCAACTCACCACCTGGCATGGTGGCCACCCCTGCCACCGTGCTACATAGGCATAACAAAACAAACAGTACATGTTCATACAACATAATCCGGTCCAACCAACAAAAGAATATTGACACTGATAGAACAGGTGAAACAATCCTAGCTCGATGAAGACAAATAGCTAGCTACATAATTTGAGTTCTCCAGAACCAAATTTAATAATTCGTGCCAATTTCTTGGAAATAAATCATTGAAAAACATGAGTGCTTACCTAGCTAGATATGTGGTTTGACATAAAACAATGGATACAATTTCTGTTTCTACCATCTACCATAGCTTCCTACTTCAGCAGTTCATCTTGAATCTTCGCAACAGCTTCAGGTACAGACCGCTCTCTCCCTCAGAGTTACTCATGGCCACTTTCACCCTCTCAACCTTTTTTAGACCTACTTCCCTGAGGCATTTTTTTAAATATTTTTGTTATAGTTTGTTTGGTTCTCTGAAGAGAAAGCAGGTAAATGGCACAGTAAACATTTTTGTACTCCAATTAACTTTATACAGACCCATTGAAGTGTTTAACTCATATTACCTTTGCTTAACACAGGTAACACTCCCTGTATGACAATGTAAGATTGACTGATGACGGAAGTAACCTGATGTTCCAATTCTACCGTCCTATTGCCTATTTACATAATGTGATGACCTTGCACTGTTTGATGCAAACAAACTAAGTAACCTTTAAGGACTAATGTCTAATGCTTTTGCCATGTTATCAATATGAAAACATTTTGTCATGTTTCTGTTTTGCTTCCTTGTAGGCCTGATGTTGGTCTGACTGTGTTAGACCAATTGTCCAATGAAATGCCATTGCATGCTAATTACTTAATTGATAGCAGCTTAATTAGCTGCCCCTTTTAATGCATACTTCACTAATTGCTTAATTGTATTATTCACTAATTGCTTAATTGTATAATTGGTTGCAGCATAAATAGCTGCCCAAATTGAGACAACTTCATTGCTCACTGCTGAAAGCCTAGTTGCTGAAACGTTTAAATCTCACTTCTCACTTTAAATCCAATAAGCGTAAGTTAGCAATGCATGAGGAAATACAGCAAGCACTATACAGTAGTTATGTCACTGGAAAGCTATCTAGTGCACTGTTAATGAATCACCTAAAGCATAGCTAGCTGGCTAGGTAGTAAACTAGGCAGCTAACACAGGTAGCTATGGGGTTGGATTGTGCTAAAAATGGGAGGAATGATTGGTCGAAGGAGGCGACTGATGATACATCTCTGGTTTTGCTGTTAACTCTGCTGTTAACATTTTTATACGTTTTATAGCGATATACTGTATACCAAATTAATGATACATTATTCTAACACCTGATTGATAATTATCATGGTTGTTTTTGACAATATTTAACAGCAGAGTTGTCTAACTAGCTAAATATTTATTTTACGCAAGCTTGGTGGCTGCAGTATGAAATAAACTTCAGCTACCAAGCTTGCAGAAACTTTGGTGGGTGACTTTGCCATACCAGTAGCCTCCCATGTATGGGGTGTGGATTGTCATCTCTGCTAGCTTTACCAGTCGCTTCTCTTAGTCACCTACACAGACATATCTGTGACTTGCCTAGGAATCCCAATGGATGACTAGCCTAGGAGTGTCAGTGACTGGCCTAGGAATCCCACTGGGGCCGGGAGTGCCACTAGGGGGTGGCAATTGGTTGTCCGCTCCTGGGAGGGGGGAGGGAAGCCGATATGAGTCGGTTGCATATAGGAGTGGCTCTGTGTACCAGAGGTACAGTCGACGGCTTGGTGAGTGCCAGCTCAGAGGATGCGGTACATCGCTTTTGTCACTGCCAGTCTCAGGGCTACAGCAGCGAACTCACAATACGGGGGGGATTGACATGAAAAGAAAGGGTGTATTTGGCTACTAAATTGGGAGACAAATCTGTCCCCCGACACATTAGTCACCTCTTTCAGGTTATCATTCACCACACCATTGACTTCTGTCGATACATCAGTCGCCTCCTTTGACCAATCGTTTGCCCTATTTTTGGAACAATCCACCCTTCATAGGCAGCCACGTTGCTAAGGTTAATGACGGCATATATTAATAGCTAGCTAACCACACTTCAGTAGTAAGTGAACTGTCAAAAGATAGCAAGCTAACTAGCTGTTGGATAGTATTAGCTAGCAAGCAAGGTACTTCCCACAGAAAAGCAATATGGCATCGTTATAGTTTTTTGACAATGTTATATTGGCTGAACTAGAATCATATGCTATTTCAGTGTTGTGCGTGTGCATCTGTGTGTGCGCGTCTGTGTGTATGCTGTGTGTGTGCACATGACTCGTACGTACACACATATGCCACATGTTCCATCTGTTTTTGCTAATGCTGGGCAATTCAATCAATCAATCTTTATTTTTGTATAGCGCCATTTACAAACAGGTTGTCACACAGCGCTTCACAATTGGCATTTTCCAGAGGGAATCAAAAAACCAGAAAACCATTGGAACCAATGTGGGAGACTGGAAAATTATTCCCTGACCCCTTAAAAGGCGGTCGAGATGAACTCCTGGAAAATGGTGGGATACAGAGAAAAACAAAACAAATAGTCCTTGAGGCTCATGAGGCTTAACAGACCACCGAAAGTGTAGGGGTGGGGTGGACCTCATCCCTCCAGATACCAGGGCAGGGCGGGGGATGGAACCAGCAGCTAGGGTCCGGGCCAGCGGCATCCGGCTAACACATGGCAGGGGTGGGGGGTTGACTCTGGGGCAGGTGAGCTCCGGGCAGGTGCCATGAAGCTGGGGAGAAAAGAGGAAAGGTGCAATTATGACTATGATAAATATCACACCGGATCAGGGGAAAGAGTAGAGTGATAACACTTTTGCACCAGCAGAAGTAATCTAGGGCAGCATAACTAATTAGGTGAGTGGCACAGGGAGCACGCAGCCATGAGGGCACTCAGAGACCATCCCACCACATCATCAGCAGTCCTGATAGGCGCGGATCATCACTTATGATTGGTGATAGTAAGGATAGCTCATTGCACCAGACAGTTCTATTGCCCCTCCACATCTGCACCTAATTACTATGGATATTTGCTTCTGCTTGCAAAATGTTGGTTGCCTGGGCAACTGGGCTCATGGCAGCGGCATACTCTGTGAGGAATGCAAGTTCAGCTGGATTGAACCTGTGATGAAAACAAAAACAACAGCATTGTTTTATAACACTATATAACCAGTTAATCGACTTCAATAAAAAAATTGCTGGATGAGTAACTAAAGCTGCATGAGATAATTTATTTAAGTTAAATATTCAAATTTTTTTGCTATTATGCTTTTGCTATTATGAATTGGCCTTAGGAAGACCCAAAAAATATTTTTCGTGACATGAGACCGCATGAAACCCTGTGAATTTTGAACCCCCCAATTTATTGTTTTAGAATGTCGGTGTGTTAGGTTCACGAAATTCAGAAGACCTTCAAAGTGAATAGAGAACACTTGCACCAAATGAGAAAACAGAACATTCAACCAATATTCAACAGAGTTTATTCAATCAAATGCATTCGGGGTTCACCGCCTCCCTGCCAGGCAATGAACAAATCATTTCCGGAGAGAACACTTCTTATACACAATAATTTAGACAAATGCTATAGCCTCGCCCATCAAGAGACGGTTGTTTTCTTTCCTCTCTGAGACAACCTCGGTAATCTTTTTCTGCAGGGCCGCTCTGACCCTCAGACTGTGGTGGTTCAGCTAGCTCACTGAAAACAGATTTAGTCAAAACATGTGAAGTTATTCAGAAACATTTTTAAACACAGAATTTCTCTATCAATCCCTCCTTTTTATGATTTTATCCCATATAGTCATAAAATACTTTCACATTTTGCGCGTAGCAAGTTTATTTCAATGCAGAAGCTTAAACATCTTTAAACAAGTTTTGCAAGGCCATGGCAGTATCGTCATAGTCTGGAGGATCAATTATCTCTTAATTCCCAGAGTCAGATTGTCCTTCTTCAGAATCTAGGTTGTCATACTCATCAGTTTCCCTCTCCTCTAGGGCCAAAGCCTGATACGCTGGGGTACTTTGCATCATTTGGGTGATCATCATCAGTCATCAGGTATTTTTGTTTGGCCAGGGCTAATTTCTTAAGACCTTCCATAGCTTGATCTATGGTTTTACCATCCGCATCGTTATCAGGCATGTAGGTACAACACGCAGTTCCAATTATGTGGCATACTCCTCCCCTGGAGGCAGCCATGAGGTCCAGGACCATACGATTTTGAATTGTCATTAATCTAAGTGCAGTTAAGTCTTTTATTCAGTGTGAAATTGATCAATGCACTCAGGCGGTAGTTTATTGTCTCTACCCTTAACATTAATTTTCCCACCCCCATTTGGGGGAAAAAACGAAGAACCGCTTTGTTCCCTGTACTCCAAAGTTTGTGATCTTCTGGAACATTACTTCCCCATATTGCATCATGCTTATCCTCTAAGGATCTTTTTGCACGACCCTGTGTTTCAGCGCTGATTACCCATGTATTGTCAGTTAGCATTACATATGCACAAGTTCCATGCCACTTCTTAGGCAGAGCTATGTACACATTGTGTCCGCAAAGCCAGTACCACCCATCCACTGCCCTAGTGCCGTTTTCTGTAGGTGCTAACGTGGAACACCTTGTCCCATTTAAGGGCGTTCCGGTGATTCTATTCTTACAGTAGGAGTACACTGTCCCATCGCATTGGGATGTCTCCCCCACCGGGACTGTTCCCTTCCCTCGTACACATTTTATAAAGGTCTTATGCGGGGTATATGGTACTACCATAATGGGCGTAATTAAATGTTGTCGTGAGGTTTGTAATAAACCTTGTCAATCAGTGCAATTTATTCCTGTCAGTATATTCGTAGCAGTTCACTTTGGTTGTGATTTTGTTACAGTCCAGGACACATTTATTCCAATTCCCGGGGGTTGGTCCACAGTCACCCTTGGTGCTACGGATGATGCCGGTAGATAACATAACATAACATAACATAACATAAGGGGAAGACGAGAACAGGCCATTCAGCCCAACACTGCTCGTCCATTCCTACCACTAATCTGGTCACAATGCTTAGTTTACCTAAAGGCTAGAGTGTAGATGTGTGCATACGTAACAGTTGGTCTTGTTTATGCTCTGTGCTGTGCTTTTACAAATCTCTTCCCTCTTATACCGTGATTATCATCAATATGGTCAAAGACCCCACTGCCCGCCACTGGAGGTTCGCCATAGCTGTGTCTAAATCCCAGTAAGAGGGTTGTTTGCTTCACCGGTTTTGAGACAGGTGTGTTCTATATTTCACACCTCCCTTTGTAGCCGGACTTCTCCCTTCTGAGCACAACTCTTTTAGGTACCTACTCACCCTTTGTTACCTTTTTACAGTGGGACAGATGCACCCAGGTGGATCGCTCGGCAATCTTTACTGCTGTTGGAGTTGTTAGTAGCACCTGATACGGCCCTTTCCACTTTGGTTGATGCCACGCCTTGTGCCTTGGATCTTTAATCAGTACCCAGTCCCCGACCTGCAGCTTTTCTTTTGGTATTCCCGCTGTAAGAGTTTACACATTTCTTGTTTATTAGATAACATTTTCTTCATATACTCTGCCAATGTGGGATTATCCTCTAATATTCTATCTCCAAATTGCGGTAGGTGATAGGCTTTTCCCATCTAGGTATTATTTCTCTACAAATTATTTTTGCCACAGTTGTGCATCAATTTTTGAGGTAGGGTATGCTTCTACCCAACCTGAGAATGGGTCAATCATTACTAAGCAGCTCTTTTTCCCCTCACTTGGTGTGAGGTGGATGAAATCCATCATCCAAGATTCAAATAGTCAAAACATGTTAAACACCTTTTACACAAAAAAAAAAATTGTAGTTTGTAAATCCAAACGTTGTATAACGTTTGTTTATCATATCTACCATCCCTCCTCTTGAGACATGAAATATGCCATGACTCAAATCTGCAGCTATGGTAAACAAAGATCTCGGTAATACAGGTTTCTTTTCTGGGCCCACCCACAGGCCAGTTTCGTTCTCAGTACATTTTTGGTTACCCCACATCCTTTTCTCTGGTACCCCTGCTTCATGTTGCATGTCTCTCAAGAGAGTGTAATCGAGAGTGACGCAATCAATCTCTTTAAACACTCCCTGAGTGTCTGCAGCTGCTTCTTTTGCAGCAGAGTCTGCGAATGCATTCCCCAGGGACACCTCATCTGTTCCTTTCATGTGTGCTGCACATTTACATCTCGTCAGTGTTTTGGGTTTCTGTAATGCCACAATCAGTTCCAGTATTAATGGTGCATGCGTTATTGGTTTACCTGTTGAAGTCATTCTTTTTTCAGGATCCATCCACATAGAATGTTACTTCTGCGTCATGAATGGGTGTGTCCATTAACCCGGGGCGTGCTGCCACAGACCTAGATGTTTCAGCTACACAATCGTGAGGATCTCCATCCTCAGCGGTTGTCAGCAAGGTAGCCGGATTAAGTGTGGTGCATTTTACAATTGTTAGATTAGGAGCTGTTAGTAGAGTCACCATACAGCTCAGCTGTCTTGCTGGTGACAAGAATGTATGTTTTGTTTGCAGTAGTAATACAGAAACTACATGTGGTACCATCAGTGTCAATGGTTGGTATAACACTATGGTTTGTGAGGCTTTTACTGCTAATGCTGCTGCTTCTACAGCTTGTAGACAGCATGGCAGTCCTCGTGCTACAGGATCCAGTTCTGTGGAGTAATAAGCAATTGGTCTTTGCTTACCTCCAAACCTGTTTTACCTGTTCAAAGGCTTCGTTGACTTCAGGAGTCCATTTGATTGGATCTCGAGCCTCCATTGGTTCGCTGTAAATACAATCTAACAGTGGCTGCATGAATTGTGCATAATTACACATCCGGGTTCGGCAGAAATTTATCATTCCTGAAAAAAACATCATCTGGTTTTTTTTTAGGTTTTTTTGCTTTAGGCTTTGGGGCCTGCAGTATCGCTGTTTTCCTATCTGATAATAAAGCTCTGCCAGATATTTTACTTCTGGCAGACACCACTGCAGCGTCCCCTTGCTTATCTTGTGGCCTTGTGAGGCCAGAATGTCCAAACATGCCTTTTAGTCTATTTCGCAGCGCTCCCGAGAAGGAGAGCAATTCAATATGTCGTCTACATACAGGAGGAGTTTTTTTTTTTTTTTTTTTAGTATCACAGATACTGCCAAATGCCTAAAATGTACATAGTACAGTGCAGATCAGATGGATCATTCATTTTTAGATTCTTCGCTGTCTACAATGAATGCGTCATTTTTTTACTTTTCTTTTCTTTTTTTATTTTGAGCCCAGAGTGTTTGCAGAACATCATACAATACCTAATTATTTCACTTAGATCCTTCAAGCCCCCTCTTTCTCTCTCTCTCTCTCCAGGGTGCAGCTTCAGGCTGGATCCCTTTCCGCTGAGTTCCTCCCCCCCGACTCCTCGGAGTAAAGGGCCTTCAGCCTTTCTGCTTCCCAGTATTTTCTTTTCAAAAATACTGATCACAGAAAGCACTACTCACTTACTAACGCATTCGGTTTCAGTTTATAGTGGCCTGACTGTACATTGAGCCGGACGCGGCGGCCATCTCTCATGGTCTTAATGCCATCTGCGATCCGACCGGCCGGTGACCCAGTCGATAGCGATTCCAGACCCCGTAGTAGCTGTTAACCACCCAGTTAGGAACCGATGGTCTGATCCCTATCCCACTTCGCTATGGGTATAGAAACTTTGACCGTTTTCACCAGCCTTGCCTGTTCACAGAGGTCGTCTCTTACGCCCCTCTGCTAGGTGTGGACTGTCATCCACGTACCACGTACTGCCTGCATGCTTACATGCGACAGCTACGCCGACTAGACGGTACCACGGCAGTATGTTCATTCATACTTCATCAGACACGGGGGCCTTCAGTCTTCTCCCCGGCACTATACAACGTCTTTAACGTGCCCTCGGAACTCTGCAATTCCGCCGCCGCCTGTTAGAGGCTAGGTTCGGGGTGCCTAATCCCCTGCCTACTCTGATGTAAACTAGGATGGTCATCGGAAAGACCTAGCAGCGTGCTGTACGGTTCAAATTTGCAGTTGTGTATGCACACAGCATTGTATGCACAGAAGCAAAGAATGATATTTTTACAACCTTGGATTTCTGTCTGCATTCCCTACCAGGCGGCATTTCTCTAACCCAAGAACCCACATCTTCCCATTCACATTCGGTCATTTTCGATAATGAAATATGCGGCTGCCTGATTTGTTCAAATAATCATTTCTGCTCTTCACTCAAGTTTACTAGAATTCCAGTAAATTTCGGTCAACTATATATGGTGCCTAAACATCTCGTTTTGTTTATTTGCGGCATGTTCCAGAAACACTCACATTCTAAATGTCTTAGTCAGGGGTAAGAAGAGAGCAGTGCTATAAGAGTTCGCTGGGGCTGTCTGCTCGGACGGAATAAATTCACACAGTTGTGCATGACTGGCAGTATATCAATTCCCTTGTGTAATACCAATCTATCAATTGTATAGGATTCCCAAAACTATTTCCAATAGTACCTATACAACCCATTTTCGTCACATTCAATAGTAATTTTTTGTTTCCTTTTAATTGGTCTTCCCTAGCCGTTCGCTCGAAGTGAATAGCATGTTGCAATCGGCACGTTGCCCACGTAATTACATGTCTTTTAATTAACATTGTTAATGCAGGAGTGAGGCCGTTCAGGAACGCATTTTTCAGCTGTTGTTCATAAACCCCATCGTTATTATTTGCAGGTGGTTCAAGACCACTGTTAGCATTAAACACTTTTTTAAAGACGGGTTAGGTACGCCATTATCATTTCGTTTTTATTTTGCACACAGTCCAAAAAAATTTACGTACACTTTTATTCACTCATACTCAGGCGCAATTGCATTCATGTCACATTCATTTTTTATTCACTCATACTATGAATAAACACTCCGCTACTTTTAGTTTCTTTTGTAAATTCTCCCCAGGTAAATCCCAGAGGCAATTGTTCACAAACACTTATAATAATAAATTATTTGTCAAACCTCAAACCTCCCCCTAAGAAGTTCCACGCGTAACCCTTACAGGCTTTAGGCTTCTCATCTAATACCTGTTAGAAAACAGTTCCTCACGTGTGCCGTTTTCGGCGCGTTAGGCTCCAACCCAACAAATTGGAGACACCTCAGGGACTTCAACCCCGTCCCGGAGATCGGGAGTGTCACCACCTAATTAGGCATACACCGCCGCAGGGACTTGAACCCCGTCCCGGAGACCGGGAGTGTCACCACCTAATTAGGCATACACCGCCGCAGGGACTTGAACCCCGTCCCGGAGACCAGGAGTGCCACCACCCAATCAGGCATACAACCCCCGCCACTAAAAAGTTCCACGCTCACTATTTTCACTTTCACGGTTTTAGGAGAACAGTTCCACGAACAAGGCTCGTGTACTGCTTACCTTCCTTTCCAAACTTTTCTTTCCACATGCTCAACCCAATCTCCTGCCCCCATAAACCTCAATTCCATTTCCCTTAAATCCTGAGGCAGGTAAACTTAACCATCACTTTCTTTACACTTTCCATGGTCACACCTATGTTCTGTCACTCACTTTTATGGCAAGGCTCTACGTTCAATATCACACTTTTATCTTTAAATAGAATTCGGAAAAATCCCGTCACTCACCGCGCTTCCAGAGGAACGTTGCTCTGTCTGGCCTCGCTAATTATCCAAGGATCCTGCTCGATCCGGATCGAGGACTTTCTCAAAAACTTGTCTCTCAGACAAGCCCCGTGCATGGTTCAGACGTCACGCCCTTCCTCTGCGCCCGTGCGGTGAGATATTGGGATCCCGGTACGAGCCCCCAATTGTTAGGTTCACAAAATTTAGAAGTGATCTCATGCAGCTTTAACTAAATGGACCAAAGATAAGTGGAAGTTGGGATACAACTGTGAAACAGTTATTAGTGCCCAAGAAAGGGTGGGGAAACGCAGACAGTTCATCAATTATGAAATAATAAAACCATAATTCCTACTTACATTGGAACCTTCAAGTCTGTGCAGATGACTCTGATGGCCCCCTCTCCCTTGTCTTTGATGATCCTCAGCAGTCTTTCCACTGCCAGGAACAAGGAGTTCCACGCAGGAGGCGCAGCAGCTGGAGGGAGCACACATCTTCAACAGTTTTGGCTGCAAGTGTGGATCTTCCACATTTGTTCCAAAATGCATTACACTTGCCAAATGTTGAACGGTACACTTTCTTGTATGTCTCACTGGATGTTGCTTTCGTGTCATCAACCGTAGCTATTAGGTTGAGTAGGTGACAAGCACAGCGCTGGTGCTTTGGGAGCTCAAACTCCAAACCATCATCTTCATTCAGAGGAGCTGACACATCAACAAACTCCACTTCTTCAGCCTCATCTTGATCCTCTTGATCCTCTCCATCCTCTCTTGGTTGAGATGCATCACCATCACTTCCGACTGCATTGTTGTTCTCATCTTCACCAAAAACCTGGAAAGCTTTTATGACGTTGGAGCCGTTATCCGTTGTCTTCTTACAATCTTCCCCCGAATTTCGAACTCGGAATGGATGTCATTCAGGGCGCTTGCCAACACATCAAATGCATGTGAACCTCTCAGCTGTTTACAGGCTAGGGCTGCTGAGCATCTTTGGAGACTGTCAGGGTCAATCCAATGGGCAGTGACACCAATGAAGCTCCGCCTTCTGACAGACCAGCAGTCAGTGGTGGTGGCGATATGGTCAACTCCCCTCATGGCCTCAGTCACCGCCTTCTTCATTTCCTTGGAGGCATCATCGATCATGGAGCGCAGGGTCACCCGTGTCATCATTTTTGCATTAGGCAGCAGATCCATCACAAAGACTTTAAATGTTAATTATTGTTCAACCAGAGAGAACGGCTGGAGCCCTTGGGCCACATACTTCATGACAGCTTTGTCAATGGACCTAAGATAAGATAAGAGGAGGGGGGGGGTGGTTTTGCTACAGCAGCAGTGATGGAGAAAGGTACTGAAGATACACAAAGATATACCTCTGAGACACAGTGCGGGTGCTGTTATACCTCTGAGACACGGTGCTGTTCACTATGGTGGTCTGCCTACTGGTGGAGGAGGGAGTCGAGGGAGTCTCAGCCCTCTTTCTCTTTGTTGATGTCAGCTCTCCATATTTTTTAAGTTGGTGTACATGCTTTCTCTGAAACAGACTGCAGTGAGGGATAGACATTTTCTAAGCATCACAACTTTAGCTACAGGATTTAAAAGCTACTCAACAACACTAGTCAATGACCATATGTAACATTTCCTATACTAATTATTACACTAATTTACCCAAACGCTAACGTCACAGGCTTTGCAGTGCTCCTTCAACCTGTCCCCTCTCACTGCTAGCCTACTAACTGACAGCCTCGTTAGCCCCACTTGCTACACACATGCGAACAAATCTCCAACTCCAGCCACTGTAAAGAAAAGCAGGACCAAGAATTCCAATGTACTACTTGTTGCATATGGCCAATTAAACTTTAACGTTAATTCATTCATTCTCCATTGTGGTTCAATGCGCTCTCGCGCCTCCTGTCATTCCTCCTCAGCTCTACTAGTGCTGCAATGCAAAGATACCTAAGTTATAGCTAACGTTACATACAGTAGCTAAGATGACTCAAACCAACTAAATCTCTCTCGCAACTGTCAACACTTCGTCAGCTGCCTAACTCGCTAGCAATCTGTCTACACTAATTGTCTCATTCGATTCATGATAGCTAGCGAACGTCAGCCAGACATACGCCATGTTACCTTGTTATCCCCCCTCTCTCCCCCACCACAGATAGCTAACGTTAGCTACACAATCCTGTGGGAACTGCTCTGAACAGGCTATGCTAATGATGATAAGTAACTAAACATTAATGTTGCGGCTCATGGGATTCATCTTAATTTCCCTCAATGTGTTTCTTGAGGTTGGACGTGGAGTTCTTGAATGCCAATATCTCCATCGTTTTCGGTAGGCATAATCGGCACTTCATTCGATAGGACGAATCTTTTACTCCAAGATAAGAAAACATTTCTTGCAAATATGGCCAAGGGTGTTCATCTTCTACACAGTCGTTTGTTGCCGCCGGAGTAACAGGTGCCGTTTACAAATCAATCTCCATCGTGAAGTCTTCTTCCCCAATGATTCACGTACTAGTCCATCGACATGTCTGGACTTGAATAAAATTAGAACTTTAACCACGGCTTTGAGGGCACCTGTTTGCACTTGCGCATTAACGTGATTAACCAATGATCTAACATCTTGCAGTTGTGTTTCAAAATCATTGGCTACCAAATGTCTTCCGATTTTATATTGTTGTAGTAACGAGTAACAAGATGCTTATGGGAAATGTATCGGAGTAAAAGTATCAGTTTTCTTTGGAAAATGTAGAGAAGTAAAAGTGAAAGTCGTCAGAAATAGAAATAGTAAAGTAAAGTACAGATACCCCAAAAAACGACTTAAGTACAGTAACAAAGTATTTCTACTTTGTTACTATACACCACTGGTATTTCCGTATGTCAGCCAGGACATTTAATGGCTTCTTTTGCCTGGGCCCACTCATTACACATCAAAACACGCACAGTGAGCCAGTGGGTGTAGCAGAGCGGCTTACCATCACCCTCCGCTTTCTTGCCTGCCCCCACGATTTGTGTCAGTATTGCACCTCGCATATTAATTTCTTGAGGACGTGCACAACGGACGCTCCCAACGACTGCAGGATATGCATGGCAGCCATCTTGCGTACATGTATTTAAAGTGAAGTATATTGAAGCCTTGAGCCTTCATCACAGACTTTTGCTGACACTTGACAAGATTGCACACATTGGGCCTCATTTATCAAGCAACATACGAATTAAATTTCTCATAATTCCTTTGTACCAACATTTACACATGAAAATTGGGATTTATCAAAGTTTTCGGGAGTCCAACTTGTTCAGACGTGCAAAGGAGATTTACGAAAACCTGAGACCATGCACAGAGAGAGTGTAAACTGCAGTTCATCTTCTAACTCGAATCTTTCACTTTTATTGATGAAATTGGTCATTAAATAGGCTTCTTTGTTTATGTATTTTGTCCTGAAATACTGAAATATCATAAAGAAAGATAAATTATAGAGAAACTAGCATAAATTGGTTGCAAATACTATTTTAGTTAATAAAACAAAAATGTTTGAAATGAGTAATAGCATTACAAAGAGTTACTATGATTTCATAATTGCAGTTTTGTTTTTTAAATAATTAATTGATGAGAAATACTATTTAAAGGGCCAAAATGCTATAGTCCAAGCTTGCAATGGCATACCTTGCACTATTAGAGGAATTGGCAAGAGCACTTAGAAGAGATCGCATTTTCAGGGACCGGTCTGACTTTTTTGCAGAGGATGACGAGTGGCTCATGAGCCGGTTCTGATTCCCTAAAACCCTTCTATTGAGGCGTAGCGTGGGTTGCCAGCGCCCAGGGCGAGGCACGTATTGCGTCCCCTAATCCGTGAACCGTTAGCACTCCCTGAGTCCCTTCCACCAGTTAGGGTTACAATGTTAGCCATTTGGATGCTATAATGTACACCAGAGTACAGTGCTCACATTTTGCTTCATGAATCTTTAGAAGTTCTGTCAATCACCTTCAAATTTTGCATACTTGTGGTCAGAGTTCTTAATTCATAAAATGTATGGGTTTGCTTCCTAGCTGTTTCGGATTCACAGTATTTCATTGCAGAATAAACAACTTTTAAAAATCTACCTACTTTTTAAAATTTGTATTGTCTTTTTTAATTTAGTTTATTTTTGTACTGTAATGTCCTGCTTCATTTATGCCATTTTCCAAGTCTCTGTGATGTTCACTTCTGGAGTTATAAAGCCTCAAAGTAGAACACTGCAAAATGGGATTGGGTTGCCAGATTTGCAGACCAGCATGAAGGGGTTAAAGTACAAAACATGCTCCTTTACTCAAATTTATTTCAAATCTCCTGAATTTTATTTGTGCAAATTTTTCAATAACAGTATTTCAATAATATTGAAATCTCTCTCAATTGACAGTATTGCTAGGTTACTCAGTCTTCCTTGGCTCATTTTAGATCTCTGATACGTTTTGATTAATTTAAGTTTTGAGAAACTTCTTTCACAACTGGCAGTTGAAACAGTGATAGTTAAAAAATGTCTTAATGTCACAACAAAGTTAGCGAAACGTTCTTGCAGCTTCCACTTGTACACCCATCTAAGCAAATCTAAAGCTGTCCAGTTATCAATCTGCTTATTGGGATTTCGTTTTTTATACAAAACAAGGTGGCGCCAAAGACGATTTGTTTCTGTGATAGCTGCAGCATTCAACTCTGTGTACTTAGTACATGTGTGCTGAATTTGTTCATTGATAAAATCATCTTTTTCAGTATCCAACAATGTCTGGATTTGCAGGAAAGCAAATCGCTGGTGAAGCGTATTTATCTTACATAAACAAGCGCAAATTACGCATTTAAGACCTAAACTTGTTTATATGGAAAAAGCGCTGCATAGAGCGCTTTTTGTAAGGAGAAAAAAATGGACCATCATGATAACGTCATGTGACGTTATTTTAGCAACTACCAGCTCAGTAATCAGCTGGTTAGATATTCCATCAGACAATGCAGTGTTATCTCCAATAGCCTACATGTCCGGTATAATCCACACTGTATGAAACGCCAAAATAAGATAACATTAGTTAAATCCTGAACTCTGGTAATTACACAGTCAGCTACAAGTTGTAACCTAGCCTACAACCCATTTTTAATTGGAAAAAGGCTGTTCACGCACATAGCCTAGCGTTGTTGTTTCTGATCGTTTCCCATAGCAGCAACACATAGCATAGCTATGGAGAGTGCCGTAGCTAGAACGCCGTAAAGAACGCTATAATCTGTGAATTTACTACTATAACAGCGATCATATGGATTAATGTGGATTAATTACCGGACATGTATTTGAAAATATCTGTTAAACCTGATGTTCTACAACACTGCATTGTTTGCTAGGATATCTAGGCTAACCATCGGATTACTGAGCTCGTAGCTGCTAAACTAACGTCGGGTTGAAACAAAAGAAGGAATGATAAGAAATGACTATTGCATCCGCAGAACAATTAGGCTATCATTCACAGCAGAAAACGAACCTGTCAACATGCCAGAGAACAACATAATTCATTGAACGATCGAACTTCACGCACAAACTGGCTGCAGCACCACGTTTAACCCTCTGAGGTCCGTGCTAAGCTTTGAGATGGTTTGTAATTTTGGCATGGTCTGATATTTATCTCAATTTCATCAATTTAACACACACTTACTCCAAAGTGTTTGATATTTTTATTTGAAGGACAATCACAGCTACATTTGTATGCCATCAATAGTTTGGTCAGTATCATATGCAGCTTGTAAATAGATCTACAAACACACAAGTTAAAAATAGAAATTTTTTCTGCTGTCACAAAAGTTGTGAAAGCACACACTAAACTATAGTGACGAATTGTTTTGCCAATGTGCGTTTGTTCATCAAGGTCTTGGTTATGTAAGGGTGTGAAAACAGTTTAGCACATCTGAGATCTAAATAGCTAAAAACCTGTTTTTATCAGAACTGGTCACATTTATTTCAGGCTGTGGGAGGGCTAAATGCTAAATACCTGAATATTCATTATTCATTGTCCACACCTCTAAGATCTGTCAGATGGGCCATCTCTCTCTCAAAGGCCATCAGAGTAAGCAAGTCAGTGAGCCATGCAGAAGAATATATGCTTTTTTCATTTTGGAAGATTTATTGAAAACAGCACACAAACTACTATACAGTATATACAGGGGAATGCTACATATTACAAGTCATACAGCCTAACAATAATGCACATAATATCCTCCTGAGACCCAAGGAAAAAAAGGGTCTTCCAATTAAACTTTTTTTGTGATTTCATGCCTCTTTAGAGTTAAAACAACAACTCACAATTTAGATTTTAAATGGCTAAGCAATATTTGAGTTACCATTTCTCCTTTCACGACAAGCGCTTCTTGTGGCAGCAGCCATTTTGGCTCTTATTTTATTATCCACAAACGTAGGCAAAACAATGTCGGAGGCGACACGCAAATAACTCACAAAACAAACCAAAATAATAAACGAACTGGAACAAACAAAGCTAGCTAAACAGCAAATCCAAAACGTAATCCCAAACACGGATTTAACTAAACAGAAGCACTCTTATAATAAACAAAAACAAGAATCGATTTTACAAGGACGTGAGATCATGAAACCGATTATGCTACATACGATTTTTTATAACATTTTAGGCTGTTTGAAAAGTATCCTTCCATAGATCTTGTGTGCGCCTATTGAAATTTGTTACGTTGCAACAAGCGGAATATGTAGTCACAAGGTACCGTTTCAGAGCGCCGGACCGAATGGCTGCTCTGCCTGCAGCTCCTCAGCTTTTTTTTCTTTTCCCTTTTTCTTCTGGCTTTTTGTCTCGTTTTCTTATCTCCTCACTACTCTGATACTGTCTCCCGTTTCTCGTCTCTCGTGTCACTGTGTTCTGGAGCTTCTAGAGTCTCTCTCTCTCTGTCGGTTTTCGAAACTAAATTCTAAAAATGGAGTTAATAAGCTGGTCTCTCAACGCAATTGATACAATTTTTTCAACAAGGAAAGCGGGCTCGGGGGAGCCCACCTGTCCGGATGGGACTTTCGCTGCGGGATATGCTTTGGACTCATGGAACAGCTGGAGACCGGTGTGTCTGGCGGCGCTTTCTATCGAGGACGTAGAGGATCTGTTCATTTTTGGCTTCATGATAACAGGACAGTTGCTGCTGGGACTAAGCATGGCACTGATTTATCAGAAAATTGGAAGGATGGCATCGTCTCAAAACGCCCAAAAGGTGCCTGTCACATTAAACGAGATGGGTAAAGCGCTAGGTTCTCTGATGGTGGCGGTGGCTGATCTGGGATGGAAATTGGACAATATCTCCGAGAAACTTAGCATTTTACAACAGCGACATAGAACCGTTGAAGACCAGGAATCTGAAAGATATTAGTGGGGGAGGAGCAGCAGTTCATCCTGACCCACAACATTCTAATCTGGCTCCCCTGTTATCGGTCTGGCAAGGCCGTTGCTTAAACCCCCCATGGAATTGCTACGGAGAATGAGAAACTTTCCCTACAACCCCCATTATTGCACCCAAAACAACTCTGATGACGACTTTTGGACGAGGCCGACCGAGCGTTTCTGTGGCAACCTGTTATCGTTGGAACATTCTGCGTGCGCATGCGCGTGTCTTGACCAGAAGGACTCTACAGAATTTCACACAGACACTAACATATACAAGGACAAGGACTGACTGATTAACACACAGACATGCACTTCATGCACACCCGCCTCTGCATGATAAAATATCGCGAAGTTAGAAATAGTAATATACTTTTATTGCTGCTGGGAGCGGTGCCGCTCCCTGTCGACCTCAGGGGGTTAACTCTGTGTTGGAACACTAAATTGGCGGTTGGTATAAATTGGTATTTCTGGATGGTATTTCGATATTTCGACAGATCTTAATTGTCGCCGCATGAAAAACTGAGTGAAGCTGGCCACATCTCATAAATACAGACCGTGTAACACAAGTTTCTGCAGATATTTGTAGAGATGAAAGAATACGTAGGCCTAATTCTGAGTAGATTCTTCTATGCCTTCTACACATAGGCAACTATCAGTGTGACAGTGTCACATGAATCACGAAGACGAGGCGGGTGGGGGAAGGGGAGCGAGGCTATCTATGCGCCCGCTGCAACTCGGTGAAAACAAATGCATTTTTTTAATTATGATTTTTTAAATGCAAGTTATGGAACATTACAGTACCGGTATTTACAAACAGGAAATCATAACAGGCATTATGTAGCCTAATTCACCGATAAGGATTACATGAGGACAGTAGCCTATGGCTGTAATTAGCAAGAAAATACTGTAAAATGTTACGAGGCAACTTTCATTTGCCCAGTCTGTCATGTTGAAAAACTATGTACAATGTTTGAACTTTGGATTTTCTGTGTGAGGGGGAGGGCACGCTATTTTTTATTTATTATTACTTTATTATTTATGAACTTTTTTTTTCTTTGAATTTTGCGCCGGTGCAATCGCACCGGTGGCACCGCCCAGGCTACGCCTCTGCTTCCAACACATGTCCAAGTGCTGTCAGTGCTTGGCTTTTTGGCCACTGGCACTTTCCAAAGGGAGATTGGCGACTACTCTGGAATATCCCAACCTTCCATGAGCCACATACTGCCCGGTGTGCTTCATTCTATTGTTAAACTAGCCCCAGAGTATATTCGATTTCCCTATAGTGCATAGAGGTAAATTGGTGTCAAACAGGCCTTTTTCAATCTGGTCAGCCTTCCTAATACGATTTGTGCCATATATTGTACCCATGTGCGCATTAAAGCTAAACCCACCAACACCTGTGCCTATTTGAATAGGAAGGGATATCATTCCATCAACGCCCAATTGATATCTGACACAACTTGCTATCTCCTCAATGTTGTTGCTCGTTGGCCTGGAGGAACACATGATTCATTTGTTTTGCAAAACTGCTCTGTGGGGAATCGCTTGACACATGGAGCTGTTGAGGGTGGCTGGCAAATTTTTAAGCATGATGTTTGAAATTTGGTAACTCCAAAACTGCATTGTCAATGTTTTATCTAACCCTCCATGTTCCTTAGGGGATAAGGGGTTTACCCGCTGAAGCTGTGGTTGATGACCCCACTGGCTAACCTGTCACTGCGTGAGCTGCGCTACAATGAGGCGCATACGTGGACACGCTCTGTGATAGAGCGCACCAACAATGTTGTCAAGGCCAGGTGGATGTGTTTGGACACAGTGGGAGGCACCCTTCTCTATAAACCCTAGACAGTCTGCAAAATTATAATGGCTTGCTGTATTGCACAATATGGCACTTACACATGGACTCCCCTTGCCTGACCAGTGAGGGAGAACCACATGGCAATTCACCCAGCCATGGAGGATAATCTCATCTCATCTCGTCTTCAGCCGCTTATTCCTAGTTAGGGTCGCGGGGGGGGCTGGAGCCTATCCCAGCATGCATTGGGGCGAGAGGCAGGAATACACCCTGGACAGGTCGCCACTCCATCGCAGTGCACTACATACACCATTCACTCACACACTCATACCTACGGGCAATTTAGACTCTCCAATTAGCCTAACGTGCTTATCTCCCCCGCTTGGAAGTTCTCAGTCATTCCCCTCTCCAACCTGTCTATATCCTCCTTTGAATGCCACCCTGTCTCCATCACCTATCCTACTAAACTCTCTATTGTTGTTGTTTATCGTCCACCAGGGCCCCTGGGATGCTTCCTCGACGAGCTTGACACCCTGCTCAGCTCCTTCCCTGAGGACGGCACCCCGCTGATCCTCCTGGGAGACTTCAACATCCACTTAGAGGCCCCCAGTCTGCTGCCTTCCTACCACTACTCCACTCCTTCGACCTCTCCCTGCAAAACTCCCCCCCAACCCACAAGGCGGGCAACCTCCTAGACCTGACCTTCCTGAGGAACTGCCCTGCTCCAACCTCACGGTTACCCCCTTGCATACATCTGATCACCATTTCATTTCCTTCTCCCTCTCCCTTGTCCCCCATCCTCCCTCCCCTCTTCCAACACCCACCATCACTGCCCGTCGTAACCTTCGCTCCCTCTCACCCTCCTCCTCCCTCGCTCCCCTTGTCACTGCTTCCCTCCCCCTTAAAGCATTCTCTAGACTCCCACTGACACCGCTTCCTCCACCTTAATCTCATCCATGTCCTCTGCACTTGACTCTCTCTGTCCTCTTCTCCCTAGACCTGCACGCTCATCCCCTCCTAGTCCCTGGATGTCCGACACCCTGCGCACCTCCCGGGTCAGCCTCCGTGCTGCTGAGAGGAAGTTGGCCAAATCCAGGCACTCGTCCGACCTTTCATCCTATCAGTCTTTACTGTCTGTGTTTTCTTCCGCTGTCACTGCCGCTAAGGCAATCTTCTACCAAACTAAAATTCAAAATTCTTTATCTAAACATCGTCAACTGTTCTCTATTTTCTCCTCTCTCCTCAGCACACCTCCTCCCCCACTTCAGTCCCCCTTCACCGCAGATGACTTTGCTGCTTTCTTCGAGGAGAAAATTGCAGACATCCGCAGCTCCTTTGTGCCCTCCACTCCCGCTGTGCCCTCCACTCCCGCTGCTCCCTCTGCTCCCTCTGCTCCCTCTGCTCCCTCCACTCCCTCTGTGCCTTCCACTCCCTCTGTGCCTTCCACTCCCGCGGTGCCCTCCACTCCCTCTGTGCCCTCCCCTGCTTCCCTCTTTTTCTCCCCTCTCAGACTCTGATATTTCCCACCTCCTCCTCTCCCACCGCCCTACCACTTGTGCCCTCGACCCTATCCCTTCATCCCTCCTCCAGGCGATCACACCTGACATCCTCCCATTTGTCACCTCCCTTGTGAACTCCTCCCTGTCTTCTGGCTGTTTTCCCTCGCCCTTCAAAAGGGCCCATATCACCCTCTGCTGAAAAAACCCACTCTAGACCCCTCAGTTATCCAGAATTATCGCCCTGTATCCCTCCTCCCCTTCCTGTCTAAAACCTCGAAAGAGCGGTATCTCACCAACTCTCTGCTTTCCTTACAGAAAATAACCTGCTGGACCCCTACCAGTCCGGCTTCAGACCTGGCCACTCAACAGAAACCGCTCTCCTCTCGGTCAATGAAGCTCTTCACACCGCACGAGCCGCCTCCCTCTCCTCCATCCTGATCCTGCTTGATCTCTCCGCTGCCTTCGACACTGTGGAGCACTCCATCCTCCTGTCCTCCCTGGCAGCAACAGGGATCTGCGGTACAGCCCTCGCCTGGATCGAGTCCTACCTCTCCGGTCGCTCCTTCCAGGTTGCCTGGGCTGGTAAAGTATCACCGCCTTGCTCCCTCCCCACCGGGGTTCCACAGGGCTCAGTCCTCGGTCCCCTTCTCTTCTCCCTGTACACCCGCTCCTTGGCTCTGTAATCTCTGCCCACGGCTTATCTTACCATTGTTATGCTGATGACACTCAACTCTTTCTCTCCTTCTCCCCATCAGACACTCAGGTCTCTACCCGCATCGCTGCTTGCCTGGGGGACATTCAGAGCTGGATGGACAGTCACCACCTAAAGCTCAACCCAGGTAAAACAGAGCTAATCTTCATTCCTGCCCTAAACTCTCCCCACCTTGATTTCTCCATTTCTCTAGGTGACACCCTGGTGACATCATCACCCTGCGTGAAGAATCTCGGTGTGGTGATGGACAACAGGCTGTCCCTATCAATGAACATTGCAGCGGTAAGCCGGGCGTGCAGATTCTTCCTGTATAACATCAGGAGGATCCGTCCCTTCCTTACCACGTACTCTACCCAGCTCCTGGTCCAAGCAATGGTACTGTCCCGCTTGGACTACTGCAACTCGCTCCTGGCTGGCTTTCCCGCATCTGCTATCAGACCCCTGCAACTCATCCAGAACGCTGCGGCCCGTCTGATCTACAACCTTCCTCGACACTCCCATGTCACCCCTCTGCTCACTACCCTCCACTGGCTGCCTGTGATAGCTCGCATCAAATTCAAGACATTGGTCCTAGCATACCAGGCAGTCAAGGGATCAGCCCCAACATACCTCACCAAGATCTTCAAACCCTACACACCTGCCAGACCTCTCCGTTCGGCTACCTCAGGACGCCTAGCACCTCCCCCCCTCCGCACCTGCGCTTCCCGGTCACGTCTCCTGTCGGTTCTGGCTCCACGATGGTGGAATGACCTTCCTGTGGAAGTCAGAACAGCTGAGACCCTAGCCACCTTCAAGCGACGGCTGAAGACTCACCTCTTCAGGGTGCACCTCTCCCCGTAGTCCGGTTTTTGTTAACTTAGGGACATAGTTGCTTAGTTTACACGTCTACTTGTTTATGTATTGTATTAGGCTTAGGCATTATTTCCTGCATTGAGTGCTTTACTGCTACCTCTGAATTGTGGCTACAGATTTACCTACAGGGTCCTAGTTTAACTATGTGGTTGCTCCTAGCACCCAGGAATTGTACTTCCCACTAGGGTGGCTTTCAGCTAAACTGTTCTTGACTACGGTGAACACTTTGTTGTACGTCGCTCTGGATAAGAGCGTCTGCCAAATGCCTATAATGTAATGTAATGTAATGTAATGTCTTTGGACTGTGGGAAGAAACCGGAGTACCCGGAGGAAACCCACGCGGACACGGGGAGAACATGCAAACTCCACACAGAAAGGCCCCTGGCCTGGATTCGAACCCTAGACCTTCTTGCTGTGAGGCGACAGTGCTATCCACTGCACCACCGTGCCGCCTTATGGAGGATAATATCGAAGGAATTTGTGTGCGTCAGCAACTTATCATGCATTTCTAAAGGTGTCATTTGTGGTGTACATCACAAATGGTCAATAAAAGTCTCAATGAAAAGAAAACCTTTTATTTCTTATCAGCAATTATTTTCAAATGATGTTAATTTGTTAAGCATGCAGACTAGCCAAATGATTGTTAATTTCCAAATCCCAATAAGCATGCAGACTATCAGGTCATTATGTGAAACAATTAACGAGAGAACAATCAATCAACTAACTGTGTATTCTGTTCTTTGCATGTTGCCTATTGTCTGTTCGTGTTCCTTGTTTGTTTATTAGTATTCCAGTGTTTAGTTTATTTACATGTTTTTAGTACACGTTTTGGATTGTTCTGTTTCGCTAGTTTTGTTTGTTTCTTCTCGTTGTTGCTTTTGGTTTGGTTATTAGTATTTTTACGTGTCTTGTTCAGACACCGTTTCGTTTTCTTTCCTGTCTACGTTTAAGCATTAAAATCGACTTAAACGCGTCACTGCTTCCGGATCTCTCTCTCTCTCTCTCTCTCGCCCGCATTTGGTTCCACATCTACATCAACCGATCCTGACAATCTCCTCCACAAGCTCCTGGATAGCCTCCTGCCGCTTCAAAACTTTGTCAGTGAGGACCTTTGGAGAAGGGCACGTTTGGACCATTGATTTAGGGGCTCTCTTTCTGGTTACCGAGGGTCCTGGCACCTGGCTTTTAGCTGCAATAAACAATAAAAATGTGTTAATTGTTATTCTGTTAGGCTTATGCTGAGCGATTTAATGTATACTTGGTATGTTTTAATTTGCCTACCTTCCAACACCAAATAGGAAGATGACTGTTCTTTGGTGTACGACGGCAGGTCAGTCATGTCAGTGGTTGGGATCAGGGTTAGGATTACGTCGCTGTCCCCTTCTGGAATAATGCTGGACAGGGACACCTCACCGATGATGGCACTGATGCGCTCCTCCATTTGGGAGAGCTTATCTGGTCTTTCTTAGCCTCCTCCAGTGGCTTTAATTTTTTTGCCTGCATGCGGTTATTAGATTTTTGTTTCTAGTTTCATATCAAACCATTTTTGTTTGACTTGTCTTGTGACTTCTTGCCAAATTGGGCCCTTTGTAGAGCAGAAACCCCACTGCTTCTGCTACTGAATAAAACATTTTTGTTCTGTTGAACAGTATCGAGTATTACCTCCACCTCTGCATCTGAGAAATTCTTCTTTTTCTGCCTCTATGACACCATTTCTCACCTGAGGATCATCTTTGTGGGTGTCCTGCTTTGCCATATATAGTATTTCGGAGGTGGTTCCATTATGTTAATTAAGGGACCATGTACGCGCTTCCAATTTACGACTGATTGGGATTTATCAATATACACCCGGGATACGATTGAAACTAAGTGCCTCGGAACGTTTGATAAATGTGGCGGCAGTTGTTAGTTTGTATAATTTTACGAGGAAACTTACGTGCATATTTATGAAATTATTGATAAATGAGGCCCTCTATAGAGCCGAGCCTGTGCTTGTTTCACATTTTTATTGAGAAACATATGTGTTGCTTTTGCTTTTGAGACTCTCTCTCTCTAACACACACTCACTCTTATACACACACACCTGAGACACTATGAGATCCATATATGAGAAGCTGTACCTCATCCAAAGAGACTAAACTTAGAACATTAAGGAGGAACCACCTGGAGCCTCAGTAAGGGAGGAAAGAAAAACCTGTGTCACGGTTGTTCCCCTGAACCACCACCAGATGGCGGTGTTGCGCCTTCCCTGGGGGAGGTGCACAGGTGGAATCATTTACCAATCACCTCTCTACTTATACTCGCACCTGGCTTCGTTCAGTGCGAAATCGTAAGCCATTTTTACGATCAAGCCGGTAAGGTCTGTTGCGTCTTTTTAAAGATACAACTCAAAGAAACTTTATATAGCAAAAGAAACGTCTCTAATCAAAACCTTCTCAGCTATAAGAACCTCTTTATGAAACCTATTTTAGGAACCTATCTAACTTTTGGAGTTCAGATTTGGTTTCTTTCGAGCAGTCGGGTCGACTGTGTTTTGGGTTTTCATTTTCGTTCTTTTTGGCTCTACTGGCCTTTTCTCATCTGTTTCGGACACTCGGTTGTCTTTGGTTTTGTTATTCGTTTTCCCTTTACCATTGGGTATACCGGTGGAGAGATTTTGCCACCGCGTGTTTTTGTTTACTTATATCTTTTTATAAGGTATTTTGGTTATCGGGTGCATTTCGCTACCCTTACTTTATCTACTCTACTGAGTTTTTTCAGTTTGTTTGGTTGTGTCTGTGTGACACTTAGTCACCCGTTGGGTGATATTTTCTGTTCCTCCTTATTTGTTCATTTCCCCCTATTTCTCTGATCTTCAGAGCTAGTGGTTAGACTGTAGGGCAGTACAGTCTTACTTATTGATCCCCCGGGGTTCTGCGAGTGGCACCAAGCACCAACCACCCTCACAACCTGAAAGGAAGTTTCGCAGTTATCATAATCAACATAGTCTAACCAAAATAGCATAGCAAACATAATCTAGCAAAAATGTCATAACAAACATAGTCTAATAAAAGGATAATAGTCAACATAACCTAATCAAAATATCACAACCAACATTACCTAACCAAAATATTATAATTAACATAACCTAACAAAATTATTATAATCAGCATAGCTTCATTAAAATGCCATAGCCAAGGTAGCCTAAGCAAAACATAAGCAGCAGCAGAGCTTAATCAAAACGGAATGGTTCAAATGAGTAATGTCATTCTTGACAATCAAAATGTCTTTGTTTGACCCTGTGTTAAGTGACTTGCTGCAATCCAAAATATATGCAAAATACAAAAACTTAAAGCTGGATAAACTTTGACAATTTGCCCATAAAAAATATATTTGTTTGAGTATGATACAGATCGATTCAGGTGAATGTTTGGTTGCAGCTTGCTTAGTTCAAGCACAGTGGATACATCCATTCCCCATCTGTCCTCATACCTGGACATTATAATGCCCTGCAGCAGTGGCAATTTCTTTAAGACAATGAGGGAAGCTGAGCTTCCCCTATAATGTTTGGGGGATGGGACATTTATTTTAAATACAACATTAATAATAATTTTTACTTAATATCATTTTTTTTAAATACCACAGATAGAGAGTGGTATTTAAATCCCATGGTATGTCACTTAGACTCAATTGTTTTGTTTAAACCAGCACTATTTATCACCTCACGCCTTTGAAACTGTCAGTGGAAGCTCGGCCGGTTGCAGATGTCTCTGGCTTTCTATGACATTCACATCTCCTTCTCCCCAACCTCTCCCGCACCCAACCCTCCCTCACCTATCTCACTATCTAAACCTCTCGTCTCCCTGTCTTCCTTCCCCCTTCTTCCAGGCCATCGCTATGGACATTTTACATTTACATTTTAAGCATTTAGCATAGACATCCTCCCCTTTGTCTCCAATGTAATCAACTCCTCTCTTTCCTCTGGTTCTTTCCCCTCTACCCTCAAAAGGACCCATGTCATCCCCCTTCTCAAGAAACCCTCTCTGAATCGTGCTGACATCTGTAACTACTGACTCTCTCCTCCTATCCAAAACCTTAGAACGAGTTGTATGTAATCAATTGTCTCTCTATCTCCTAGAGAATGACCTGCCTGATCCCACCAATCTGGCTTCAAGGCAGGCCACGGAAATTGCTCTGCTCGCGGTCACTGAGGCTCCACTCGGCAAAGTCTCAATCACTCAGCTCTGTCCTCCTCCTCCTCGACCTGTCAGCTGTCAACACCATTGACCACCAGATCCTGCTCTCTTCTTTCGCCGAGTTGGAAATCTCTGGATCTGCACTGGCATGGTTTAAATCATACCTGGCTGACCGGTCATACCAGGTGGCCTGGAGAGGATGACTCTCCTCTCCCCACACCCTCTCTACCGGAGTCCCGCAGAGCTTGGTGCTAGGACCCCGCCTATTCTCCTTCTATACCAAATCACTTGGTTCGATTGTCTCTGCTCATGTTTTTTCATATCATTGCTATGCTGATGACACTCAACTCTTTCTCTCCTTCTCCCCTTCTGAGACCCAGAACCCGGCGTGTTTCTCTGCATGCCTGGCAGACATCTATGCTTGGATGTCCGCCCACCACACGCAGCTGAACCTGGGGAAGACATGTTGCTATGGAAAACACAACACTAATACAACTCTAATCAGGAAGGTGTCACTCTTCATATTCATATTCAGTAGCTAACAATTCAGACAATTTTAGTAAAAACTACAAAACAATAACTGACCACACTAAGAGATCGCTGAAGATGGGCCTGAAATTACAGTGACTGCTGCATGAAAAAGTTCATTTCACGGCCCGTATAAATGTAGCTAACTGTGCCTTTGGTGATTTTCCTAATGACATGATATTCATTTATGATAGCCTACATGTGTTACTGCGGGGTAAAGCCTGCGCTGTCTCCAGTAGGCTTATTCAGACCACTAATACCAGAGTGGGGGGGGGCTGGCTAGGAGTGCTTAAGAGTGGTGGACAACTACCTTAATCACACACAAAACGTTTGACACAGATAATCAAAAATGAATGGGTCTGATTAACTAGACAAATACTCGTGCTTAAGCACCAGCTGTAAATGATTTTAGAAAACCGTAATGGAGCCAGCGCATTCGTTTGTTTGTATCCCATTACTTTACTTTAACCATTCACTCTGACGTAGTATTCTCACCCTTTGTGATTTTAACCAATAGTCTTAGGTATTAGCCATATTTGGGCTGCTCTTCTTCTGATTGTCAACGCTATCAACCCGTAAGCTGTACGATCTTTTTGAAAGGGTTGGGTTACGGAAGTAGATTGACACACATCGTAGCCATCCATAGACCATAACAGCTGACGCAGGTAACAAAAACAACCAGTTAGATACCGAAATTAAGCGTAAAGGCGGAGCCCCCTACATTTGGTGTCGTCCCACCGTGCGCCATTTCGAGTGAGCAGACGAACGGCTAGTGAGCAGCAGCTTGTATGAGAAACGGAAGAAATAAAACAATTGATATAAAGCGCCGAGTTTTAATCATTTTAAACTTTAAGCTCTTGGTGAGTATTTTGATTCGGAACAGTTTTTATTTTTTTTTATTTTTCTGACTTTGCGGTGTCTTTGGGATTTTTACTTTTAATGTATTTTTCTGGCAAACTGGTAGACCGTTGGTTTATTGTGTCGTACATTTTGTGCAGCAGTACCAGCTAGCTTGGGTTAGCTAGCCAGCTAACTAGACTTTTTGTTTTGTTTTTCAAAATGCATTTTTTTCATAAATCAGGATTTTTGCAGCCATATTAGCTAGTGCTATCCACAGTGGTTTGAGTGAGCCATATTTTTAAAAAGGAAAATGCTGAAGATTGTTTATGATGTAAATGGATCGACGCTCCTTTTGCAGTGGTGGAGTCTTTTTCTCAGTTGGGATGCATTATTTAATGGTTGAGCTGATTACGACCTTGTTTACGTTGGGTCAGTTGTCCTGATTTTTCAAACAGCTTTGGTTTTATTTTGTTTTTATTTTTTGGTTGACCTTCATTTTTGCCTGTCAGTTGTTTGTGCTCTACGCAGACATGCGGTAAGACTGGTAACTATTTTTTTTTTTTTTTTTAAGGGAAGACCTTTTTCGTCAAGAGAAGTCTGGCAGTTTTTAAAGGGACATCTAAAGTTATTTTGCGCCACGATGGACAGGTTTTGCCGTTCTAGATTAAAATTTAAAAAACTTGAAATTTGTTGGTTTAATTTGCATCCATCGGAACATTTTACGTATTGTATTTTTTTTTATTAAAATGCTTTTTAACTAATTGATGCGGTAATGTTTGTCCTTTGCTCTTTCCCCAAATTCTCGCGTGCCAGTTTTAAAGCACGTGAATGTTAGTGGCGGGAGTTTCTCTTTTCTCTCTCTCTCTCTCCCCTTCCCCCTCACTCCGCAATGCATCAAGTGAAGCTCAGCAGCAACCTGCGGTTTAATTTGGCGAGTAAATGTTGAACAGTTGTCTTTATACCGTAATTAAGGGTTTGGCTGTAAAATAAGATGGTCAGCAATGATCTGTCCCAACCCAATCGAAATGCCGTATCGAGCTGTAAAATCGTCCGTCCTTTCAACTGGGATCACAAAATGCACACACTGAAGTCGATCGGGCTGTGATTCCCCTGTATGTGTAGGCCGCAATCCATGTGAGCTTCTTACCCATTCTTTGTTTAACAAGGAGCAGCGCATGGGCCTATGCCTCCATCGCGTTCTGTCAATTTTCGACTATGTCCAATTTGCGTTTACAGGTGGCAGTGCAGAGAATCAGTTAGCTTTGTTATTAGGCACCATGAACAATAACAGGGAACGTTTTCGTGGGGGTGCGGTCTTCGATGTGCTGTGTACTCTTCAAATGTTGATCTTTAGAATTTGATCAGGGCAGCAGTTGCACTTAGTTCTACTGTATTCCTTCAGCAGTAGATTCTTCTAAAGGTACGAGATAAAATTGTTGCAGCAGAGGCATTATGGCTCTGTATTTGCAATGAGGTGTAGGCCTATTGACCTGTCCTGCATACCTCCAGGATATATCAAATGTTTTTTTTTTTGTAATTTTCAAACGTGTGCAGAACACATGTTGACTCCAGTCCACAGAATTCCCACTGTTGGTGTACTGGAGTTAGACTTGTTGCACTGGCTTTGGTTTTGTGTTGTTTTTTTGTTTTGCCCTTGGTGGGGTGTCATTGTTGCCACTATTGCCATACATTTTCTAATTAAGCTCTTGTTTTCCTTTTTTATTTTTATTTTTCAGTTTTTGCAGCAGCTTTTTTGATCACCGACGACCCGTAAGTTCAACATTTTTACCTCCACTGTCATATCAAACTACACTTGTATCCATTTTGAATCTTTTAAGCTTGACTTTTTCTATTTTTTAAAGTAGTTTTGATTCCCCCCTCCCCACTCTAAAATTTCCTTAACTGATGCTATTCTTCATGTCTGTTATGAAAGAACCTCTATAATTTTACTTTGCTGTGAATTTTTTTTTTTTTTTTTTTTTTTTTTACATTTCTTTATTTAAAAAAAAAAAAAAAATATATATATAAATAGTCCACCATATCCGATCTCAAGACCCTTCTCAGATTTGTTGAAACTTCACGTTTGTTTTTCTCCTCCTCATGGAAAATAAATGTGGTATTAGTGCAGTCATTAGATTTTGTTTAGAATTTTGAGTGTTGAAAAATGTGACTAGTTTTTGCATCTGTACAGTGTCTATGCACACGTTCCAAGCATGGACTGCCAGCTCTCGCACTCAGAGTAAGCTGCATGGGCAGGAGTCTCCAGTCTCCACCCTCTGGCACAGCTCTTCACCTGGCTGTCATTAACCATCCTAGGGTATGGGCAGACTGTAGTGATTTGAGAATGAGCTAAGATACAGCCAACAAACGTGGGAGAAACGTGTGGACAAAAGCACTTTACCATCCCCACTGATTAAATGCAAGTTTGAGAGAATAGACTTGCCCACTCGGAAGTGGAAATTTGTCTTTGGCTTTACCTCGTGCGTTGACTTTAAAAGACACGATGAACAATTCATATTTGTATTGCATACTGTACATGTGCACAGACATGCATACAGGTAACTGCCAAATAGAGGAAACAAGCTGCCAGAACGGCTTCATTGCACCTTGGCATAGATTCTACAAGTGACTGGAATTATTGAAGGGATGCAACACCATTCTTCCATGAGAAATTCCATAATTTGGTGTGTTGCTGTTGGTGGTGGTGGTGGAAAATGCTGTCTCAGGCATCGCTCCAGAATCTCCAATAAGTGTTAATTTGGGTTGAGATGGGGTGACTGAGACGGCCATGGCATATGGTCTACATCATTTCCATGCTCATTAAACCATTCAGTGACCACTTGTGCCCTTTGGATGGAGGCATTGTCATCCTGGAAGAGACCACTCCCATCAGGATAGAAATGCTTCACCATAGGATAAAGGTGATCACTCGGAATGGCTTTGTACGTATTGGCATTTACCTCACCCTCTAAGGGGTGGAGTAGACCTAAACCATGTCAGGGAAATGTAGCCCACACTCTTCACTGTGGAAAACGAGCACTCAGGCTGTAGGTTTCTTTTGCTGTGTGCCACATGCACTTGTCCGCTTGCTTAACAGGGCGATGGATGACTCCTCTCACCATATTGCTTTTTATTTATTTTATTATACACTGCTCAGTATACCATTGCCTGTGTTCTTTGTACCACTTAACTCGAAAATAGTAATCGAGGGTAATAAGGGGTGTAAGCACTACAACTTGACCATAGTATCCCTATCTGAAGTTCTCGACACTGTTTATGAAACTGCCTCCTCACGCCAAATTGATATTTGCAGTCAAATGATTGTTACTCATCTGATTTGCCTTGCGTCTCAAACCAATGCACGGACATCACGGTCGAGGAGTGCGCTTTCAACCAGTTGCTCCTTAGTGATTCATTCCACTGTTCCTCATGAAACATCAGCAAGTTAAGCAGCCCATCACTGGTGCTCCTTCCAAACATGCCTCACCAATCACCCCTCTTTCAAGGTCACTGAGATCTCTTCTAGCCATGATAGCCAAAATAATGGGCAACTGGCCCACATAATGGGATGTTAATTGCTTAATTAACTCAGGAACCACACCTCTGTGGAGGCACCTGTTTTTAATATACTTTGTATCCCTCCATTTACTCAAGTGTTTCCTTTTTTGGCAGCTGCCTGTACATAACTGCTCTGTCCATACTGCACATTCTGTCTGTAGACATTGTCAGCCAGGATTCCTTGCCACAGAGGCCAACTTTCCCCAATAAAAAATACTTTATCAAACACATTTGGGGAATCATTTTCTACATACATTTGATGTTTAAAAGAGAATTTGCATTGCATATGCATATTATCTACATGTAATCACTGCAAGAATTTGTGACCATGATTTATCAGCATTTACAAATTCACTACTGCCTTGCGCGCACACTTCAATCGGATGATTGGATAAGCTCATGACACCAGTGAGGCATCTACAGCTTGTTGGAGGAGTTCAGACGTTTTTGTTCATACTTTAGCAGATTCAAGTTGGATAAATGTTTTAAATGCTTGCAAAAGCTATAATTCAAGGGAAACCCTGCCAACCCCCTCCCCCCTTTTGGGAGATTTCCAGACAGTCATTTTACAATCCAAGTACATGTGCAGCATTCAGGAGGTTTCTGGAACATTTAAACATGTACATATGCAGAATTTTTGCATGCTGGTCATGGTCTCAGCAGGTCTCGTGCTTGAATGATGCTTGAATCGCTGTCTGTTCTCTTTCCAAAAAGTACAATTTATTTACACCAAGTAAACCTCACACTAAATATTTCATATTAATCAAGTTTATGGGTGTGGGCATTTATACATTATAAATATTAGTGTGTTACACTTGGGTAGTTTCTGGCTAGCACCCTCTCCTGCTGCTTGAAAGTATGCAGGAGGACTATGATTGTAGAATAAAATATTTAAACTAATGAAGTAACAAATGTAATCGGGTATAGAAAATGTGATCCTTCACTGAGTGAAAATGTTTTGGGATAGAAAGTGGCAATTTAACTGAGTGAAAACGAGTCACTTCTCAGTATGAACCCCTCAGTGATGCTACGATCCTCAGCCCAGCATGTGTGATGTGGTCACAGGAACTTCAACTTTTCAGAGCTGGGGTGTGTTCAGGATTCAAACCATTTCTGCCTTGAACACTACATTTACAGTGCACAATTTGCAATGTTCTGCAGCCATCTGAGATATGTTTGCTCCCGTGTGGTGGGCGTGCCAAGGGTGTAACCAGAAGCAGCGAGTGTCCTATTGTTTGCCGTTACACCGAGCACAATCACCCTATCAGCTCCCATATTAACAGTGCTCTGAAAACTACCTTCATTACAGCAACATTTATAAAACGGTTTGCAGTGTTTTGCTCATCCTGAACACAGCCATCGCCTTAGGAACGCTGCTATAGAACACCCGTTTCAGCCTGATTAATCAGAATCTGACAGACTCCCCACAGGTTTCCACTGCAGTTATTGGCTAGCCCACAATGAAACTCTACCCCTTAACCTGAGTTTGTTCCTGTATTGGCTACAGGCTGTCTGGGGAAAGAATGGGTTAGTGTATTGCATGCCTTTTCCAAAACGCATACCTGGACACCACCTAGAACGGAATGCATGGTACGGCTGTCTTTGGCTCTTGGCAATCGCAACACAGCCTGCTGCAGTGTTTTTGAAACACAGCTCATGATAGTTGTAAAAAGACAGACCCTTTTTTAGGCCTTCACTGCCATTCCCAGGGAGCCAAGGAAAGGGCTGAGGTCTGTTAAGGGCAAAAAAGTGCCTCTTGGCAGCAGATGCATTTTCCACCGCTTGTAAATGCTGGAAACTTCCAACAGGCTGGCCAACTGTACAGTTTCAGGTTCTAATTGTGCAGTCCTTCAGTAACTTCTTGATATGATGGTGTGTGTAACTTAAATGAGACCACCTACAATCTCTTATAATAGGGTGGCCACAGGGGCTTGAGTTTCACTGGAAATGGCCAAGCTTAGATTTATGGAGCATTAAACCCAGGTGCAATCATTTCAGTTTAAAGAGCCTTGATTGTCGACTCATTTTCAACAGATCAAAGTGCTTCTATGGCGAAGCGGTCTGATTGGTTTAGATTCAGTCAATTATCGATAGGCCAGTCCAATCAGATGGGTTAATATAGGCTTTATGTATGGCGGTTCTTGGCAGCAGAACTAAAACCACAGAAGCTTTTGGGGAAATCACCTTACCAGGGTTTGGGTCGATTCCATTTCAATTCAGGAAAGTAATTTAAATTCAATTCATGGATTGATAAAAACCTGTAATGTTCTGCAAGGATTTTTCTGCAATGTTCCTCTTAAACCCAGTGGCTTAGTTGTAAAGGTTTGATAGATTTACTACAATATGACCCATTAATGATCTAGCCTTATATTTTGAGAGTAGAGATGATGCTGATGATGATGTTGGAATTACATGTGATTTATTTTTGAGGTTAATTTACTGTTCTGTTTTTTCCTGTTAACATTTTAATTTCAGATTTTTTCTTCAGTGTTCCCCCCTCCTTTTTTCTTGTTACATTTTAAAGAACTGTTTCCCCCCACCCTTTATTATTATTTTTTTTTTTTTTTTTTTCTCTTCTCTCCTCCCCCCAAATTAGTGAAAGGATGTCCCACAGGGTCCCTAGAACAACAACTGAAGGACAATATTAAAACCATGTTTCAGTGCGACTGTAGCAGTGCTGAAACACTTCAAAATTTAATTTCCCACATTGAGAGAACATTCAGTTCACACATTTACCAATTTCTGTCAATGGATCAGTGTCCAAGGCGGTCTCTTTAATTTCTGAGAAATGCTTGACTGGTTGAGTTTGAGCATCCCTTGTTGTGCATAACATGAGACATGATCATGGTCCCCCATCAGCAGCAGTGCATTTTAACCCTGTGTTTTTCTGCATTTAAAAAAAAAATTTTTTTGAATGTTACTTGTTGAATGGAAGAGGGAGCCAGGCGTGGATGTTTTTTGGCTTTGCTAGGTTGGGGGTTTTTTGGAAGGGGGAAGATTTGAATCTCACCATTGGCTGTCAAGCTGGCTGCTGTTTTAAAAACTTGTTCTTATTTCCTTTCTCAGGAGAGCAACAGGAAAGAAAGGGATCAAACTCCCTGAAGAGAGAATAAAGGGGCAGGGGAAGAAGGGAGGGAAGGGTGGTTCTGAGCCTAATGGAGAAGCATAAACACTCCCAACACTTCAGTTTATCATGTGATCAAGACTGAATCGCCAAACGAAATCTTTGCATTCCACTCCTTACAGTATTGCAGCACAGTTTCAAAACGCACAGCATGTGTGATAGTCATTATAACACCCAAACCATGCAACACATGTGATAGTTACCCTAACACCCAAGTTTGAGTTTGAGACGTGTGTATTTGTGGCGTGCGTGTGTGTGTCCATGTGAGATTCATGTGTATGATGTAAGTGCGTGTTAGACGTACGTCTGTGTTTGACACGCATGAGACATGTTTGAGAGACGTGTGTGTTAGACATGGACAGACTCGGGTGCACATTGTGTACACGTGGGCCAGGACTGCAGAGTATTACTTGCTTGTGTCATTACTCCTCCAGAATTCCAGTTTGCTTCCTGCATTGGGCTCAGAACATGGGGTGGGGGGGGAGCACAAAGACCAAGTCCCCAAGGAGCGTAAACCCCTGTATGGTTTTGCTGAGGTGTGTTCTCTGTCGCCCCAGTTTAAGTCCGTGGGGGAAACTACGTTTGGAGAAGTTAAGCGATCGGACTGGGGGCTGCTGGGAGTTGTAGTGTCACTGGGAGGGACGCCTGCTCGCACACACTGGGCCCGCCCACAGTGAAAGAACAGACATACAGACAGACGACCGCCCTGCAGTACAGGCACTATGGAGTGAGTCATGATTATATAACCCCCAACTATTATACCTACAGGCTGTTCTGTACCATTATATCCCCACAACTATTAATAGTGTCCCCTGCATAATATCTATAGTCCAAGCTACCCCATCCTGCCCTCTCATGCCCAAAGTCTAATATGAACCCCAGCTCCTCCACGCTGTGACCTCCAAAACCAGGCCTGGTTCCCAGATGTGGTACAGTGATCGACCTTAATCATGGCCTTCTAGCTGTGCAGGGGCCCTTGTGTCCTGGTTCTGGAGAGAACATAGGCTTTAACAATCCCACTTGTTGGCCCAAATGGGTCATTTAGTCTCAGTAGTTTTGTGTTGCAGGAGCTCACCCTGCTTCACTGCGCTGTCTTGGAGCATCACTTTACTCGCCCCCCGTACACACACCTTCCCTTCCTGCCCCAGGTCTTTGCTCTTCTATGCATGCTATTTAATAAAGGCGCCCCAGGATGTGCCCGTGAGCTCCAAACAGAGGAGCCAGTGCAGCAGCCTTTGGCTCAGGAGATGCGTGTGTATATATATATATATATATAGATAGATATGTGTCTAACAATGTATACAGTTCTATGCATTTTATGTTTCTACATTTTGCTATAAAGGGATTTAAAGATCCGTATATTCCCTCACTCACGAACACACTCCTATAAACGCACACACACGCATGCACTCACTCACACTGACACACACTTATGGTGGGCGGCTCCGAGTCAGAAATGTGCACATATGCACTGCAAACCGGAGACGCATCACTAATCTCTGATCACGACTCTAGCATTACCACCCTCAACACAGTGTATCCACACTAACATACACACAGGTGATGCTAAGGTGAGGCCAGGTGAGTTGTCTGGAATGATGTTTCAGTAGGGTGGTCATGGTTTCTTTGGTGGCCATGCCTGTATTCTCTGGCCCTCTTTAAAACACACAGGTGCAGAACATAGGTGTGCACCTGGCTCTCTAGGGGCCCGGCTGTTAGATTTGGCCTTACCCTCTATCTGTTATTGTTAGACTATGTAACACTGTTGTGTCTGTACTGGCTATTTCTGTTGTCTTTTTTTAAACAAAGTTTGTTTCTTGGGATCTTCTGTGTAAAACCTTTTTTTCCCCTTTCTTCTTTCTCGACTTCTCTCCCACCTTTCTCTCGTTGTCTCGTATTCTCTGCCAGTCGGTCCCCCACCACCAGCAGCCTGATGGCGAGTAACGTCACCAACAAGACGGACCCGCGCTCACTGAACTCGCGTGTGTTTATCGGAAACCTCAACACCCTGCTGGTGACCAAGGCTGACGTGGAGGCCATCTTCAGCAAGTATGGCAAGATCGTGGGCTGCTCTGTGCACAAGGGCTTTGCCTTCGTCCAGTACGCCAACGAGAGGAATGCACGCTCCGCTGTGGCTGGAGAGGACGGCCGCATGATCGTGGGACAGGTGCTGGGTAAGGAGTAGAACCACTTGAACAGGTGCAGGGTAAGGAGTAGAACCACAGGTGTTGGGTAAGGAGTAGAACATGATGCTCAGACTGTCTTTCCTTTCAGATATTAACCTGGCAGGTGAACCGAAGCCCCACAGGTCGAAGACGACCAAGCGATCTGCAGGAGACATGTACAGGTTGGTTGAAAGCCACCTCCCCCGCCCCCTGATAGTTTGGATTTGGATGCTGTTTTCATGTACAGCCATCTGTGTTTCTTGGCGTAAACGCCAATAAATATAAAGCCATTCTGAGTGATCACCTTCATCCTATGGTGAAGCATTTCTATCCTGGTGTGAGTGGTCTCCCCAACCACAGGGCACAAGTGGTCACTGAATGGTTTGATGACCATGGAAGTGATGTAAACCATATGTCCATCTCAGCCCAATTGAACACTTATAGGAAGTTCTGGAGCAGCGCCTGAGACAGAATTTTCCAGCATCAACATCAAATGATGGAATTTCTCATGGAAGAATGGTGTTGCATCCCTCCAATACAGTTCCAGACAGAATCTATGCCAAGGCACATTGAAGCTGTTCTGGCAGCTCGTGGTGGCCCAACGCTGGGCCCTTTTACTGTGTGACTGCTAATGTCTCTCTGCTCTCTCTCTCTCTCTCTCTCTCTCTCTCTCTCTCTCTCTCTCTCTCTCTCTCTCTCTCTCTCTCTCTCTCTCTCTCACAGTAGCTCCTCGTTTGATCTGGACTATGACTTCCAGAGAGATTATTATGACCGGTACGTTTGCAGCTGTGTCCAAAACCAGTGGCTTTTCTATTCTACTTGCTTTCTTTTTTGTGGCCAATATTTTTAATGCATGTTTGAATCCTAACTTGTGGACATATAGGTCTCATCTCAGTCTCTGCAATAAAGTATGAGTATTCCACGTGTTTGTGGAATCTTGCAAATTAGGTGTAGCCAGGGATCTTGACAGTAGTGGACTTACAATGTGAGGTAATGTTTTCCTGCCCCCAGGATGTACTCATACCCGTCCCGTGTGCCCCCTCCCCCCCCGCCCCTCTCTCGGGCGGTGATACCCTCCAAACGTCCGCGGGTCAGTGTGAGTGGAGGGGGTAGCCGCCGCACCAAGACCAGCTTCTCCTCCTCCAAGAGCAGCCAGAGGACCTCCTCCTCACGCACAAGTCAGTGTCTACTCACAGCCTACACACTCTACCCACAGCCTACACTCTCTACCCACAGCCTACACTCTCTACCCACAGCCTACACTCTCTACCCACAGCCTACACTCTCTACCCACAGCCTACACTCTCTACCCACAGCTTACTCCTGCTTCAAGGAGTAAGTTGTCTACTCACAACTTACTCCCCCTCTACACAATGTTTATTGCTTTCTCCTTAGTTTTCACTCTACTCACTGTCCATTCAACTTGCATTGTGCTCACAACCTATTTGCTGAATTAATTTATTTGCCTGATCATGTCTCTGCTGCTGTCATATCATTGCCTTCTTGTAGCCCTGTATTTGTAACTGTATTTGTTAACCTGGTGCTGTCTATCTTATTTTATTGCTGTGTTTGGCCTCTTGGCCAGGCCGGTAAAAATCTGGTTAAAGAATGGTCAATTAAGTAACTTTCTGTGACTATTAACCCCCCAGTGAAGGCTGATGACCTGCAGACCATTAAGAAGGAGCTGACACAGATCAAACACAAAGTGGACTACCTGCTGGAGAGCCTGGACCGCATGGAGAAGGACCACAGCAAGAAGTCAGGTAGAGCCGAGACCTATTAATGACCGTGTGCTTGGCCCTTCTCTTAGGGAAAGAGTGTTAATGACTGTGCTTGGCCCCTCTCACGTGGAAAGAGTCTTAATGACTGTGCTTGGCCCCTCTCTTAGAGGGAAAGAGTGTGAAGCTGGATGTGGGTGAGGTCTCCTCTCTCCAGCACTCCAGCAGCTCCAGCAGCAAGAAGGAGGAGAGTGTGAAGAGGGAGAGAGAGAGGGAGAGCCAGGAGCTGAATGACTCTGAGGAGGAGGGTGACCTGCTGGAGGAAGAGGAGGAGGTGAGAGAGGAGGAGGAGGAGGAGGAGGAGGAGGTGAGAGTGGAGGAGGGGTAGGGGTAGGGTAGGGTAGGGGAGGGGGAGGGGAGGGGAGGGGAGGGGAGGGGGTGTTAGGGATGGGGTCAATGTTTGAATTTCAATTTTGCATGGGTGTCTTATTTGAATGCCTAGTTAGATTCGTCATCCCTTTGATTTATTTAAGTGGTTAACCTATAGATTTTTTGTGTAACTAGCAAGCACTAAGCAAGTGATAATTGAAGGGCTCAGACTGCCATCTATTGGCTATTAAATTCACAAATGCTAATTACTGACCGCAATAAAGTGAGACATTCGTCACTGGACCTAGCCTTTGTCTGGCTATTAAATAGACAATTCATGTGAGATTATCTTTTCTTACCTTGAGTTAGCCAGCAAGTTTTTGTATTAACTCATACATAAATTGTCTGATCGCAAGCTATCATATCATTGCATTTCCATAATATACACATATTATAAAATTAACATGATGATGAAAAGAACATGGGTCATTTTAAATTCCTTGCCAACATTACAGATGGAACTGTACCTGCCTTGAATAGCTAGTTCAAATTGAATAGTTCACTATAACATAACAATATATTAAATGAATTAAATTATTTTAAAGTTATTAAATATACTTCTACCTATTTGGCATATACAGGACGTCCACAATCAAATGTTAGTTCTGTAGGGCAATTATTGTCCATTGAGTAGGCTATTTTGTCTGTTTTTCCTACACAATAGTTTGTGATTAAGTAATGAGTTGTAATCCATACGGGAAAAAATATTACGAATGTTACGAATTGGGTTTAGAATAGTTCATTTCTTATAGGCTATTGTGATGCATGAGTACACTCCAGGGCTCTAGTGAATAATTATATAGAATATATAGAATCATTATTTAATAAGAAGGCATGGAAGTGTTCCAATTTTGATTTATTTTTGTTTTAATGCATTCAACAATGTAATTTTGAGGCTGTCAGTGAACGATGTAAAACAGTGTGTGTGCGTGAGCGCGTGCGCATAAGTTTGTGTGTACACACTGTGTGTCTGAGAAATCTCATTTGGATGTCTCCTCAGGTGAAGAGTCGAGGAAGAGAGGATGACAACGAGGATGAGGATGAGGAAGAGGGAGAGCAAGAGGAAGGAGAGGATGATGGTGACAGTGTTAATGGAGACGACGACTCATAGACACACAGTTCTGAAAGGCCATCACTAGGCCTTCCACCTGTGGTCCCTTACCCTTTTCAAACCTGTCTCCCCTGTACAATTTATCCCTCCCTGCTTTTATTCTCAATGTTTAACAACAACACACATGCACACAGACATGTAAAGACACACACACTGTATCACACACACACACACACGATTGCAAAGGAGTGTTTTGTTTTATTTTTTATAGCTTGTTACATTTAGTGTAATGCATTGAGATTGGATCTATACAAGAGTAGCTATTACTGTAGGTGGTGGGATGTGAGGTGTGGCTGTATTTTCCCTGGACCAGCAGGTGGCAGTGTGATGAGCGATATATGCAGTAATCAGTCAGGAAACCGGTCTGAGCGAGTAAAACTTTGTTTTGGGATTTAAATTCAGCGGAACTTTAACAAAATGTTGCCCAATTCTTTAATATGGAAATTACATGTTTTGTCATTTATTTGTTTTGTCAGTTTGTCGGTTCAACCGTTTAAAAAGAATTTAAATAAAACATTCAAATTAAGTCAATTTGTATGGTCTTGCTTCAGAGCCAAGTCTTTGTAGATGGAAAGAACTCAGGTTTTATTGGTTCACAGCTGTTAATCCTGCCAGAATGCTCTAGGGTTGTGTGCAGAATGCACAGCACCCCAAAAATATTCAGTACAGTGGAGAAGGGTTGCCCAGCTGGAGGTTTACAAGTACACCCAACATCTTATGAAGATTATATTTAAAAATCAATTTTAAAATGTATGCTAATGATGCCGCTTTTTAAATAACACATTATATTTAACAAACTTGTATTGAAAAATTAAATGTTGAAGAAAAAAAGAAGAAAAAAAAGACATTTGAACATGTATTTGCAATGACTTAAGGGTTACACACAAAAATAAATGTGATTTTCTGTTTGTGTTGTCGATTCAGCCAGGTAGTTTTTTGTGAGATTTTATGTAAAATGACTGGGTATATAAAGTATGCAGTGATAATTTCTTGTGAGATTACATGATTACATAATTAGTGTAGTTCTGTTTCTGATGGTTTCAGGCTCCATCGACAAAGTGGTAGCAAGTTATTTTACCAGTTACATTCTATTGTTTCTAAGATGCAGCCTTCGCAAATTTTCTGAGCTATTTCAATTGTATGAACATTCCTTGATTTGACATCATTGTGATGGCATGTATGCCATCCGCCAAGTTATGGGTTGGGGCATAACCCATACCTATACAGCACAGAGTTTGGCATTCTCTGTGTCTCCCAAAGAAATAATTAATGGCCTCAGACTCTCCTTATAAACTAACTTCTGTACACCATGATCTTGTATAAATAAACAGAATTCAGATACAACTTCACACCGCCACACAATAAATCCTAAAATGTGCGTTGTGTTTCTTAATCTCTGCTTTTTAATTTTCTTGCCAATTACATCAAAAATTCTCCATGCCCCAAATAATTCTTCCGAATGGTCAATATTTACTTCAACCAATAACATAATCTGTTAATATGTACTTCGACCAATAACATGTTCATGTTCACATATAAGGATGTGCAAATGTGATGCCATTTCAGCCAATATAACATGAAAACAGCTTGATAGATGCCATATTGCTTTTGGGAAGTACTCAGGTGGCCAGGATTCAGCTCTCAACCACAGCACCGGAAGCTCACAGAAACCCTCTGGTAGAATAGTTACTGGTACCCAAAAATAAATTTTTCCTATTGGAGCCCAGTCATAAATGGTAGCAAAGTTTAAATATTTGCTATGCTTATTTCTGTTCTATAATTTTCTTTAAATTGCATTTATTCATTTTGTGGTGTCAGATATTTTCACAGCATATAGGCACAGATATTTTTTTTCTTTCTTAGAGCTGCCTGGATCCCATGACCGCATGTCTGGTGGAACTCATACTCAAAATCTTATCAGACTGACAAAACCGAGGCTGCATGTTGGGTACTATCACTTCCTGGTTCTGTTTTTCTCACCATTGGTTTCTATTTGGGGTTGCTGCCTCTAGTACATACTATAAGATGCTATCTAATACCATCAAAAAGATGAATGGTATCACTTTTAGAGATGTACAATTTCTCTGTAAAGCTTGCATCATAATATTTCATGGCCCAGATAGCTAGTGGGACTACAAGCTAGGCCGTAAAACACTGGACTGCATTCATATTCTTAACCAATTAAGTTAATGTAGCCTGATAGAAAGCCACATCTGCCCTGCTTCATTCATACAGCTAGGTACCTGCATACACAGCTACATAGCATTTCATGAAAACAAGCAGCTAATTAGCTACTTAGCTTCTAGCAGTTCACTTTATACTGAAGTGTGGTTAGCTAGCCAGTGATATATGCCATCATTAACCTTATCAGGATGGTTACCTAGCCTGGTTTTCTACCTAGCTAGTTATCTACGTTTCAGGTGGTTCATTAATAACTAGCTAGCTTTCCAGTAACATAACTTTAGTATTAGCTAGCTTGCTATCTACTGCTCTGTGTTTTCCCTCGCCACCCACAGAGTTTGGTTAGTTAACGACATGCATTTCAATGCTCAGTGGACATAAAATGAGAAAGAAGTGAGAAAAACGCTCAAAGAAAAATGCTCACTTCAAACAGCAAGTTTATTTTAATTCATGTTATATGGCATACAGCTACATCACACAGTGACATCAAAAGAATCACCAGCTACATTCTCCATAAGCACAAATCACCTCCTGTAATCCGGTGAAGTTAAGCCTACGCACAAATATCAATTTCCGAAGGTGTCACCCATTTGCACGGTCATCAGCTAAACACAAAAACGAACCTCAGTTATGAAGTGAAATCACTGTCAAAAATACGTATACGAGCAAAAGAATAAGCGTAAATTGTATTTTGTAATCATAAATCACACCTTGTAAATGCAAAAGAACAATTTTGACTCATGGCCAATCAATCAGTGCACCCAATGAAGAGTATTGCACAGACCTGCCAGAGTGTGAGGGGCTTGCCACAGTTTCACTAATAAGGTTAATTTGTGGCTATAACGCACTTGATCTGGGCTACATGCATTATGGCCCTATTCACGTATACACAGACATACGCTCTCTCTCAAATACATTTATATGCATAAACACATGTACACACACAAACATGCGCACACAGCCACAGACATCTAATCTCTCACACACACTCTCTGTCACATACACACACACACACATCTTCTTCAGGTACCTGTAATACTGTCCATCAGGTTAAAGACAGATGAACATAAGGCTGTTCCTGAGTAGCAGGAGGTAAAATAAAGGAATAAATAACAGAAACTGATCAAACTGCATTTCAGGGGGACTTCTTTTGGCTCAGTGCTGTCAGACGCCCATGCCACTAAATTAATGAGAGTGATAGAGTCTGATATGGAGGATGGGGGGTGATTTCCTTCAGGTCCTCTTCAAAACAGACGGAGTATCAGGGCACTGAGCAGGACCAACAAAGCTGAGGGAGAAAGATAAATCATGAGAGATTATTATACTGTGGTTAATGATAACATTGATGGTCATACTGTGATTAATGAGGATGTTGATGGTCATACTGTGGTAAATGAGAACATTGGTGGTCAGACTGGTTAATGAGAACGGCTATACTGTGGTTGATGAGGACATTGAAGGTTATATTGTGGTTAATGAGGATGTTGATGGCTATACTGTGGTTGATGAGGACGTTGAAGGTTATATTGTGGTTAATGAGGACGTTGATGGCCAGACCGGTTAATGAGGACGGTGACAGGATCTGAAGGGTGGCAAAGGTGTGTATTTGTGGAGCGTTCTTTACCCAGGGATGTGTGGTGCAGTCCAGTGGCTCCACTGTTGCCCCCTGCTGGAGACGGGAGGTTGCTGGTGGGGTTTCCCAGGCTCAGGCTGCCGTTGCTGCTAAGCAAAATGGTGGGTTCCCCCAGGTTCGCTGCAGTAAATAAACAATCACCGTCTCAGATTTATGAAGAATTACAAGACAGAACAAGAGTGATTGGCATGGGAAACTGTGACATTATGACCATTATATCCATCTGTGCAGTGTGTATGTGTGTGTGTGTGTGCGTGCCAGTTCTGGGGGTGTTGTGGGACTGGAATTTGGTCAGTGGTTTTGTTTGTCTCAGTATAGTTGGTCAGTAGTTTTCTTAGCGAGTAGAATTGGTTAGTAGTTTGATTGGTGACGAGAGCTGGTCAGTGGTTTGTTTAGTAAATTCTCTGTGGTCAGGGTCTCACTGCCGTTGAAGCTCCCAATGCCGACGAAGGAGTAGACCCTGAAGTGTGCTGTGCGGGGGATTGTAGCATTGAATCCACGGAGAGTGAAGGTGCATTGAATGACATTTCCATTGAGCGACCCCCGGACATTGGCCACTTCAGACTGAAACACAGAGAACACCCTGGACATCAGACCAAGTCCCTCAAAGTTACAAACATCAATTTGCAGTGTCAGAGTCAGTGCTGCAACTCACTGCGTTGGATAGAGTCAGTTCTAGACAGTCAGTGCTGAGACTCACTGTTCTGGATAGAGTTGGTGCTGAGACTTACCCTGTTGGACAGAGTCAGTACATTGTTGTTGAAGTCAGCGGTGAAGAAGTAGATGTTGCCATTTTGCTGTGCACAGATGAAGGCGTCATCATTCCCCTGCAGAGGTGGAGAAAACATACTTTCACCTTCCACACCTTTCACAGTGATCAGCCCTACAACCATAAAATGTGTGTTTGCAGTGTGTGTGTGTTTGTTTGTGAATGTGTGTGCAGCAACATGATTGCAGCTAAAAGAGATGTAGAATGGGAGTCGGTTCCATGCTTCCGTGTACTTTACAACTTGGCAAAAATTATGGTTTTAAAACTTTTGGTGTGAGTTGTGTGGTTGCCACCAGCACTATGTTGGTGGCATGCACACTACCAACACATTACGATTGCAATGTACACCCTGAACATAAAAGTAAGGCAGCAAAATCTTCCCGAACATAAACTACTACAATACTGTTGCATACGTTGGAACTCAATCTGCAGAATGTTCTCTACAATGGCACTGACTCTTGTGAGAGCTGAATGAGTTTGTGAACAGGCAGCAACTGGAATCGCTTCTTGATGGACATTGCAACTCGGTAATAAACATTAAAAAACACATGGAGCAGGATTAACTGAGGCATAGTATATATAATATTTTATACTCTTAATTTAAAAAAATTGCATTCAAATGTAACAAATCCCTCCGCTGAAAATTCAAAATTTAGCATGCAGTGTGTATTTGTGCATGTGTGTGTGAGCACAAGTTTAACCGAGGATCTCGCGACAAATTTCTCAGAGTGACTCAAGTCCCTAACTCTGGGCTGAAAATTCAAAAAATGCACATCCCTAGCATGCAGTGTGTATTTGTGCATGTGTGTGTGACGGTGTTGGTTCTTCCCGCAGCAAGTTTCGAACCGAGGGATCTCGACGCGACAAGAGAGCGATTAAGCTCGCTGAGCTAAAGACTCAAGTCCCTAACTCTGGGAACTAATCGCACTCTTATCCAAGTCACTCTGCAGCGGGCGCTCACGTGAGCCCATCCGCTACATGTGCAGTGCGTGTTTGTGCATGTGTGTGCAGTGTGTATGGAGGGTGGAGCTGAGGGCTGTACCAGATTTCTATCAGGGGACAGTATAAGCACGATGTAGCCTCTTGATTCTCCACTCATCTCGAGGTTCAGGTCAGTGGGAGGGCCAGAGATGCTGCTGACAGCGGAGGAGGAGAAGAACAGGCAGGAGCCGGGGACTGCGGGGTCGCAGTCTGCTGGAGTTTCCTCACATAGCTTATTCAGGCCACAGCCGATACGGTTGACGGTTATCTGTCAATCACATTACTTTATTCATCATCACATCATAATTTCTACTGTATGTCTTTACAAGTGTGTTTGTTAAATTGTATCAATTCACATCTACTCTTGGAGGGAGGTGTGGCACTGAGAGGGAATGGCAGTCTAACCGTGAGGCCTAAACATATGGTCTAGACATATGTCTAACTGTATGGCAATTTGCATGGTCTAACTGTGCCTTTAACCCCTTGGTCTAAACTGGTCTAAAGACGTGTCTAATTACTTGGTCTAAATGTGTGGTCTCACCTTCTGTGTGAAAGCCTGGAAATACTTAATATATGCCTTGATGGCTTTTTTGATGAACGTAGAAGTCTATGCAGAAACATAGTATGTATCAGCAGGCAGCCTGGTCCAAAAGCAAAGAACCCCAAGCGGCACTCACCGTAAGCAGTTCCACGGTGATGTTCTGGAATGTAAGGAGGCTTGGGGCTGTGGAAGAATTGGTCGAGTTGGTTGATGTTTGACCTCCGACCGCCAGGACCAAACACCCCATCATCACGGTAACTGCCAAGATCATTCTGCTGTCCATTCCTGAAAAAAACAAGGTGGTTCTATGGTAAAAAACAAGGTGGTTCTATGGTAAAAAACAAGGTGGTTCTAAAAAACAAGGTGGTTCTATGGTAAAAAACAAGGTGGTTCTATGGTAAAGAACAAGGGCTGTGAGCAAGGCATGGTGGGAAACTGGTGGAGTGTGAGCCATCAGATGGTCCTGTAGGCATGTCCATTTATTGTTTGGAGGGACACTGCTGTTGAGCTCACTTCTCATTCTGAATTCAGTCAAATCTTCTGTTGTGCAAGAGTATGTCGTAAAATATAATGAGGAGTATGCATCACATTTCACAATGATAGTACAGGCGACAGGAAGACACAGAAGTTGTTTAGTGACAACATTTTTTTGGGCTGCTTCGGTATTTGTGGTTAGAGATGAGCAAGCTAAGAAAAATATCCCAACTTCCTGATTGGCATGTCAGAGAGATGCATAATAGCACACCACCACAGTGTTTCCATTGTGTTGCAATCTCACACCTGGCCAAGTGTGGTAGAGAGCAGCGAACAAGTTCATTATGTGGTGCATAAAAATGTAAATATTCAGTAGTCAGACAGGTTAAGTAACTACATGAAAATTAAAACAATAAATAACCAATCACCTGCTGTCGTTATTGGCCTTATTATCCATGTAAATGTAATCATCTTTTTGAAAAATGTAAGATGTCAAGAATATTTTTCTAAATTTCTCTGAAATACTTTTGAGAAATGTCAAGAACAGCTATTTGAATCCACAAATGCATTCAAATGATAATTGCCACAACATTGAATAAAACCAGTGCCAACGGAATACATCTCCTTTGAAATGTCTGCATATTCAAGAAATGAATGTCTCCTTCCACTACCTTTCGAGCAGGACTGTGCAGACTGATGAATATGAATATGAGCAGTCTAAAATTGTTTTATCATCCAGAGGGACTTACATGGCCACACATTGTCAATTTATACAACTGGAAGCAGTTTAGGTAAAGATCCTTACTCGACGGCACAGCAATGGCAGCGTGAACACCATAAGTAATTCGGACCTACCATTGTCTGCACCACACACTGCACATGGGTGCGTAATGGGTGCTTCCTTCCCGCTCCTCTTCACATCACATTTAGTTATTTATTTATGTAAGTCACATTTCTAGCAACGCTCGTATCCACAGCTACATACAAACAAAGTACATATGTGCCTTCATATAGGATATCCTCTCCCTGCCTCTCAGTAGGAGTAACACCTCTCTCGTCCAATAGATATTTTTAAAAAGTTAAACATACTCTCTTGTCTAATAGATCATCTTAGAATGTACATCATACACACCATAATCATAAATGATTAGAGCAATTGATCATTTTTCCTAACGTCAAGATCCCCATATCATTTTTTATGTTTTAGTTATTATTTATTGTTATATTATGAGAAACATAGGAAACATACATTGATTCATTTTTAACATGAACCCAGCTTGATAATTACAAATGTGTTTCCCTGTCAAAGTGATACTCTATTTCTGTGTGCACACCAGTGCCTTGCATTTGCTACATGTTTACATTGTATCTTGTCATGTTGCCATACATTTACAGAAGAAATTCAGATTTGGTACCTTTCTTGCAGTGCCCCACCTGGGAATCAAACTTGCAACTTCCAAATTACAAGCCGAGTTCCCTAGCCATTATATTAAACTACAACCTTAACAGGCCCTGGAAATCCTTTATTACATTACACCCCTCCAACTGTAAATCAAAAATGATAATTTCTCGGAATACAGTCATTCTTACTTGCCTAATTAAAACAACAACAACATAACACTGAATGTAAAAATTCAAACACATGCAGTGACTGTTGGTTGAATTCAACATGGAACAATTTAAGAGGACAGTTACTTACCTCTGCTATGCTCCTTGCTTTTAAGATTCTAGTAAACCCTTGTCTCGTGAAGATGTATGTGCAGAGGAACACTATTCTCTGAAGTGCTGATGCTCTTCTGTCTTGCATGTCTTGTCTTCTGTCTTATAATAATTGTATCCTGAATGATGGGCTGGGCCATCTACAGGGGGTGTGGTTCAAGTTGTTGGACCAGTTGGGGATTTTGGGGCAAGATGTTATCTTAATTCATGAAAGTATAAGGAAATATAACAGTAGGCACAGAACAGGATTAACCAGCCTTTCATTCAATTCTGTATAGTCATCTGTGTTTGAACAATGGCCAGAACAGCAGCAGTCAGAAGTGGTCAGAGCAGCAGTGTGTAGCAGTGGGTTGAGCGGCAGTGTGGAGTAGTGGTCTGTGTGGAGCAGTGGGCTGAGCAGCAGTGTGGAGCAGTGGTCAGTGTGGAGCATTGGTTAGAGCACCATGACTCAGCTGTGGTTTCTTACAGAGCATTCCATCATGGGTGAAACACCTGTCTGACATACCTGGTAAATTTGAGTCACTTGTCAACAGCATCACCTGGTAAATTAGTCATGGCTCCTAAAGTAATCATCCTCATGATGAAGCAGGAAAGAACTTACTGGAAAGATGCCAGTTGTGTCTATAATATATTAATGTGTTTATAACAATGGTTATACAATCATGTCTGTTTAGTCATATGTATACAAGTAAGAGTTAAAAAATATGTCCGCTAATTAATGTATATTAAATTAAATCATGTTTATAAGTTCTTGGGTATATAATATTGTATATAATGTGTATATAGGCTACATGTACTGTCTATTTAATGTGTAGATCATTTTGTGTATATACTAATTATATATACTATAATGCATAAATAATTGTATGTAATCGTGTGTATTTAATGTGTGTATAGTAATGTGTATAGCCTAATCATATATACAATAATGTGTAAATAATTGTGTGCATGTAGTCATGTGTATAATAATATGTATGTATGCTTTATCACATCATAAGTGCTGTTTTATTGGGCTCAGATGAACCTATCATCCCTTGAAAGCTGGATAAACAAACACGATCCTGAGCTGAGTTCTTTAAATTTTTCCCCCTCAGAGATGAGTTGTGAGCTGCCGTCACACGGAAACAGTGATGCACCAGTCATTTCCGTAATATGATATATTTTCAATAAACCAGTTTGGTGACAGACTATTGTTCAGTTGTTTCTCCTTCAGCACTTCCTTCTCCTAAAGCTCCAGACCTCACATATTTTCTGAAACTCAGGTCTTCCTGTATATTTTTGTTGTTCTTTGATGTGTTGTTTTTGGTTTGGGGAAAGATAAACTGGAACAAACATACAGCGGGTCTCCAACTCAGGCCCTAATGCTGGTTCACTCATAGACCACAGGAAAATGTGTAATATAGGGAAACATGAACAGTTGTCAACTGTGATTCATGAGTTTATAAATTTTTTTAGCTAAAATGTCAAATCACATAAATGGCTGGGCTAATTACAGTCGCATGAAAAGTTTAGGCACCCCTCTGAGGCTGAATAATAATTTACTCTGTCTTCACATAAAATGATCATGCCATTCATTTTCTAATAAAAGCGGAGTACTGGGGTGTTTTCCAGACACAGATTTTTAGTGTAGCAATATTAAAGTTGTATGAAATTAAATCAAACGTGAAAAATAGGCTGTGCAAAGATTTGGGCACCCTTGTCATTTTGTTGATTTGAATACCTGTAACTACTTAACACTGATTAATTGGAACACAAAATTGGTTTGATGAGCTCATTAAGCCTTGAACTTCATAGACAGGTGCATCCAATCATGAGAAAAGGTATTTAAGGTGGCCAATTGCAAGTTGTTCTTCTCTTTGACTCTCCTCTGAAGTGGCAACATGGGGGCATATTTTACATTTACATTTTAAGCATTTAGCAGACGCTCTTATCCAGAGCGACTTACAAGATGTGCATTAATACATGGTAGGAACAATCATAGTTAGCGCACGAGATCAGTGCAGGAGGAAAAGGTTAGTGAAATTTTTTTTTTTTTAATGTAACATTTTTTTGGGGAGTATAGTGTTGAACAAGTAAACAGTGGTGAAGACAATTTCGCTAGATGGACAGAGTTCAGTGGTAGTGGAGTCTGAAGAGGTGGGTTTTGAGTCTCTTGCGGAAGATCGCAAGGGACTCCGCGGTCCTGACCGATTGTGGAAGGTCGTTCCACCAGCGAGGGATCAGGACAGAGAAGAGGCGAGACCGCGAGGAGCGGCTGCCAGGCGCCCGGAGGGAAGGGACAGTCAGTTTACCCGAGGAGGCGGAGCATTGGGGTCTGGGAGGTGTGTAGGGAGTGATGAGTGACTGGAGGTATGGGGGAGCATGGGGGGCCTCAAAACAACTCTCAAATGACCTGAAAACAAAGATTGTTCAGCATTATGGTTTAGGGGAAGGCTACAAAAAGCTATCTCAGAGATTTCAGCTGTCAGTTTCCACTGTGAGGAACATAGTGAGGAAATGGAAGGCCACAGGCACAGTTCTTGTTAAGGCCAGAAGTGGCAGGCCAAGAAGAATATCGGAGAGGCAAAGGCGAAGGGTGGTGAGAATGGTCAAATACAACCCACAGACCACCACCTACAAGGTCATCTTGCTGCAGATGGTGTCACTGTGCATCGTTCAACAATACAGCGCACTTTGCACAAGGAAAAGCTGTACGGGAGAGTGATGCGGAAGAAGCCTTTTCTGCGCACACGCCACAAACAGAGTCGCTTGAGGTATGCAAAAGCACATTTGGACAAGCCAGCTTCATTTTGGAATAAGGTGCTGTGGACTGATGAAACAAAGATTGAGTTATTTGGTCATAACAAGGGGCGTTATGCATGGCGGCGAAAGAACACAGCATTCCAAGAAAAACACTTGCTACCCACAGTAAAATTTGGTGGAGGTTCCATCATGCTGTGTGGCTGTGTGGCCAGTGCCGGTACTGGGAATCTTGTTAAAGTTGAGGGTCGCATGGATTCCACTCAATATCAGCGGATTCTTGAGAATAATATTCAAGAATCTGTCAGAGTTGAAGTTACGCCGGGGCTGGATATTTCAACAAGACAACGACCCAAAACACTGCTCAAAATCTACTCAGGCATTCATGCAGAGGAACAAGTACAATGTTCTGGAATGGCCATCCCAGTCCCCAGACTTGAATATCATTGAAAATCTGTGGGATGATTTGAAGCTGGCTGTCCATGCTCGGCAACCATCAAACCTAACTGAACTGGAGATGTTTTGTAAGGAGGAATGGTCCAAAATACCTTCATCCAGGATCCAGACACTCATTAAAGGCTATAGGAAGCGTCTAGAGGCTGTTATTTTTGCAAAAGGAGGCTCTACTAAATATTGTTGTGATTTTTCTGTTTGGGTGCCCAAATTTATGCACCTGTCTAATTTTGTTTTGATGCATATTGCACATTTTCTGTTAATCCAATAAACCTAATTTCACTACTGAAATATTACTGTGTCCATCAGTTATTTGATAGATCAAAATGAAGTTGCGGATCCAAACACATTACATTACATTACAGGCATTTAGCAGACGCTCTTATCCAGAGCGACTTACAGTTTACATTTCTTTACAATCCATTTATACAGCTGGATATTAACTGAAGCAATTCAGGTTAAGTACCTTGCTGAAGGGTACAACGGCAGTGTCCCACCTGGGGATTGAACCTGTAACCTTAATGTTACAAGCCCAGTCCCCTAACCATTATACCACACTGCCGCCTTGTTAAGCGGCAGTGATTTATACAGCAGATTCAAACACCCAATGATTTACAAATGAAAATAATGGAAATTGTCAGGGGTGCCCAAACTTTTTCATACGACTGTAAATAATCAAGAGCAGAAGGAAATCCAGAAACAGAATCCAGCCCTTCTTTCCCACCCCTATGTTAAACCAAGGTTCCGTATGACTGTGGTCATTAAAGATCCTATTGCGCTTTTCGAAAGAGTAGGTGTTCAGCCCATTGGCCTGGTCAAATGGCCAAACTACCAAATGATCCTCTACCTCATCGTCACCCCTACATCTGATTGGCTGCACAATCCCTTGCATTTCCTGTCCAGTTTGATTCCTAAGGTTATCACTGCAAATGAGAATTGACATACTGTATCTGGTTAAATAAAGGAAAATAATCACAGGCACGTCCATTGACTAAAGAGCTGAAGCACTCAGGCGCCGCACAACCTTGCATTCCAAGCTATTCTCAAAAACAAAATCAATTTATTTTTATTGTTATTATTCTATATGTACAGTACTTTAAGTCAATATTATGAATGTAGTATGTAGAAATTTAGATTATCTGCAAAAAAATATGTTGCGTTATTGCGGCAAAACCCTTTTCTTTAAAATCCTTTAAAAGGATGATTTTTCTTGCTCATCACCTACGTAATGGTTTACAAACCCACTCCTGTTCCTGCGGTGTGTTCAGCAACAAAAAATAATGTTGCATACTGTTTTATATACAGAAGTAGTGCTGTATTGAATGTACACTCACAGAACTGCTCTCTTACAACTGGTATCATCACACAGGTCTCCCTCTGTATCTGTAATTTCCCAGTGCTAAACCAGTGACCCTTTAAAGCACAGTTGTCCAATCTTCAGCTAATGCTGACAAAGTGACCCTTTAAAGCTTGTGACCCTAGTTGAATCATCAGGGTTTTAGTCCTGAGCTAGATCAAAAGCCTGCACCCACAAGCCCCCTGTGATGAGAATCACAGAGAATGAGCAGTGTGATTGAAAGGTCACCTCAAACACTTGAACCACCAGTGTGATCACATTACTAGAAATAAAAGCGCACAGATCTAATACAAAAGAGCTCTTTATTTTTCATTACAAATGAATCACCTATACATAGAATAAACATAGCTACAATATCTGCAAATATATACCAAACTGTGCATTAAACCTGATATTTTAACATTAAAAACAAAGGTAAAAACACTGTAAAACAGGGAAAGACTGTAGCAGCTATTATCCTGTATCTGTTTTGTGAGTGAAACTTCACAATGATTCAGTGAGAACACTCTGTGACCCAGACACATACGCAGGCACCTTAACTAGAAGCTCAACCAAACCCTGGCACCTCTAGCAAGATCTGGCTACTTATTTGCCTAAAATTAAATCAAACAGTGATGAAACATCATTACAAGGGACCAAACAATGTCATAATAATCTTGTTAATGGCTACTTCTTTTTGGGAATCCATAGCTGCACACACAAAGTTCTACCAGGAATATTTCTGGGGTCGCTCCAATCCACCCACAGCCAATGGTCGCAGCATCTCCTGCAGAAAAGGCCACGCACCTGAATTCCACTGCTGCTTCGGTGTTGTACATCCCCTCCTCTGCCCTGCTGGCCCTCTGCGCCTCCCTGTTGCTGACTGTGACGGCGGGGGAATGTGCTAAGCCTATTCTGTAACTTTGCCTAAGTCTGCCTAGTTGTGTAGGTGTCAGGTGTACTGACTACCATTACATTTTTTCACTTTGTCAAGCTAAAGCAGCAGCATTTTGGTTAACAGTTTCCCTTCAACATTATACCTCTTTAATAAACAGGCACAGACCTGGAAATATTCATATTGCAGTGAATTCGGGGGGAAAGACTTCTGCATGTACATGCCACATACAAGCTTTCAAGCAAGCATCAGCAAACAGCCAGCAGTTTTATTGCTACTTACAGCTCATGGTCTTGTCTTTGGTCATGATTAATTTTCTTGTCCATCAACATGACGGATGACATTTTTTCTATTCCATCAACGCATCTAAAATTCAGTAAACAATGGGTAATTGTTGGTAAACAGAAACCCTGGATTAATATGTAAATCACAAACATTAACATTTGGTCAGGTCAAAACTTGTGTGGTATCTGCAAGTTCTGCTATACTAGCAGGCAGACCTGCATTCTGGAAGGTGAGGGAGTCAGATTGAGAGAGGCTCCCTCTGGGATAAACGTTTCCTGTGTGGGACAGGGGGTGGGGCTTTTGGGTCTGTGACTGGCCCCTCCCACCTGGACTCTTCTGTGCTTTGGGATATGGCTTTAGATCGAGGTCGGGCTGGTGGGGGGACAGAGTTCAACACAGCATCCGGCTCTCTCTTTGCACTCTTCCATCGTTCACCCCCCTCTTTCTTTGCACTCTTCCATCGTTCATCCCCCTCTTTCTTTGCACTCTTCCATCGTTCATCCCCCTCTCTCTGTTCTTTTTTCCTTTGCTCAACCCCTCTCTCTTTGCACTCTTCCACCGTTCATCCCCCTCTCTCTGTATTTTTTTCCTTTGTTCATCCCCCTCTCTCTTTGCACACTTCCACCGTTCATCCCCTTCTCTCTGTTCTTTTTTCCTTTGTTCATCCCCCTCTCTCCTTGCACACTTCCACCGTTCATCCCCTTCTCTCTGTTCTTTTTTCCTTTGTTCATCCCCCTCTCTCTTTGCACTCTTCCACAGTTCATCCCCTTCTCTCTGTTCTTTTTTCCTTTGTTCATCCCCCTCTCTCTTTGCACTCTTCCATCGTTCATCCCCCTCCCTCTTCACACCCAACACTTGATCATCTCCCTCTCTATTGGTTCCCCCTTGTATATCTCGGTTTTCTTTTTTTCTTTGTTCATTCCCATCTGCTCCTTGGTTTCCCTCTTTTGCTTTCTCATCTGCCCCACATTTTACAGCTCCACTCCCCACCTTCCCCTCTTTTTCTACACTTCTCTCCCCATCCTCCTTCACTCTTTCTCCTCCCTTTTCACCTTTTTCCATCTTTCCATCTTCAAAACTCAAATGTTCTTCCTCACTATCATCCTCTCTCTTCTTCTTTTCTCTCCCCTCCTCCCCATTTGTTTTCTTCTCCAGGGCTTGCTGATCCAGCTTTTCCTCTATCTGGTTAATCTCCTCTTCCAAGAGGGCCAGTTTCTCTGGGTCGGACTCCAGATCCGATTCCTCCTCTTCATCCTCATCCTCTTCCTCGTACTCCTCCACCTCAATGCCGTCCATGGTCTTCTGCAGGTCGGTTTTGACCCGGTTCAGTTCTAACAGCCCGTCCTGCAGTTCCTTGCACACCTCACGGATCTTGGTAGCAAATTTGGTCTTGGCACCCTTGCGCAGCTCATGGGAGTCCTTGGCAAGGAAGAAGATGTCAAGCGCGAGGAAAAGTGCGGACATCACACCAGTGGTGACACTGATAGCCTGTGCAGCTTTGGCGGCACCACCTGCAACACTCAGTACTTGCACGGTGCTGACCAGTTTGTCTGTGTTGATCATCAGGGCCTTCCCTGCTCGAACACCCTCCTTTACTACATGTTTAATGTTGCGATTCAGGGCTCGTTTTGCTACGCTCTCTGTGTACTTCTCAAAGTTCCGCTCTTGCAGAGCATCCATCCCTTCCTACAGAGAAAAGGGACACAAAAAGAATGTGTGGTGTGTGATATAGAGAGCGAGAAAGAAAGAGATGAGCACATGAAATCTTGACCTACGGGAGTAATACTGTCAGAACAAAATGACTGTACTCATAACAAGAGCCCCAATGTCAGGGAAACAAACATCACTTTACAATTAGTCACCAAACATTGGAAAACAGCACATCCTACACCCCACAGGGGATTTTATTCTGTAAAATAACCCATATTAAACCACCAACAATAAATATGGTTTTTAAATAAACAATTCTGGTATTACACTCTATGGCAGTTAAGTGTCAGGCAGAGCAGGGGGCATTTTTCTTCTAAATGGGACTAAAATCGAAAAGAGAACCTGAATGCAGTTCTGCAAAATATCCTGCAAGTTCAAGGTTAAACAACTAGCAATGCATGCAGGGCAGAATTAGGCTAATATCCACTTTTAACTTATATACAGAAAGGGGCAGTATAATTATGGATACATTAAATAAAGACAAACCCCCATTCCTATCATTATAACGCCTTGCAGTGCCAAGGGATGAGTCCAGAGTCCCCTCAAGCAGCTGTTCCTGAGATTGACAGCACTAACAGCCACTAACAAAAAGCAGACTCACAATAACAACACAATAACACCACAATAAATCTGAGTTAACCAAATTACAAAATAACAACTATATATCATATATTGCTAAATCTGACCACAGTGAAAAATTATAAATGCAACTGTAATAACCTTTTAGCTGTATGTAAATGGCTTGCAGAGAGAGGACACCATTAGCCACTGTTTGTCGACTTCCTGTTTGTCGACTTCCTGTTTGCCATTTGAACGCGACGCGCGCTGTAGTCACTGCTGCTCCAAGTTTCACTGCCCGCATTTTCTGCATTTTTATACTGGTTTAAATACAAAACTCTTTTATATTTTTTAATCTTTTTGGTCACTCCTGACTAACCAACCTATACGGGACTCCAGCACCGTGGTTTTCTGTTCGACAGCCAAGAAAACATTACGGTAAGGAATTCGACCATGGCTTCCTCCCTTGTTTCCTGCTTGGAGTGCAATATGTTTAGTGTTAGTTCTGACGCCAAGTTTAACGTAACTGGTATATGTAGTAAGTGTCAACTCAATTTAGAATTGGCTCAGAAAATAGTTGAGCTTGAGGACCGCGTCCGGACGCTTCGCCAGATTCAGGAAGGAGAGAGTTACATAGTCTTTTCTGTTAGCGCCGGACGCACCAGGGAGTTTAAATAGCCTAGACATCAGTGCTATTCCCCCAGCAGAGCCTTCGCAGCAAGGCGTTTTTGTCACGGTTCGAGGGAGGCATAGTCGCCGTCCCAAGGAGGTCATACACCAAACTCACGTTTCGAATCGTTTTCCCCCACTCAGTAATACACCTACTGAGAAAGCTCTGATTATTGGCGATTCCATTTTACGAGACGTGAGGATAGAGTCACCAGCGACCATAGTCCAATTTTTGCCTGGGGCCAGAGCTACGGACGTGGAGGCAAACTTAAAGGTGCTAGCTAAGAATAATCGTAAACATTCTAAAATTATTATCCACGCTGGCACCAACGATGTTCGACTTAGGCAGTCGGAGATCACTAAAAATAATTTTGTTTCGGTGTGTAAGCTCGCTAAAACACTCAGTCGGGAAGTAATTATCTCTGGCCCTATCCCTGCCCGTAGGAGTGACGAAGTCTACAGTAGACTCACGTCGCTAAATCGCTGCATGGCTAACTGGTGTACTGACAACGACTTGGGCTTCATAAACAATTGGCCCACTTTTTGGGGAAAGCCTGGCTTACTGAAGAGAGACGGACTCCACCCGAACTGGAGAGGTGCTCTTCTATTATCTAGAAATGTGTCCCGTAGTATAAAAACTGCACTAGCCAGGCAGCAGACTTCTGGTCCTAAACCACTGTCTGCTAGCTTCCAAAAACCTGTGACTAGCTTAGCTATTGAGACTGTGTCTGTCCCTCGTTTTGGAAATGGTTTTAGAAGTCAAAAGTTATCTGAGCACACTGGCTGTTGTGGCATTTGTGTACGTAATCTTATTTATATTTAAAAAATTTCGACAAAATTTAGTTTCACATCTAAATGTAGGGATAAGTTCTCCTCCTTTGAATCGCTTGTTATGCTTATCCTATGGTATCGATGTCGAGAATATCATTGTGTCTCCCCATAATCCTGTACTATCGGATCACTTTTTGATTACTTTTGAAATTCAGGTAAATATTCCTATTAAATCAGAACCTAGATACTATTCCAGCCGCTCTATAAATTCATTGACGGCTTCAAAATTTATAAACATACTTCCCGAATCCTTAGTATCAAGTCAGGACACAAATAGCTTTTTGTCAATTGATCATCAAACAGATGCGCTAAATCACATTTTACGGAATACACTTGATGCGGTCGCACCCCTCAAGAGTAAAAAATGCAGTGAGAAGAAACTTGCACCATGGTTTACTGACCATACCTGTGACCTTAAACAAGTTTCCAGGAAATTAGAACGCAGATGGCGCTCTACCAATTTAGAGGTTTTTCGCTCTGCTTGGAAGGACAGCCTCATAGAATACAAGCACGCTAGGTCATCGTACTTCTCAAAATTAATTGACCAGAATAAAAACAACCCAAGATTTCTATTTAACACGGTAGCTAAACTGACAAAAAAACAGTCTTCAGTTTCCATCAGTTATCCTTCTAACTATAATTCCAATGACTTTATGAACTCGTTTACTGATAAGATTGAGACAATCAGAGAACAAATTATGAAAATGACTCCAATATCTAGCACTCCAACTCCCGAGATAGCACAGGGCTATCAGGAGCAGGGTTGCGTAGAGACCCTTGAGTTTTTCACTCCCTTGGATCTGGACAAATTCAGTAAACTGGTTATGTCCTCCAAATCATCTACATGTCTGTTAGACCCCATACCAACAAAGCTTATTAAAGAGCTTTTGCCTGTGCTAGGCCAGCCCATGTTAGATATCATAAATACATCCCTATTATTGGGTTGCGTACCTAGGTCTTTAAAAGTGGCAGTAATCAAGCCTCTTCTAAAGAAACCAAATCTTGATCCTGTTAATCTGAAGAACTATAGGCCCATTTCAAATCTGCCCTTTTTGTCAAAAATGTTAGAGAAATCTGTAGCTCAACAATTAACTGCTTTCCTAAAAACTAATAATCTGTATGAAACACTACAATCAGGTTTTAGACCAAACCATAGCACTGAGACAGCACTTATTAAAGTTGTAAATGACTTACTGTTAGCATTGGACACTGGTTGTGTTTCTATTCTAGTGCTCCTTGACATAAGTGCTGCTTTTGACACTACTGACCACCAGATTCTCCTTCATAGGCTAGAAAACCTGGTTGGTTTGCGTGGACGGGCACTCTCATGGTTTAAATCATACTTATCAGACCGGTTTCAATTTGTGCAATTAGATCAAGAGTTCTCTGACTACTCTCAGGTTAAATATGGTATTCCACAAGGCTCAGTGCTGGGACCATTACTGTTCTCATTATACTTGCTACCACTGGGTAATGTTATTCGTAAACATGGTGTGAATTTCCATTGCTATGCAGATGATACACAGCTGTACATATCAATGAAACCAGGTGAAATACTTAAACTCACTCAATTAGAGGCTTGTATCTCTAATATAAAGAATTGGATGACAGTAAATTTCCTGCTTTTAAATTCAGATAAAACAGAGATGATGGTTTTGGGCCCCAAAGAATTAAGGAACAAGTTGGATCTGCAGTTAAATGCAGGTGATTGCATAGTTACATCAAGTCTTATGGTTAAGAACCTTGGTTTTATTATTGATCAGGACCTTACATTTGACACTCATATTAAAAATACTTCCAGAGTAGCTTTCTTTCACCTAAGAAACATAGCTAAAATTCAGCACATTCTGTCATTAGAGGATGCAAAAACCTTGATGCATGCTTTTGTCGCATCGAGGCTAGACTATTGTAATGCCTTATTATCCGGCTCCTCTAGTAGCTCTCTAAAGAGTCTTCAACTAGTACAGAATACAGCGGCACGTATTTTGACTAGATCCAAAAAGTATGAGCACATTACTCCAGTGTTAGCATCACTACATTGGCTTCCTATTAAATATCGGGCTGATTATAAAGTACTGTTGCTAACTTTGAAAGCAGTAAACGGACTTGCACCTTTATATCTGACCGAAATGATTGCCCCCTATAAGCCGACACGACTGCTTCGTTCACAAGAAGCCGGCCATCTATTACTCCCTAGAATTTTGAAAAGCACAGCTGGTGGTAGAGCCTTCTCTTTTAGAGCTCCTCTGTTGTGGAACGGTTTACCAAGGCATGTTAGGGATTCGGACACAGTTTCAATTTTTAAGTGTAGATTAAAAACATATCTTTTCAGCCTAGCCTACTGCCAAACATAGTCTAGGTGGAGAGATGGCCATGCCCTAGTGTCTTATTGAGTGAGAAACTTTCCATACTGTCACCTCCTCAATGTGTTACCACCACTGTTATGCTGGTTATCCTTGATCAGGTGTGGATGGTTTGGAACTCTCATGGCTGCGTGTTTTCTCTGTCCCTCTCCTAATAGGTATGCTGCCATAGCTTACACCTGTTGGGGCTATCTGTATCTGTATATTTCCTATGCTTGTGCTCCCCTGCTCTTACATAATGCTATTGGCTATAGCACTGCTTTTTTTCTGACTGCATGTTCTCTTCTCTGCCTCAGCCTCGACACCTGCCCCCGAGCCCTAGATCCTGCGAGAAGTGTGAGCTGCCCCCATCAACCCTCACCCCCTACGCCAACCCCAGTTCCTGGATCTGGACCCTCTCCGCGTGGTTTAGCCCCCCCGCTGACTACCTAACTCAGGAGGGGCAAAGTCTTTCAGCCCTGAGCCACCTTGGACTGACCATGACATGGTCTTTTTTTGGACATACCCTGTGCCGGCCAGAAGAGGATGGGCTCCCCCCCTTTTTAGTCTGGTTCCTCCCAAGGTTTCTCCCTACCAAGGGAGTTTTTCCTTGCCACTGTTGCCTTTAGGCTTGCTTTTGGGGGGGTCTAGGCCTGGGTTCCCCCTCTGTTAAGCGTTTTGTGACAATTCTATTGTGAAAAGCGCTATACAAATAAACTTGATTTGATTTGTTTCTTGGACTAAATGGATTGAGCTCTTATTTCAGCCTTTTGAGTAAAAAACTGGTGCGTAGATCAAGTGAATTCACTACATTCCTAAAAGATCTCCATTGAATGTTTTTCAGCCAAAATGAAATGCATAATTGAAATGGTGTTATATGCTACATATTATTCCCATACATGGTTACAATCTATGGGCCAGTATAAATCTTGCAAAAAAACAAAATATTTTTTCTCGTTAACTCATATTACCTGGATTCAATACTTAAAACTGAGAAAAACTCTCTGGAACATACATTCATTAAATAGGCACATAAAACAAGATGACCAATACCTTCTCATTTTACTGGTTACTTAAGAGTGTTTTCAACTTTGTACTGTATGTGACCTCCTGAACAGAATTTAACTTAATAAAATTGAGAGGGGGAGAGAAGACCGACCTGTACAAAATCCATGCATTCTCGGATGTCCTTTATCTCCTCCTGGTAGCCCTCGATCATTTTCTCAACCTTCTTCCGGTCCATGTTGGAGTGGACAGAGTCTGTGATGTTGGCAGAGGCCGAGGCAATGGTGCCTGCAGTTGCCACACCGATGCCTACAGCCGTGACGATGATGGAGCTGCCGAAGGTGAAGGGGGCGAGGATGAGGCCGGTGATGGTGGTCACACTTCCAACCACACTGGCCACCCTTCCACCCATGCTGGCTGCCAAAGTGCGTTTGTGGAAACTGTCGGCCGCGTCGGCCACCGAGAGCAGCTCTAGAATCCGTTGCTGCAGAGACGCCCCCCGCTGGTTAAAGAGGCGCACAAAGAGTTGGGCTGCCAAGTACACACGGTCAGCAACCTGTTCGACCGCCCTGAAGGAGAGAGAGACCAGAGAGAGTCGCAGTCAGCAGCCCGCTCAATCGCCTGGAAGGAGAGAGAGACCAAGAGAGACACAGCAGACTGTTCGACCACCCTGAAGGAGAAAGAGAGGCGGTCAGCAGCAGGGGCGTGACTAGGGCCTGGCTATTGGGCCATAGCCCCAGACCTTTTTTTCCATAAGCCCCAGACCATTTTTAGAAAATGAATGGTAATCTTTAGGGGGATATAAATGGTACTGACATAATTTTGAAAGAATTATATGAGCAAACGCTATATTTTTGCATGAAAATGAACTATTTTCCTGTTAGAAAATGCACGTATTGCATGGAACATATGTTTTATAGAATCGTTCAGTCATGCCGTCATGCCGTCACTTTTTGGCAGTCGAACCCGTTCATGATTTCACGTATTTTATACTCATACGGCCGTATACTTCCAGAATGCTGAAAAAAAGTACTTGTTGCAAGTGCTTAATGTCATTATAAATATAAGAACTATAATTATACATTAGTTGCATTATTTACGTTCAACATACTGTATGTTTACTACACAGTCAGTAAAATTTGCAATTATTATCTAGACTAGGTCGTGGGCTCAGCCCCAGATGTTTGCAATGCTTAGTCACGTGTCTGGTCAGCAGCCTGCTCAACCATTTTGAAGGAGAGAGAGACACGGTCAGCAGCCCGCTCGACCGCCATGAAGGAGAGAGAGACACAGTCAGCAGCTTGTTAAACCACACTGACAGAGAGACCAGAGATAGTACACATACACTTATCCATCACCCTGAAATAATACTGAGAGGGAAGCAGAGGGAGAGGAAATGGGGAAGAGAAATAAAGTAGGAGGAGATAAGAAGGATGCTGTCTATACTGAAAGAGAAACAGACCAGCCTGAGAACTGGAGGCAAAGAGGGATGCAGAGCAGTAAAGAGTGAAGAAAGAGAAATGAACTCACAGGTCTTCCTCATCCTCTTTAAAGTCTGAAGATTTATTCCATTCATCCCAACCTGGCAACACACAGAAAGGATCACAGCACACAATAATACACATATACAAACACAATAATACCCAAACACATGTAAAATAAGTTGATATCACTCCACCCTACACCCATATAGAAACAGGAGAAACCGCTGCACCCTGTACCTGTCCACAACCAACTGGTATGGAACACCTGGCTGATTTTCTAAGCCTATCATCTTGTTTGCTGTAGTTAGCTATATGTGTCAGGTAGATAATAGTTGGCTAGATCTATCAGGTATGCAATAGCTAGACGTTTCAGGTCTGTAACAGTTGGCTAGATGTGTCAGGTCTATAACAGTTGCCTGTAGTTGGCTAGATGTGTCAGGTTTGTAATATTGGCTATATTTGTCCAGGGTTTACACACACAGCTGAACATGTTTATCAGGAAAACCGCAAGAATGATGACGCACCATCTACTGTTCTCCACCATTCCAGCAAGCCATCATCATCCTGGAAAAGAGACAAGATTCTGGAAACTGTTCACTGTACATTCACCAATACAGCAAGCTGTCATCTAAGGGTAATATACTTGTCTTCCATCCATTTATCTATTTAATCGATTCATTATTGTAAAAGAAAGAAATATACTGTACACACCTGCACAGAGTCTAGGAGGTTTTGTTCACTGGGCAAAGGAGCCATCTCCACCATCTGAATCTCCACTGAGCTCTCCTGTAACACACACACACACAGAGACAGAACTGCAGTTGCAGTTCCTCCATCACTAAAGACGAACGCACGCACGCACGCACACACACACACAACCTCTCCCTCTCCCATCCCGCAACCTAAACCTCCCACTCCTCTGTCCTCCTTCTCACCCCTCCCTGACTCGGACATCCTTCAACTTGTTCTCTCCCACCGTCCCACCACCTGCCCTCTTGATCCCATTCCTTCCCCCCTCTTCCAGTCCATTGCTATGGACATCCTCCCCTTTGTCTCTAATGTCATTAACTCCTCTCTTTCCTCTGGCTCTGTCCCCTCCTCCCTCAAATGCGCTCAGGTTGTCCCCCTCCTCAAAAAACCCTCTCTGAATCCTGCTGTCATCTCTAACTACCGACCTGTCTCTCTCCTCCCTTTCCTCTCCAAAACGTTAGAGCGGGCTGTCTATAATCAACTGTCTGCTCATCTCTCACAGAACGACCTGCTTGATCCTAACCAATCTGGGTTCAGAGCAGGCCACTCCACAGAGACTGCTCTCCTTGCGGTCACAGAGGCTCTTCACGTCGCTAAGTCCCGATCCCTTAGCTCCGTCCTCCTTCTCCTCGACCTGTCGGCGGCATTCGACACCGTGGACCACCGGATCCTGCTCTCATCTCTCATCGAGATGGGAATCTCTGGATCTGTGTTGACATGGTTTGAGTCCTACCTGGCTGACCGGTCCTACCAGGTGGCCTGGAGAGGATCACTCTCCTCTCCCCGCACCCTCTCTACCGGTGTCCCGCAGGGCTCGGTGCTAGGCCCTGTCCTATTTTCTCTGTACACCAAGTCACTTGGCTCTGTTATTTCTGCTCATGGTTTTTCCTATCACTGTTATGCTGATGACACTCAACTGTTTCTCTCCTTCCCTCCATCTGATACCCAGGTCCCGGCACGGATCTCTGCATGCCTGGCTGACATCTCCGCATGGATGTCCACCCACCACCTGAAGCTGAACCTGGGGAAGACAGAGCTGCTCTTCCTCCCAGCGAAGGGCTCCCCGATGATTGATGCGTCAATCACTGTGGAAGGCTCCATAGTGTCTCCGTCCCAGTCTGCCAGGAGTCTTGGGGTAACCCTGGACAACCAGCTGTGCTTCTCGAGCCATATTGCAGCGATCACTCGGACCTGCCGTTTCTCCCTCCACAACATCCGGAGGATCCAACCGTTCCTCACCCAAGAGGCCACTCAACTCCTGGTCCAGGCCCTGGTGATCTCACGTCTGGACTACTGCAATTCCTTGCTGGCAGGCCTTCCGGCCTATGCCATCAAGCCACTGCAACTAGTCCAGAACGCTGCTGCTCGCCTGGTGTTCAACCAGCCAAAGTTCACCCACGTCACCCCTCTACTCTCCTCTCTGCACTGGCTCCCCATCGCAGCACGCATCAGATTCAAGTCACTGGTGCTTGCTTTTCAAGCGGCCAGAGGTACTGCTCCCCCATACCTCCAGTCACTCATCACGCCCTACACCCCGTCCAGACCTCTCCGCTCCGCCTCCGCTGGCAGACTGACTGCCCATCCCTCCGGGCGCCCGGCAGCCGCTCCTCGCGGTCTCGCCTCTTCTCTGTCCTGGTCCCTCGTTGGTGGAACGACCTCCCGCAATTGGTCAGGACTGCGGAATCACTTCCAATCTTCCGCAAGAGACTCAAAACCCACCTCTTCAGACTCCACTACCCCTGATCTCTGTCCATCTAGCTAAATTGTCTTCACCACTGTCTACTTGTTCAACACTATACTCTTTTATAAAAAATTAAAAAAAATTCAATGTAAAATACCTTTTCCTTCCCGGTGTTACAGGTATGGTACGCAGATGCCTGCAATGATGTCTATTGCTGTATTCCTGCACTGATCTCGTGCGCTAACTGTGATTGTTCCTACCATGTATTGATGCACATCTTGTAAGTCGCTCTGGATAAGAGCGTCTGCTAAATGCTTAAAATGTAAAATGTAAATGTACACACCTGCACTGAAGGCAGTTCCTCCAGCTCTACAGACTCTCCACGCAGGTACTCCTCCTCCTCCTACAGGCAGAAGGGTGGGAAGTTATCTGAATTTGTCTGCATTTCACCTCATTCAGTTCATTTATTTGGACAGGAAATTGCATATATATGAGTAGAGAGAATGGGGTGAATGAGAAATTAAGGAAGGTGGCCTGTTTCACTTGCCTTTGTTGCAGATTGGAAAAGGACTTTAGGAGCTCTGGGAAGAGTTCTCTTCACTCTGAATGACACCTAGCAGCCACAGATCAGACAATAAATGATAAACTACAGGGACAACACAACACAATTCAGTACAGCCACCGAAATTCAGGATGCTGTTGAGTAGTTATACACAAAGTACACTGTCTCGCACAGGACTGTGTAGAATAGAATCCAGCTCGCCACTTCAGTTATATACAATCACACAGGGCAGCGCAGAGTAGTGGCACGCACAGGGCACCGTACAGCAATGACAACCACACCCACCCTCCTCTTGCTCCTTAATGTCTTCTCCCTCATCTTATCATCAACTGTAGTCCCACTCTCAGTTTCCATGGACACCTTTAAATTGCCAAAGTACAAGTGTAAGGAGACATGTCCTCTTGTCACAAAAACAGTTTAGTATTTGGTGTGTATTTTAAGAAGAATTACACAATCATTCACATGTACCAACATTCACCAGTACAGGTAGAATACATTACAGTGTTAATATACAGGGGGTAGATAATTGAAATACCAAACAATATATTAATATGTATTAATTAATAAGGAATTGGTCCATCCCTTTGCCTTCAGAACAGCTTCAATCCTTCTTGGAATGCTGTTATTCAAGTTTTGAACTGTTTCAAGTAGGACATTGGACAATTCTCCATAAAGGTTCAATAATGTTTAGATCTGGTGATTGGGGAGGCCATGTAAGGTGATTGACTTCATCCTGTTTTTTATGAAACCACTCTTGAATCCATTTACCAGTCTGTATGTGAACGTTATCATCCTGGAATATGGGAACATCTTGAGGAAACAATGTTTGCAACACAGAGTAGAGCTGGCCATGCCTAAAATGGCTTTGTATTTCTTGGCAGTAATTCTACCATGCAGGTTAGTAACTGGAACCAACTCCCACGGGATGGCTGCCCATACCATAACAGATCCACCACCATGTTTAACAGTTGAGAACAGGTAATATGGATTGAAGGCTTCCTTTGACTTTCTCCAAATACAAACTCTCCAAATATAAACCCTACCCATTTCCTAAGTGTAGGATAGAGTAAAAGATGACTCATCAGACCATATTACTTTCTTCCACTGCTCAGGGCCCGTATTCACAAAGCATTTTAAGGGTAAAAGTTGGTCCTAACTCCGCAATTTAGGAGCAAGTCCGAAAAATAATGGGCGTGTCACTCATAAATTTAGGAGTCCTAAATTTTTGGGATAAGAGTATTTCACAAAGGGTTTGAGAGCTAAAAACAGCTCCTAAGTCCAGGAGAAGTTAAAAGCAGCCAAGAGGACTTCTAAGTCGCTAAAGACCTAATCACGGCGATCCAAAAATCTGCTGCGGCCGGCAATCGTTGTCGCAATCGCGTCAACACTGGAGATATTGAATGATACAGAGCTCATAAAAAGGTACCGCCTCAATCGCGAGGGTATTATATATATTATATTATATATATTATATATAGATACCCGCTGATTGTTTACGAGATGCAGACATGTAACCAATTGACTAGTCAGTATTCTTGGTTTCATGTTAAATCAGTGACACGTAGCCTACATTTGTATTTTAGAATCTTTATTAGAATATAATAGGGGTGCATCGGATCATTTTTCGGATCAGCAAAAAAAAAAAAAATAACGGGAGCAAAGGCTCCACCAAAAATTGCCAGGAACTATTCTCAAGGAATTGAATGAATGATCATTTCAGTTTTTCAATTTAAGTTATTTCACTAAATCTTTATTCGAAAATTAAACAAAATACATTTTTAGATTCAGTACGCCTTAGGCGATTTAACTAGGGTGGTCTTATGCCTGAATTAATTTAATAAAAAATTAAAAGATCGCTAATGTTTAAATTTTATTTAATTCGGTCGCGTTTCTAAAAACCTGCCTCCCAGAAAGGCATTTAGTATGAAAAACAAAGCAAACCAAAACATACATGGTTGTCTATCTCTTCGCTGTAACTCTGCATCAAGATTTGGGGAATTGAATAGACCCATCCCCTATATTAGCCAATCGCTGTGGGCATTCTGAGTAAGCTCGTTCATGAGAAACAACGTCATCCTTAGCACCGACGTCAACCCCGCCCTCACTCTTAGCTTGAAGATTCTAGGAATTCCTTAGTATGAGTTTGTCTTTGCAGCTTTGTGAATAGGTTTTAAGGTGGGACTCCTAACTAAAAGGTTTTAGTGCGATTTAGAAATACTCCTAGTGGTAAGATAAAATGCTTTGTGAATACGGGCCCAGAAGTCCAGGTTTTGTGGTCATTACATAAGAACATAACAATACATAATGACGAGAGCAGACCATTCAGCCTATCTAGCCTCATCATTTCTCAGTCTAAAGAATATCCAGTACTGCATCAAGCCTGGACTTGAATACCCCAAGTGTTTCTGCCTCAACGACCTGACCTGCCAGGAACTTACAACTCTCTGTGTAAACTTCCCGATGTCTGTGCAGAATCTGCCTTTAACTAATTTCCACCTCTGCGCTCTTGTTCTGCTAACCAAACTTATCTTAAAAAAGCTTTGGTAGTTCACTTTGTTAATCCATTTTATGAACTTCATGATTGAGATTCACTCCTATGAACCTCAATCAAATCCCTCCTAAGTCTCCGTTTGCGTGAATAGAAAGTCCTAAGTCTTCTTCCTCATAACTTTTATCTGTCATACCAGGTAGCAATTTAGTTTCCCTTCTTTGTACTTTTCCAAGAGATTCTATATCTTTCTTGTAGTTTGGTTCCCAGAGCTGCACACAGTACGCTAAGTGAGACCTGACAAAGCCATTCAATATAAGTCCCTTTGATTTACACTCAATACTTTTTGCTATATACTTTTTGCCAGCATCTTGTTGGCCTTTTTCACTGCTACAGCACACTGCTTAGATGCAGATAGACTTTGATCAACTACAACTCAGTAAGTCTTTTTCAAATTGAACAAATTCAAAATGTTCTCCTCCCATAAAATATTCCTGTCTTATATTTTTATTTCCCACATATATAACTTTACATTTAGCAATATTGAATGTCGTCTGTCATGTTTCTGCCCATTTCTGGATTTTGTTTAAATCATCTTGGATTACCTTAGTCAATTTAAAACAGTTTGCTAAATCCCCAAGTTGTGTATCATCTGCAAAACTATTTTGCATACATACATATCAAGATAACTTAAGTAAATAAGGAAGAGCAGAGGTCCTAGTACCAATCCCTGTGGGACTCCACTGCCCACAGCACCTAGGTCTTTGTATTAGACCTTTCAGCCAATTATGAACAAACTGAAATAACTCCTGTAATTCATACTGAATTCATTTTGACAATAAACCTCTGGCATAGTTCCTTGTCAAATGCTTTTTGAAAGTCCAAATATATAATATCATAAGCAGGGGCTTAGGAGTTGAACTTTAGGGGGGCTCAGCCCCTAATGAGAATGTGAGATGTACACATGCAAAGCACAAGCCTACATTTTTAATTAATTTACGGTTACATTCCCCAAAACAAAAACACCACAATGGTGGTCGCTCTAAAAATTGAAATACCACTCTCTATCTGTGGTATTTTTAAAAATAGATATTAAGTAAAACAGTTTTTTAGAAAAGAATGACTAAACATTTTCAGCTGGGCTAGGATGAAAGACAGGGGGGCTATAGCTACAGGGGGCCTAAAATCGCTACTGATCATAAGCCTGATAAGTCAAAACACTTTGTAGCTTCCTCAAAGAAGTCCAGGATGTTTGTTAGGCATGACCTCCCCCTAAAAAAACATGTTGTCTATCCCTTAAAATACTATTATTTTTCAGGAATAATTCCAACTTGTCCCGAATAATACATTCCAGTATTTTACATTAGATCAGATTCCCTGGGTCAGTATGGTCCTGCTTCTTATACATTGGAATTATACTACCTTGCTTCCAGTCATCTCCAGCATTTCTCCAATGTTTAGGGATTGCATCAAAATATCTGTCAATGGTTTACAAATAATCTCCCCAAGTTCTTTGAGCACTCTAGGGTATATGCCATTGGGGTCTGCTGCCTTATTTGTCTTAAGTTTTTGTGGTTTTTGTAGTACTTCTCCATCCCTTAACTCAAAGCCCCAAAAAATTCTGTATATTGGCTGCACATTTAGGCATATTTTTACCCTCTTCTTTGGTAAAGCTCTCAACAAAGTAACTGTTTAGTGTATTAGCAATATCCTTATTATTATAAAGCAAAGCTCCTTCCCTATTCTTAATGCACTTAACCTCTTCATGAACTTTCCTTTTTCTACTGAAATAAAAAAAAACAGTTTGCATCTTGGGGAATTTTAATTTCACAGTGCCATTTAGCTGCCCTTATTCCCTTTTTAGCCTTAACCCGCATATTGCAATAATCTACCTTGTTTCTCTCCAGATTGTCTTTTTTGTATACTCTGTATACTCTGTCTCAAAATCTCACGTAAGGGTCATTCAGTGGAGATTCATCTTATTTTTCCTTACTTTTGGGATGAGTTTACACTTTGCTTCAACATTAACCCTTTTAGTACATTTTTCATTCCGTTTTGCAATCTAGAACTTTTACGAAATCTACACTACCAGTCAAACGTTTTAGAACGTTTTCCAGTTTTTACTGAAATTTAAGCAGTTCAAGTCCAGTGAATAACCTGAAATGGTACAAAGGTAAGCGGTAAACTGGCAGAGGTATATACAAAATAAAAATAAAAATAAATAAAGTTTAGGTTACCAAATACTGAAAAATAATGTACATTTTTTGGCAGTGAGTAGTTTCCTACACCATCAAAAGGCACTTGAAAACTGGAGGAAACTCTGACAGGAAGAGGTCTGGCAGGCACAAAGCCACAACAAAGTTTCTGAGAGTCAACAGCTTGTGTGATAGGTGGCTCACCGGGCAACAGCTTCAAGCACAGCTTAACACTGGTCCAAGTAAGGAAGTCTCAGTTTCAACTGTGAAGAGAAGACTTCGAGCTGCAGGTTTGACAGGTCGAGTGGCAGTAAGAAAACCATTGCTAAGATGGCATAAAAAGAAAAAGAGGCTTGCCTGGGCCATGAAGCACCGCCAGTGGACTACTGAAGACTGGAAGAAGGTCTTATGTACCGATGGTTTTTGTAGGCCGTCGAGTAGGCAAAAGGATGGTTCCTCAGTGTGTAACACCAACTGTCAAACATAGAGGAGGAAGCGTGATGGTCTGGGGCTCTTTTGCTGGATCCAGAGTCAGCGACTTGCACAGAAATTGCACATTACTTGTTCCCAGAAAAGGGCTTTTTTTTTTTTATAACTCTGAAATGTACCTTATTTTTCAGTTTTTGGTAACCTAAACTTTTTTTTTTTTTTTTTTTTTTTACCTCTGGCAGTTTACTACTTACCTTTGTACCATTTCAGGTTATTCACTGGACTTGAACTGCTTAAATTTCAGTAAAAACTGGAAAATGGGGGTGTTCTAAAACTTTTGACCGGTAGTGTATATTACTGAAATACTAGGAATGGATATTGGGAAGAGCCTTACGATACGACTCGATTTCGATACTATAGGGAAAAACTACTGTTCTTGTGCATTTTCTAGTCTAGTCTAGTGGACCATTTGCACCACAGATTGTTCAGGATCCCTGTGCCTCCCTGCTGGCCTCCTGGTAAGGAGAGGCACCCCTCTCAGACATCGCTTGAAAGGAAAGGTGTTGGGAGTGTTCAGTTCATCCACTCGTTGTTAGACTAGGTATGTATAGCATTCTACTCACTCAGGAGTGGATTCAGGCATCACCAGACTAATTAAATAAATTTACATTTATACTTTGGCATTTAGGAGACGCTCTTATCCAGAGCATGTGCATTAATGCATGGTAAGATCATACATTTACATTATATGATACATTCATTTTCCTTACAGACAGAAATACTGACCTGTAGAGTAATGGCTGAACAGACTTTCTCACCTTTGTGTTGTTATTGTCAGAGATACTGTCGTTGCTGTCTGAGAGTTCACTGTGTGTAGAAAGATTGTCCTGAGCGAGAAGGACAGAGAAAGGGAGAAAGAGGGGAATCTATCAAGCACAAACTGGTCAATCTTACTGACTCAGGCAAACAGTGGTTTGTAAATGCAAATAGTAGTTCTCTGTGGCTCAGCTGGTAGAGGACAGCGTTGGCAACACTTAGGTTGTGGGTTCAATTCCCACTGGGACCACCATACTGAAAAATGTATGCATTCACTACTGTAAGTTGCTTTGGATAAAAGTGTCTGCTAAATGGCATATATAATTATTATATAAACAGCTTCCTGCATATCACCAACAGAAAACAATGGAAGAGACACTTACCTGTGCAGGTGTAGGATCTCCAGAAGGTTTGGGAGATTTTCTGAACATTCCACTGAATATTCCTCCTTTCTCCTAGAGAACCATGAGGAGGTTAATAGAATCTGTTTAAATGCGAAGGGTACAGGCAGCACAGACAAACAGACTCACCTTTGTGTTGATATCAGAGAGACTGTCGTTGCTGGCTGAGAGTTCACTGTGTGTAGATTCAGTTTCCTGAGAAAGACAGTCTCATTGGCACTTGTTGGGAGAGTAATTATCTTGTTTGATTTAAGGATGTGGAGAATTCCACTCCCTATATTATGATGCCACTGATCAGATGCTGTCACTTGGTACAGAAGATGGGGATGTAGCAAGCGGTGTGCAGTCAGATGTGGTGAGTTACCACAAGTATCAAGTAAGTAACTAGCTAACATATTTTTATTTTTACAAAATGTGTGAGTTTATAATGATATATCCTCACTTGCTAGCTAGTAAGACTTAGCAAGCTATCTAACCAGCTAGTTGGCTAAAATTAGTCAAGTAAGACATTAAATTGTAGCTACTTGCGGGGAGTGATTAAACATTCAGTAATTGCTGACCACATACTCTCTTTTTTCTAACAAACATTACCGAAATAACAGAGATAGCAACCAAAGTTTAATGTATTATAATTCCGAGCAAAATGGGCAGAGCTAGTCGCCCAAAAAATAAACCGAACGTCGTTGCGACCAGCGACATCCATCACACATAGTCGGTTACAGCGACTCAGTTACTGAACTATAAACCAGCCCTAACATACACCATCATCATCATCATCATCATCACCTGTGTATACCGGAGGTGCAGATCAGATGATACAACTACTCCACACACGACAACCCTGTGCACACACTCGCACGCATGCACACTCACACAGGCACACCTGAGATCTGAAACACACCCGTTTATTTCCAGGTCTGCTTTTCTCTCTCTCAGGATTAGTGTCGGCTATATAACTCTGGAAGAGTTAAACAGAGTCAACAATAACACACAGAAAATGAACAAAATAACAAATATACAAGAACATGATTGTGACAGGTAATATTACACCAATTAAACCAATAAAACCCAAATAATTTCTCACAGTGAAGGTGGGGGTCCTCTCTTTAGGAATCTTCCAGAAAAGCCCACCAAGCACTCTTTTGTCCTGAGAGAGAATGGAGAAATGTGAGATAAAGCAGTGAGTGAGTATCTGAGCAAAGGCTCATCCCCAGTACAATTAATTTATTTTTGCGTATTTGACACATTTGATTTCATTAAATTATTATTACGTTTTTACAGCTGTCTCTCCTTCTCACACACACAACACACACACACACACACACACACACACACAAACTCTCTTCTCACACACACCTGTTGGTTGTCAGTATTGCCCCCCTGATCCTCAGTGGCCTCTGATTGGCTCCCTTCCATGTCCATCTAAGCATGAGAGTGACACATCCCGTTAGTACAGCACTGTAGGGGCAACAATGATCCCTAACATTAGAACAGCACTGTAAGGATAACAATGACCCCTAGAACAGACCAATCTAAAAGTTGAACAGAAATAGTTGGACAGAATCACTGATCTGTAGTATAATGGCTGAACAGACTGACTCACCTTAGTCTTGGCCTCAGAGAGACTGTCATTGCTGTCTGAGAGTTCACTGTGTGTAGAAACATTGTCCTGAGAGAGAGAGAGAGAGAGAGAGAGAGAGAGAGAGAGAGAGAGAGAGAGAGAGAGAGAGAGAGAGAGAGAGAGAGAGAGAGAGAGAGAGAGAGAGAGAGAGAGAGAGAGAGAGAGAGAGAGAGAGAGAGAGAGAGAGAGAGAGAGAGAGAGAGAGAGAGAGAGAGAGAGAGAGAGAGAGAGAGAGAGAGAGAGAGAGAGACATTAGCAGTCACACAGTAAAAGGGCCCAGCGTTGGGCCACCACGAGCTGCCAGAACAGCTTCAATGTGCCTTGGCATAGATTCTGTCTGGAACTGTATTGGAGGGATGCAACACCATTCTTCCACGAGAAATTCCATCATTTGATGTTGATGCTGGAAAATTCTGTCTCAGGCGCTGCTCCAGAACTTCCTATAAGTGTTCAATTGGGCTGAGATGGACATATGGTTTACATCACTTCCATGGTCATCAAACCATTCAGTGACCACTTGTGCCCTGTGGTTGGGGAGACCACTCACACCAGGATAGAAATGCTTCACCATAGGATGAAGGTGATCACTCAGAATGGCTTTATATTTATTGGCGTTTACGCCAAGAAACACAGATGGCTGTACATGAAAACAGCATCCAAATCCAAACTATCAGGGGGCGGGGGAGGTGGCTTTCAACCAACCTGTACATGTCTCCTGCGAGAGAGGTGGGAAGGAGTGTGGAGGAAGAATAATGTCACTTTTGTGAAGAAGCCTTTAGGGATATTAAAGTGTGTGTTGTGTACACTGCAGAGCACGTATGCATTTTTATACTGCCTTGCATGATGATCATGATAATAGGTATGTTACAAAAGTTTGAAATGTTAGAGAGAGAAAATAAATCTATCAGTTAGAAGCAGGTTGGTCACTGTTACTGACTCAAGCAAAGCGCTGCATGTATATCAACAACACAGACACTTACCTGTTCAGGTGTAGGACCTGTAGAAGGTTTGGCAGATTTTCCGAACATTCCAGTGAAGATTCTTCCTTTCTTCTAGAGAACCATGAGAGGGTTAATAGAGTCTGTTTAAATGGGAATGCTATGGGCAGAACAGACAGACATACTCACCTTTGTGTTCTTGTCAGATAGACTGTCATTGCTGGCTGAGAGTTCACTGTGTGTAGAAAGATTGTCCTGAGAGATATGAATGGCAAAATATAGAGGAAAGTTAGCAATGGGTATTTGAGATCATGTAGTGCTGTACGCATAGAGTATTGTGCCAACTAATATAGTCACCTGTACAGGTAGCGCGGATAGATATTAATATAGTTACCTGTACAGGTGGAGTGTGCTGAGAAGGTTTAGGGGATTTTTGGAACCGTCCAGTGAACTTCCCTCCTTTTTTCTGAGTGAGAAAGACACAAAGCGAGAAACAGAAAGAGAAAGAGAGAGGAAGAGTGTGAGAGAGAGGCATGGGGTAGGTTGAACAGATACAGTTGGAAAATAACACTCTTCTGTAAATTAAAGACTCACCAGACTCACCTTTGTGTTGTTGTCAGAGAGACTGTCATTGCTCCCTGAGAGTTCACTGTGTGTTGATTCATTTTCCTGAGAAATACATTTTCATTAGCACAGCATTTTTACGGAAATAACAATTCCCCCAGTACATTAGAACAGCACTGTGGGGATAACAATGGCCCCATAACATTAGAACAGCACTGCAGGAATAACAATGGCCCCATAACATTAGAACGGCACTGCAGGGATAACAATGACCCGTATAAGAGACCAATCTAAAATTTTAACAAAAGCAGTTTGACAGAAACACTGCTCTGTAGAGTAATGGCTGAACAGACTGACTCACCTTAGTGTTGATATCAGAGAGACTGTTGTTGCTGGCTGAGAGTTCACTGTGTGTAGAAAGATTGTCCTGAGAGAGAGAGAGCGAGAGCGAGAGAGAAATGTATCAGTTACTGTTATCAAGTAGGCTGGTTACTGTTACTGAGTTAGGCAAAGCACTGCCTGTATATCAACAGTAACACCAACCTGTTCAGGTGTAGGACCTCTAGAAGGTTTGGGAGATTTTCGGAACATTCCACTGAACATTCCGCCTTTCTCCTAGAAAGCCATGAGAGGGTTAATAGTGTCTGTTTGAATGGGAATGGTACGGGCAGCACTGACAGACAGACAGACAAACAGATAGACAGACTCACCTTTGTGTTGGTATCAGATAGACTGTCATTACTGGCTGAGAGTTCACTGTATGTAGAAATATTGCCCTGAGAGATATGAATGGCAAAATATAGTGGAAAGTTAGGAATGGGTATTTGAGAAAATGTAGAGCTGTACGCATAGAGTATTGTGCCAACTAATATAGTACAGGTAGGGTGCAGTACAGTGTTAATATATTTACCTGTGCAGGTAGAGTGCGCTCAGCAGGTTTAGGGGATTTTCGGAACAGTCCAGTGAGCTTCCCTCCTTTTTTCTGTCATCACCACTGTTTACTTGTTCAAAAAAAAATAAAAATAAAAATAAAATAAAAAAACCCACTAACCTTTTCTTTCCCAATGACAGAGACAGAGACAGAGACAGAACAGTCCAGTGAGCTTCCCTCCTTTTTTTCTGACAGAGACAGAGACAGAGACAGAGACAGAGAGAGAGAGAGAGAGAGAGAGAGAGAGAGAGAGAGAGAGAGAGAGAGAGAGAGAGAGAGAGAGAGAGAGAGAGAGAGAGAGAGGGGTGGGTAGCATTAACAGATACAGTTGGAAATAAACACTCTTCTTAAAGACATTAAAGACTCACAAGGCTCACCTTTGTGTTGTTCTCAGAGAGTGTCGTTGCTCACAGACAGTTCATTGTGTTGTAGGGCAGTTCACACAACTATGCCCTGAGGTAACCCAAAAGAATGTGAACTGTGTTTATGATGCTAGCAGGAAGCCAACAGGCGAGATGCGTAAACAATGGCCTTCCAACCCTCACACTAATAGAAGCAGTCCTGCTGTCTCAGCAAAACAGGACACGGAGGGGGCTGTTCTCAGGACTGTTGACCACATCACTGAGTTTAATGTGGTATACTGTAACGTCATCATTTACATGTACAGTATAATCATGTTTGGTGTTGTTGGAAAGCTGATGTCATGAGCAGTGGGTTGGTGTCATTGATGATGTGGTACAGGTGGTGTTTACAAAAGATCTCAGAACACTGTTAGAAAGTGAACGGTGGAAATGCAAATGATCTACACATCAGCGGCTATCTGTGAAACTAATGTAATGTGATGCGCGTACAGAAACAGCGCAGGGAGTGGTTCAGTTTTTCAGTGATTGTGTCCTTATTTGGTGTTTTATGGTTTCCTTTGATGGGTGGGGATATAGGGGGAAAAGTGGTATTCTTCGAGGACATTCGTTACTACGACCTCTTGCGCAACATTCGCGTATAGCTGTTTTTGTATGCTTACATTACTCAAATTCTGTTTGATGTTTCTGTAACAATTTCTGCAAGTCCGGCTAATAAACACTTTCATACCACAGCATCTCTCATGAATCTAAACAACCACACATTGTGGTTTTAAGATTATCGTTAACACACACACATAGAACGTCGCACTCTGTAGTATACATTAGTGCCGTTGCAAGATACGCAATAGTATCCTTGGCAGGCTTTACACAGGCCATATAGAGATAGCAATACATATAGAGCCACACAATGCGAGCTGAGAGACTATAGTCTCTCATTTGCATATACGATTCTAGAAGTAACAGTTAACAGAGAGAAAAATAACATAAATTGGAGTCAGATAGAGTAGTTGGAGTTAGATAACCTCCATTTAATCCCGTTCCGGTATCACAAGGGTAACACTACATGCTATCCTTCACCACTCGGACATTTCCGCCATTTGGTGTGTTTGAGTGGGATCCTACAGGATTCTACAGTGTGTAGATTCATATTCCTGAGAAAGACAATTTCATTAGCACAGCATTTTGACAGACCTACTAATCTCTACAGGTAGAGTGTGGTACAGTGTCAATATAGTTACCTGTACAGGTAGATTCCCATACCCCACCCACACCCAACCACTATCTGACCTGCTTGTTTTCAGTGGTCTCCAGCTCAGTGTCTGTGGTGCTGTGCGTCTGTGAGGTCTCCACACTGTGGGGATCAGGGCTGTACTCAGAGCTGATCTGGAAAGACAGACCAGCATGAGATAAAATGAGATAGCATAGGCCATCATCATTATACAGCTCCACCGGCATCAGATAATATAGGCCATCATCATTATACAGCTCAACCAGTATGAGATAACACACACCATTTTCATCACCAGCACCACCATCATCATCATTATACCACCTCACTACTATACAGGTGCATTTCAATCAATTAGAATATCGTGGAAAAGTTATTCAATCCAAAAAGTGAAACTCATATATTATATAGATCAGGGTTTCTCAAACTTTTTTACTCCACGACCCCATTTCATGAGTGGGAAAAAATCGCGACCCCATACATAAATGATAGTGCAATTACAACGCTGAAAAACTTTAGTCCAGAAACATATATTGGTGGTCTATTTCCAAAATAGTAGCAAATGCATTCACAGGCTATATCTTTATGAAAAACAAATAAAACAGACTTAATAGTAGCAAATACAGTACATTCACAGGCTATATCTTTATGAAAAATAAAACGGACTGCTTAGCCTACTTAATGGGATGGATGTGCTTGGAGTGTTGAACACAGTTCATCGATGCGTGGCTGCGCTGGGCTGAGAAAGAGGCGGAGATCCCCTTCAACTCTCAGACGCGATCTATATTTATTTTTAATTAAAGTCAATGCCGAAAACCCGGATTCACACAGGTAAATTGACGCGAAGGGGACAAGCTTTCTCAATGCAGCATTAGACAACTCGGGGTATTCACTGCGCACCGATATCCAGAGGTTTTCGAGGGGTTTGCGTTTGCTGCTGTTGCAGTTTTAAGCACGGTTTTCTGTCCTTGTAAAATTTTGTGTTTCCTCTGAAAGAAATCTAGCGGCTTGTAATGCGCTGTGTTCAGTTTGCAAGTGGCGTTGCATTTTACATGGCTTAAAGCTCTCGTTAGCTAGAACTTCCCCACACACGACGCATTGTTGTCTTGGGTCCTGTCCATGTAAAGGCATAGGTGAGGAATTTCGGGTCATAACTTATTTTATTCCTTTTTGTTTTATTTGTATTTTTGTAATTTTCTGCTGGTCTTTTGCTCAAATTTGACTCACCTGCAGCACCACTCCTGACAACAAACTTGTACATTTTCGTGACTGCTGTATTGGCGCACTACACATGCAATGGGGTAGTGCAGTAACGTTAAACGCATGCGTTGGATTAAACTCAGGCATGTCGGTAGATTAAAAATAATCGGTCAGAAAAAACAGATTTTACGAAAAAACAGGCAATTTGTTTTTCATTAAACAAATGTAAAGAAATGCTTATGGTTAAAAAATATTTTTATTTTTATTTTTATGGCGACCCCACCATGACCCTTTGGCGACCCCAAGTGGCGACCCAGAACCGCTGATATAGATTCATTACGCACAGAGTGAAATATTTCAAGCCTTTATTTCTTTTAATTTTGATGATTATGGCTTAGAGCTAATGAAAACCCAAAATTCAGTATCTCAGAAAATTAGAATATTACATAAGACCAATAAAAAAAAAGATTTTTAATACTGAAATGTCGGCCTTCTGAAAAGTATGTTCATGTATATGCACTCAATACTTCGTTGGGGCTCCTTTTGCATGAATTACTGCATCAATGCGGTGTGGCATGGAGGCGATCAGCCTGTGGCACTGCTGAGGTGTTATGGAAGCCCAGGTTGCTTTGATAGCGGCCTTCAGCCCGTCTGCATTGTTTGGTCTGGTGTCTCTCATCTTCCTCTTGACAATACCCCATAGATTCTCTATGGGGTTCAGGTCAGGCGAGTTTGCTGGCCAATCAAGCACAGTAATACCATGGTCATTAAACCAGGTATTGGTATTTTGGCAGTGTGGGCAGGTGCCAAGTCCTGCTGGAAAATGAAATCAGCATCTCCATAAAGCTCATCAGCAGAAGGAAGCATGAAGTGCTCAAAAATTTCCTGGTAGATGGCTGCGTTGACTTTGGACTTGAGAAAACACAGTGGACCAACACCAGCAGATGACATGGCACCCCAAATCATGGAAACTTCACACTGGACTTCAAGCAACTTGGATTCTGTGCCTGTCCACTCTTCCTCCAGACTCTGGGACCTTGATTTCCAAATGAAATGCAAAATTTGCTTTCATCTGAAAAGAGGACTTTGGACCACTGAGCAACAGTCCAGTTCTTTTTCTCCTTAGCCCAGGTAAGACGCTTCTGATGTTGTCTCTGGTTCAGGAGTGGCTTGACACAAGGAATGTGACAGTTGTAGCCCATGTCCTGGATACGTCTGTGCGTGGTGGCTCTTGATGCACTGTCTCCAGCCTCAGTCCACTCCTTGTGAAGCTCGCCCAAATTCTTGAATGGGCTTTGCTTGACAATCCTCTCCTATCCCTGTTGCTTGTGCACCTTTTCCTACCACACTTTTTCCTTCCACTCAACTTTCTATGAATATGCTTGGATACAGCACTCTGTGAACAGCCAGCTTCTTTAGCAATGACCTTTTGTGGCTTACCCTCTTTGTGGAGGGTGTCAATGACTGTCTTCTGGACAACTGTCAAGTCAGCAGCCTTCCCCATGATTGTGTAGCCTACTGAACCAGACTGAGAAACCATTTAAAGGCTCAGGAAACCTTTGCAGGTGTTTTGAATGAATTCGCTGATTACAGTGTAACACCGTGAGTTTACAATATTGAACTTTTTCACAATATTCTAATTTTCTGAGATACTGAATTTGGGGTTTTCATTAGCTATAAGCCATAATCATTCAAATTAAAACAAATAAAGGCTTGAAATATTTCACTTTGTGTGTAATGAATGTATATATATATATATATGAGTTTCACTTTTTGAATTGAATTACTGAAATAAATGAACTTTTCCACAATATTCTAATTTATTGAGATGCACCTGTAAGCCTGTCAAACGCAGTGCAGTTCAGAGTAATAAACATGCCCATTTTTTGGGACATAACCAATATTTTCTAACCAATCAGGTTTGGGATACTGTAGCAATGACCACTAACATTATGGCAGCACTGCAGGGATAACAATGGCCCCTAACATTGGTATAGCACTGCAGGGATGGGATAACAGGTACAGTACCTGCGCTGTAGGGTCAGTCAGCAGTGTTACAGGCACAGTACCTGCGCTGTAGGGTCAGCAGTGTTACAGGTACAGTACCTGCGCTGTAGGGTCAGCAGTGTTACAGGTACAGTACCCGTGCTGTAGAGTCAGTCAGCAGTGTTACAGGTACAGTACCTGCGCTGTAGGGTCAGTCAGCAGTGTTACAGGTACAGTACCTGTGCTGTAGAGTCAGCAGTGTTACAGGTACAGTACCTGTGATGTAGATTGAATGGGTCTTAATTTTTTCTTCATTTCCTGTCCAGTTTGACAGAAACACTGCTCTGTAGAGTAATGCCTGAACAGATTTACTCACCTTAGTGCTGATATCAGAGAGACTGTCGTTGCTGGCTGAGAGTTTACCGTGTGTAGAAAGATTGTCCTGAGAGAGAGAGAAATGTATCAGTTACTGTTATCAAGTAGGCTGGTTACTGTTACTGAGTTAGGCAAAGCGCTGCCTGTATATCAACAACAGAGACACCTACCTGTTCAGGTGTAGGACCTCTAGAAAGTTTGGGAGATTTTCTGAACATTCCACTGAAGATTCCGCCTTTCTCCTAGAAAGCCATGAGAGGGTTAATAGTGTGTTTGAATGGGAATGGTATGGGCAGCACTGATAGACAGACAGACAAACAGATAGACAGACTCACCTTTGTGTTGGTATCAGATAGACTGTCATTACTGGCTGAGAGTTCACTGTGTGTAGAAATATTGTCCTGAGAGATATGAATGGCAAAATATAGAGGAAAGTTAGCAATGGGTATTTGAGAACATGTAGAGCTGTACGCATAGAGTATTGTGCCAACTAATATAGTCACATGTACAGGTAGGGTGCAGTACGGTGTTAATATACTTAGTTACCCATTTAGGTAATGTGCAGTATGGTGTTAATATAGTTACCCGTTATGTAGGGTGCAGTACAGTGGTAATATAGCTACCTGTACAAGTAGAGTGCACTCAGCAGGTTTAGGGGATTTTCTTAACAATCCAGTGAGCTTCCCTCCTTTCTTCTGAGTGAGACAGAGAGACAGAGAGACAGAGAGAGAGGGATGGGTAGCATGAATAGATACAGTTGGAAAGAAACACTCTTCTTAAAGACATTAAAGACTCACAAGACTCACCTTTGTATTGTTCTCAAAGAGACCGTCGTTGCTCCCAGAAAGTTCACTGTGTGTCGATTCATTTTCCTGAGAAAGAAAGTTTCATTACTACAGCATTTTGGCAGACCTACTAATCTGTACAGGTAGAGTGTGGTACAGTGTTAATATAGTTAGAGTCCCATACCCCACCCACACCCAACCACTATCTGACCTGCTTGTTTTCAGTGGCCTCCAGCTCAGTGTCTGTGGTGCTGTGCGTCTGTGAGGTCTCCACACTGTGGGGATCAGGGCTGCACTCAGATCTGATCTGGAAAGACAGACCAGCATGAGATAACGTGAGATAACATAGGCCTTCATCATTATACAGCTCAACCAGTATGAAATAACACACACCATTTTCATCACCAGCACCACCACCATCATCATCATACCACCTCACTACTATAAGCCTGTCAAAAGCAGTGCAGTTCAGAGTGATAAACCTGCCAATTTTATGGGACATAACCAATATTTTCTAACCAATCACATGAAATCAGTGAAGGTGGGTCTAAAACAGGGTTACTCAAATCTTGCCCACAAATCCAAATTCAGTCCTGGTTTTCCTTTCTCTCAGGTAGTTAATTGAACACTGAATGCAAATGATTGGCCAGAATGTCTTCACAACGAACTCCCAGGTAAAGGGAGTGTGGAAAAACCGCAGTACTCGGCCCACAAAGACAGTGATTTGAGTAACCCTGATCTAAAGTGAGGATGGCAATTCAAACTGGAAAAGTCTTCTTCAAACCTTCCCAAGGAGAATCTGACCAATGTCTAAAGCTGATCATGCCCTGGCATGGTGCTTGTTTCTACAGTAAGTGATGTTCCCAGATAGTAAGACGAGTGTTTTGCAATTTCTCAAGATCTGACCACCTGGGTTCCAAGAGTAGTGCTGGAGCAACATGAAATACTACACACAAACTTCATCATTACATTACAGTAGTGCTACAGAGAAGGCCTTCATCACCAATGTTATCATCAGTAACATCTTCATTATCATTATCATTATCATTATCATCATCGTCATCATCACCTGTGAGTACCTGAGGTACAGATCAGAATGGACTGGAATCACCATCACCCCTTAAAACACCCTGGTGATAAAACTGCCACACACGAGGCACATACACATGCACGCACTCACTCACTCACACACACACACACACAGAAACACAAAAACAACTATCTTCTCACACACACCTGTCGGTTGTCAGTCTCCTTCCTCTGATCCTCAGTTTGGCCCTGATTGCCCTCTGATTGGCTCGCTTCCCTATCCATCTAAGTGTGAGAGTGATACACGTTATTAGTACAGCACTGCAGGAATACTGTAGCAATGAATGTGCTGTAGAGTCAGTCAGCAGTGTTACAGGCACAGTACCCGTGCTGTAGAGTCAGTCAGCAGTGTTACAGGTACGTACCTGTGCTGTAGAGTCAGTCAGAAGTGTTACAGGTACAGTACCTGTGCTGTAGAGTCAGTCAGCAGTGTTACAGGCACAGTACCTGCGCTGTAGAGTCAGTCAGAAGTGTTACAGGTACAGTACCCGTGCTGTAGTCAGTCAGTCAGCAGTGTTACAGGCACCTGTGCTGTAGGGTCAGTCCAGTGTTGCTGTAGTCAGTTCAGGCAGTGTTACAGGTACAGGCACAGTACCTGTGCTGTAGGGTCAGTCAGCAGTGTTACAGGCACAGTACTGTAGAGTCAGTCAGAAGTGTTACAGGCACAGTACCTGAGGGTCAGTCAGTCAAGTGTTACAGGCACAGTACCTGCGCTGTAGGGTCAGTCAGCAGTGTTACAGGCACAGTACCTGCGCTGTAGAGTCAGTCAGAAGTGTTACAGGCACAGTACCTGCGCTGTAGGGTCAGTCAGCAGTGTTACAGGCACAGTACCTGCGCTGTAGAGTCAGTCAGAAGTGTTACAGGCACAGTACCTGCGCTGTAGGGTCAGTCAGCAGTGTTACAGGCACAGTACCTGCGCTGTAGAGTCAGTCAGAAGTGTTACAGGCACAGTACCTGCGCTGTAGGGTCAGTCAGCAGTGTTACAGGTACAGTACCTGTGCTGTAGATTGAATGGGTCTTAATTTTTTCTTCAATTCCTTCAAAACTCCTAAGCTCTATAAAACAAACAGTAAACAGTATTAAACACACATGCGATATTACACAAGACACCAACGTATTTAACTGATGTCACCGATAATGTATTTGTGTGGTGGTGCTAACAAATTGCAAAACACAGACAGACAGACACACAAGCACCCTGCAGTTGTGTGTGATGGAAGAGTTCAGACTAACACTCACCTGTTTGTGTTTTGTCTGTTTTACATCTGCTGGTGACATACAATGTTCCATTTTATACCTGAAATACAAACAGCCAATGCACAACATCTTACATCTCTAACACATTTCACACAATTCGTACTGCGCACCATAACTAGACAACAATGTTCTCACTCCCAGTAGTTGTGTATCATGTCCCAATTGAAATGTTATCGGCAATGATATTACACTGCCCGTCCCCAAAAAAAGTCTCACACTCTAATATTTCGTTGGACCACCTTTAGCTTTGATTACGGAACGCATTCGCCGTGGCATCGTTTCGATAAGCTTCTGCAACGTCACAACATTTATTTCCGTCCAGAGTTGCATTAATTTTTTGCTAAGATCTTGTATTGATGATGGGAGAGTCAGGCCGCTGCGCAAAGTCTTCTCCAGCACATCCCAAAGATTCTCAATGGGGTTAAGGTCTGGACTCTGTGGTGGCCAATCCATGTGTGAAAATGGTGTCTCATGCTCCCTGAACCACTCTTTCACAATTTGAGCCCGATGAATCGTGGCATTGTCATCTTGGAATATACCCGTGCCATCAGGGAAGAAAAAATCAATTGATGAAAAAAACGGGTCATTCAATATATTCAGGTAGTCAGCTGACCTCATTCTTTGGGCACATAACGTTGCTGATGGGTGCATCACTTCATCCGCCTCTCTTCTTACCCTGATGCGCCCATCAATCTGGAACAGTTGTTTTCTTTGCTTGATGCAGGCCAATAATTTGACCCTTCTGAAACAGATTAACATCTTTTCCACGACCACAGGATATGTCTTCCGACATGGTTGTTTAAGAAATGAGAAGCTACTCACTGCATCAGTTAGGGTTAAATAACTTGTTGCCAGCTAAAACATATTAATCACTGCAGTAATTATCCAATGGAAGGCTCTTACCTATTTGCTTAGTTAAATCCAGGTGGTGACTTTTTTTTTGGCCAGGCAGTGTATATTGAAAACTCTCAATTAAAACCACAGAGAAACTAGCATACAAACACGAACACAGCTGTTGTTAATTAAAGTAATATGAAATGTGTTCTTTACCTCTTTAATTCTTACCTCAGTTATTTGTAGCCTACATACAGATATCACCTGGTACTTTCAACAGACTTTAACATGCACAAACATGACCACACCTGCCCGCTCCATGTCTATAGCACACTACTTTAAACTGTCAAGTGAGCAAAGACATATTTCAGCAACATAACAACAGGGAGTTACACAAACAGACCAAAACCACCCTTATCCATCTGTGAGACAGATTCCTACTTTGGGTCCAGACACATATGCAAAATAATTTTGTTCCCTAAATGACTCATAGTCTTTGTTCTTTGAGGAGGAACCAAGCGAGGGTAATATGAAACTCACAAAAACACAGCCCTTTCTACCTTTCTCTTGGTCTGTGTTACCTGATTCTAATCATTCCTCTCTGGCCTCTTTACACCCTTAGCTCCATACTCACCTGGGAACAGGGTGTGGTTACCTTTTGCATGCTCACTGTCTCATCAGACATAAAGCCTTCTTTAGACATATTGAGATAGGTCTTGGAGACATTTCTATAAACATGCCTTAAAAAGATCTTTAGAGGTCTTTAATCTGTGTTCTTCAGGAATACTATCAGTATTATTTTGAGTATCATTAATAGTTTAAGATATCTCGAGGATGGTTTTTGTCTCATTAGTTTGAAAGGTATGCTCTTACAGTAATAGATGGAATAAAATGTTCTGCATTAAAATTGAAAAGACACCCTACAACGTTTTAAGTCCTTTAAAGTCGCACTTTGCATACAAACACAATATTAGTGTAGTTCCATTGAAGACATAATGACACTTAGATAACAAGAAAAACATAATCATTGAATTACTTGCAGTCTGATTGGAAGTTAACATTTAAAGAACTCGAGAAAAAATAAAAACCTACAATATCTCAATCAGGTAATACTTAAAAAAACGTAAGGAATTATACAGTGTGTGCAGACAAAGATACGCCTGTATCGTATATACACGAAATATAGAGAAATATACATACAAGTCTAAGTAAATATGTGTAAAATGAAACTTTTAAAACAAATCGGACACTTGAAAATATTGTAACCAGTCAAACACTGAAAGAAGAACCTCAAGAAATTACTCTTATAAGGGGGAAGGGGAGAGGAGTATAACGAAACTTAAATCCCGTGCCTTGGCTCGCGGAGAATGTTGTTTCTCTTAGATGGTACAAGCATGCAAGCAATGCTACCTAACCAACTCGTTATTTAGATCGCACGGTTGTATCCAACTTTATTACTTCTCATAAAATACAGATGTTCAGTTTACTAGCAATCTTGCTACTTACCGCTGACGGAGTCGCCGTGATAACCCAGTGTACTTCCTGCTCTTTAGTGAACTTGTGGCAAAAGTGGCAAAAACGTTTATTAAATTACTGAAACCTTTAATTTAGCGTGTAGGCTATTCAACATCGCAGCAGTTTATCGATTACTCGCACCATCTCGAAAACGTCCAGTTATCCACATGACAAAGACTGAAACTCACGGCGGCGGCGGATGAGGGTTGCCAGGTCATGGCCACATCCCTCGTCCAAAAAACATCCAAAACCCGCCCACAAGGGAATAAAACTAGCCCAAAAAATCAGGGTCTTCCAGGTCGGCAGCGATCAAGGCAATTTAAGTCGCATTGGGTTTCAACGGGAAAAACATATTATAATCGTATCTAATTATTTAGCCTATAGGCCTACATCCGTCACGTTTACAATAATAACATAGTAAAATAATAACAGACCTTGGTGGAGAAAATAAATAGCTGATCCAATATTAATTAATTCACTCCATTTATTGAACTGGAATAAAAAGTAAATTGGCCGTATGGGGTGATGAAGTCCATAGTAACATTCAGTGGACCTTTTACCGAGAGAGTAATAGAGAGAATACAATTATTATATACAGTGAGGTGGTCTTACTGCTAGGCCTTGGGCCTGTTGCACCTCCTACGGTGCCCATGGAGGACTATGCATGGCAGGGGCGTCCCCTTCCCTGAGCCAGGCCCTGTCCCTGACCGCATACCAAGAGGTTTAGCTGCAGGGTCATCAGCTGGGAACCACCGATCGTTAATGTTTCGCCCCTTATCTCAGAACATCTCCTGGTGGCGGGGCAGTGAACAGGGACGTCTCCCTGACACCCCCTGCAGCTTAACCTATGCGGATGTTGCTCCCCAAGTCTTGTCTCGTCGTCTCAACCAGAGCCAATGGCTTGCTTTTTCTGCTTCTTCTGAGAGTTCTTTGGTGGATTTGGACAGTCTGGCTCCCCGTAGCCCCAGGTCCCTAAGCAGGCATGATGTTGAACTGCCAACAAAACCTCTGGCACCCACCTCCACCATCCTCACACTCCATCCACTTTCCCTGCACTCCGCAACCAGGTCTGCATACTTTGCCATCTTTCGTTCATAGGCAGCTTCCAGTCCCTCCTCCCATGGTACTGTCAGTTCAATCAGCAGTGCTGACTTTGCGGCTGCAGACCACAGCACCACATCTGGTCTTAAGGTGGTGCTGCAGATTTCCTGTGGGAACTGGAGCTGTCTACCCAGGTCCACTTTCATCTTCCACTCCGCCCCTGATGTTAGTAGGTTGGAGGGTGGTCTCTTGTGTTGTGTGGGTTCCCCCTGTCTGAGGAAGTGGATCCTCTGTTGGCTCCCTGATGGCCTCTGGCTGTTCGCCTCCTGGCCACATTTCTCCAGCACCTCCGCCAGCTTCCTCAGCACTTGGTCGTGCCGCCATGTGAGCCGACCCTGTGTCAGAGCTGTTTTGCACCCTGACAAGATGTGCTGGAGTGAGGCATTGATGGTCCCGCAGAGGTCACAGGATTGCTCTGTTCCAAGCCATTGGTGGAGGTTTTGAGGGCTCGGGAGGGTGTCGTAGGTTGCCCTAATGAGGAAACTGAGCCGAGCCTGTGGTAGCTTCCAAAAATCTGCCCAGTTGATTGCTCGACTCGCGACGCCCTCCCAAGTTGTCCACCGCCCCTGCTGCCCCTGTGCCACAGACTTCACTCTGAGCTCCTCCTGCTCAATCCTGGTGATCTCGGAAACAACAAGGTCCTTCCTCTCCTTCCTGCTTGCCTTGGCCCACAGGACTGGGAACAGGTAAGTGAAAGTGAAAACACGGACCAGACAACCAGGAAAACATGGAATAAATGAAAACACCTAATTACGGGGAACACGAACATGAGACGTGACAGGAATGTAATTGATTTTTGGATTCCGTACTTGAAATTTGGTCAGGACTGAGTTGTTTTTTCCACACAATTGTACTGTAGGCATCTGTGGCAAGACCAATCCAGTTCTCTATGGACAGCTTATCAAGAAACCTGAACAAGGCATTGACAATGGTCAGTGAAAACCATTCACCTTTCTCTTATCAAATCAAATCAAATCAAGTTTATTTGTATAGCGCTTTTCACAACAGAATTGTCACAAAACGCTTAACAGAGGGGGAACCCAGGCCTAGACCCCCAAAAGCAAGCCTAACGGCAACAGTGGCAAGGAAAAACTCCTAGGTAGGGAGAAACCTTGGGAGGAACCAGACTAAAAAAGGGGGAGCCCATCCTCTTCTGGCCGGCACAGGGTATGTCCAAAAAGACCATGTCATGGTCAGTCCAAGGTTAGTCTGAGTTAGGTAGTCAGCGGGGCTAAACCACGCGAAGAGGGTCCAGATCCAGGAACTGGGGTTGGCGTGGGGGTGAGGGTTGATGGGGGCAGCTCACACTTCTCGCAGGATCTAGGGCTCGGGGCAGGTGCCCCCGAGTCAGAGGCCGAGGCAGAGAAGAGAACATGCAGTCAGAAAAAAGCAGTGCTATAGCCAGTAGCACTATGTAAGAGCAGGGAGCACAAGCATAGGAAATATACAGTTAGCCCCAACAGGTGTAAGCTATGGCAGCATACCTATTAGGAGAGGGACAGAGAAAACACGCAGCCATGTGAGAGTTCCAAACAATCCACACCTGATCAAGGATAACCAGCATAACAGTGGTGGTAACACATTGAGGAGGTGACAGTATGGAAAGTTTCTCACTCCATAAGACACTAAGGCACGGCCTTCTCCATCTCTCCACCTAGACTATGTTTGGCAGTAAGCTAGGCTGAAAAGATATGTTTTTAATCTACACTTAAAAATTGAAACTGTGTCCGAATCCCTAACATGCCTTGGTAAACCGTTCCACAACAGAGGAGCTCTAAAGAGAAGGCTCTACCACCAGCTGTGCTCTTCAAAATTCTAGGGAGTAATAGATGGCCGGCTTCTTGTGAACAAAGCAGTCGTGTCGGCTTATAGGGGCAATCATTTCGGTCAGATATAAAGGTGCAAGTCCGTTTACTGCTTTAAAAGTTAGCAACAGTACTTTATAATCAGCCCGATATTTAATAGGAAGCCAATGTAGTGATGCTAACACTGGAGTAATGTGCTCATACTTTTGGATCTAGTCAAAATACGTGCCGCTGTATTCTGTACTAGTTGAAGACTCTTTAGAGAGCTACTAGAGGAGCCGGATAATAAGGCATTACAATAGTCTAGCCTCGATGCAACAAAAGCATGCATCAAGGTTTTAGCATCCTCTAATGACAGAAAGTGCCGAATTTTAGCTATGTTTCTTAGGTGAAAGAAAGCTACTCTGGAAGTGTTTTTAATATGAGTGTCAAATGTAAGGTCCTGATCAATAATAAAACCAAGGTTCTTAACCATAATACTTGATGTAACTATGCAATCACCTGCATTTAACTGCAGATCCAACTTGTTCCTTAATTTTTTGGGGCCCAAAACCATCATCTCTGTTTTATCTGAATTTAAAAGCAGGAAATTTACTGTCATCCAGTTCTTTATATCAGAGATACAAGCCTCTAATTTAGTGAGTTTAAGTGTTTCACCTGGTTTCATTGATATGTACAGCTGTGTATCATCGGCATAGCAATGGAAATTTACACCATGTTTACGAATAACATTACCGAGTGGTAGCAAGTATAATGAGAACAGTAATGGTCCCAGCACTGAGCCTTGTGGAATACCATATTTAACCTGAGAGTAGTCAGAGAACTCTTGATCTAATTGCACAAATTGAAACCGGTCTAATAAGTATGATTTAAACCATGAGAGTGCCCGTCCACGCAAACCAACCAGGTTTTCTAGCCTATGAAGGAGAATCTGGTGGTCAATAGTGTCAAAAGCAGCACTTATGTCAAGGAGCACTAGAATAGAAACACAACCAGTGTCCAATGCTAACAGTAAGTCATTTACAACTTTAATAAGTGCTGTCTCAGTGCTATGGTTTGGTCTAAAACCTGATTGTAATGTTTCATATAGATTATTCGTTTTTTTAGGAAAGCAGTTAATTGTTGAGCTACAGATTTCTCTAAAATTTTTGACAAAAAAGGGCAGATTTGAAATGGGCCTATAGTTCTTCAGATTAACAGGATCAAGATTTGGTTTCTTTAGAAGAGGCTTGATTACTGCTACTTTTAAAGACCTAGGTACGCAACCCAATAATAGGGATGTATTTATGATATCTAACATGGGCTGGCCTAGCACAGGCAAAAGCTCTTTAATAAGCTTTGTTGGTATGGGGTCTAACAGACATGTAGATGATTTGGAGGACATAACCAGTTTACTGAATTTGTCCAGATCCAAGGGAGTGAAAAACTCAAGGGTCTCTACGCAACCCTGCTCCTGATAGCCCTGTGCTATCTCGGCAGTTGGAGTGCTAGATATTGGAGTCATTTTCATAATTTGTTCTCTGATTGTCTCAATCTTATCAGTAAACGAGTTCATAAAGTCATTTGAATTATAGTTAGAAGGATAACTGATGGAAACTGAAGACTGTTTTTTTGTCAGTTTAGCTACCGTGTTAAATAGAAATCTTGGGTTGTTTTTATTCTGGTCAATTAGTTTCGAGAAGTACGATGACCTAGCTGTAGTAAGAGCGTGCTTGTATTCGATGAGGCTGTCCTTCCAAGCAGAGCGAAAAACCTCTAAATTGGTAGAGTGCCATCTGCGTTCTAATTTTCTGGAAACTTGTTTAAGGGCACGGGTATGGTCGGTAAACCAGGGTGCAAGTTTCTTCTCACTGCATTTTTTTCTCTTGAGGGGTGCGACCGCATCAAGTGTATTCCGTAAAATGTGATTTAACGCATCAGTTTGATGATCAATTGACAAAAGGCTATTTGGGTCCTGACTTGATACTAAGGATTCGGGAAGTAAGTTTATAAGTTTTGAAGCCGTCAATGAATTTATAGAGCGGCTGGAATAGTATTTAGGTTCCGATTTAATAGGAATATTTACCTGAATTTCAAAAGAAATCAAAAAGTGATCCGATAGTACAGGATTATGGGGAGACACAATGATATTCTCGACATCGATACCATAGGATAAAACTAAATCTAAGGTATGATTGTGGCGGTGGGTTGGTTCAGATATATTTTGAACAAAACCGACAGAGTCAATAATAGCTGCAAAAGCCAGTCCTAAAGGGTCACTGTCATTATCAACATGTATGTTGAAATCTCATATGTTATATGAAATATGTTTTTCCCTGGCTGCAAACCTGTTTGTGATATGGTTCTGTGAAAATGAAACTAGCTTGCTAATGATACACCAGGCCCTTCCACACAACAGACTCTCCCACTCTAACCCCACTGCATGAGGTTGCCAGGCATGTTCGTGCCGAAGTTATAATTAATGTGTTTATGACATTTTAAAAGAAAAAGGCATATTGTCCAGAAATTATTAGTTTTTTGCTGCCACGGTGTATTTTATAACTAGCCCAAAAAACCACCAGCCCTGACTTTTCTTTTTTCACCAGTGACTTAATTTTCAAAGAAAAACTGTGAACCTGGCTACCCTGCTGCAGATTCCTGATGAGGTCAAACCAACACATCTTGAGCCTTCTTGCTGGATTTCCCAAACAGCACCACAACGTCTGCAGTGCCCAAAAATGACCTCCTACTTCCTATAATTGCAAGGCTTCATTAGAGTTATACTGTTGTCAAGACCCTAGTAGGCTAATAATGTAGCATACATGTGTGTGATGATATAGCATACAGCAGGGGTCTCCAATCTTATCCGAGAAGGGCCGGTGTGGGTGCAGGCTTTTGTTCTAGCCCTGCACTAAAACACCTGATTCAACTAATCCACCAATCGTGGTCTTCAATCGAGACCTTCATTAGTCGAATCAGGTGTGTTAGTTCTGGGCTACAACAAAAGCCTGCACCCACACCGGCCCTTCTCGGATAAGATTGAAGACCCCTGGCATACAGTAATATGATTAATATTCTTCTACGATATCTTAATCATAAAGAATGCAACTGATGCCATTTAAAACTGGCTAGCATATAATGCATCAAGATGTTCCACAGAAGCCAAACTATGCTAAATGTAAACACAGTATTTTAGCTAATGTAACCATTACTAAAACATCATTTCCCAATTACAAACAGTACATTTTGCAAAAGATTCATGAAACATTCTGGACAGAGATGCTGTGTGTTGTCAACCAGTTCTGAACCAATTCAATTCCAGGGCTCTTTATAGACATTATGGTCAAATCAGAGACCAAGATGGCTGTTTATCAACATCAAAATATTTGAAACATGAAATGTGCAACATTTTAAAGTATATTCCTTAAACTTTCCAAATTCCTGAAATTAAACATGAGCAAAACAGCAGTAATTCCAGTGAAAACAGATTACCCTCCCAAATACTGGTGATAACACCCAAGCTTATTTATTTAAAACAGCAAAAACATTACAGAAATTACATAGTGGGAAATTATGATTATTAGTTAGGCACTAACACAGAATCTATATTAAGTAGTGTTGTACAATTTGTTTTTCTAAATCCAGGAAGGATTTCTTTTATTTTTTTATTTTTTTTTTTTTTTTAAATTTGTTTCAGATTTTTATCCCATTTTCTCCCAATTTGGTAGCCAATTAGACCTGCTATTTTTACGTCAATCCCCCCCTAGTAATGTGAGTTCGCTGCCGTAGTCCTGCGACCGGTAGTGACGAAGCGAAGTGACGCCTCTTACGAGACGGCACCCGCAGCCCGTCGACCGCAACCCGGTACTACAGGGCCACTCTTATACGCAGCGAACGTCACGTCGGCTCCGCTCCCCTCCCCTTCCCGGGGCGGACAGCCAATCGCCGCCCCCTGGTGGCACTCTCGGCCAGAGCCGACACTTGGCGAGACGGGGAATTGAACCCCGGTCTCCGTGGCCAGCGTCGGACGTTGTAACCACTGGACCACGCGGGAGGCCCCCCAGGAAGGATTTCTGAAGGCGCAGGTTACTATTAATTAATAGCCAGATCCAGATGCAACTTGATTCTGGATCAGTGATTTCTAGAACAGACAGCACACCTACGCTGTTTAGAACAGAAACATTAAGCAACAAAGAGTGATTCACCCACAGCAGGATTACTGGAGGATTATGGGGAAGTGAGTACTGATGAGACCAGAGGAGGATTATGGGAAACCATGTTAAGGTTTGTAGAAAAGCCAGTTTCATTTAATATTATTAATAACAAAAAGGAAACACCAACATAAAGTGTCTTAATCAGGCATTGGGCCATCATAAGCCACCAGAACAAATGCAATGTGCCTTGCCATAGATTCTGCAAGTGTCTGGAACTCTATTGGAGGGATGCAACACCATTCTTCCACAAGAAATTCCATAATTTGGCGTTTTGTTGATGGTGGTGGATGCTGTCTCAGACGCCACTCCAGAATCTCTTATAAGTGTTCAATTGGGTTGAGATCTGGTGACTGAGATGGCCATGGCATATGGTTTACACCATTTTCATGCTCATCAAACCATTCAGTGATCACTCATGCCCTGTGGATGGGGGCATTGTCATCCTGGAAGAGACCACTGCCATCAGGATAGAAATGCTTCACCATAGGATGACGGTTATGACTCAGAATGGCTTTGTATTTATTGGTGTGTACCTTGCTCTCTAAGGGGTTGAGTGGACATAAACTATGCCAGTAAAATGCACCCCACAACATAACACAGCCACCAGAACCCTTCACTGTGGTTAACAAGCAGTCGGGCCTGTAGGTTTGTTTTGCCATGCACCACACATGCACTCATCCGCTTGTTGAGAACAGGGAGAAGGATGACTCATCTGACCATATGACTTTGTCCACTGCTCAGTAGACCACTGCCTATGTTCTTTGCACCATTTTGCTTGCAAACATGGATTTTTAGGTGTAATAAGGGATTTTTTGCACTGCATATGCACCCCTGGGGACAGGGTTCACAAATTAGCTCTGGCTAGAAACCCTATGTGTAGTGCATCATGTTTTTAACCTGTAACAATGTTTACTTGCATTGTCCCTGACAAATAAATGACTAGATAAATCAAATAACCTGACCGTAGTCTCCATTTCTGTGAATTTCTCGATGGACTGTTCTTGATGAAACTGCCTGCTAATGCTCCACATATTGATATTTGCAGTCAACTGATTCAGAGTTGCTCGTCTGTTTTGCCTTGCATCTCGAACCAATGTATGGCCATCACGGTCAAGGAGTATGCGCTTTCAGCTATAGTTGCCTCTAGTTGATGATGTCTTTCCCTCAGACTTCCATGCCAACATCACCTTAGCCACTGTCCCTCCTGAAACATCAGCAAGTTGAGCAATCTTCCTCACTGAAGCTCCTGCCAAACAGACCAACAATCACCCATCTTTCCAAGTCACTGAGATCTCTTCTTATACCCATGGTCGCCTAAATAATGGGCAACTGGGCCTGCCCAGCATTCTTATACATGGCACTAAGCATGATGGGATGTTAATTGCTTAATTAACTCAGGAACCACTTGTGTGGATGCACCTGCTTTCAATATAATTTGTATCCCTCATTTACTTAAGCGTTTCCTTTATTTTGACAGTTAGCTGTATATTGCACAGGGGGTCTGACCTAATAACCAGGAATTGGTATTTGAATTTGGATGTACAGGACTGTTTATTTGGATATAAGAGACTGTAGGAATATGGATGTGAGGGTACCTCCTCCTCTTCTGCCATCCCTGGCCCAAATCCACTGGTGTGGTATTCCTCGAGCTGGGAGTACAGTGACTTCCCCCTTTTGCTGTCCTGGAGACAAAGGGAGAGAGAAGTCCTTCTCAGTTCTTCAAACTCTGGCAACAGCGCTGCTTGTGGGCAGCACACAGTGTAAATGGAAAATTACAGGTTATACAGAGAGAAACTTACACAACAGGTTTGGGCACATAGTTGTTCATTTGCTCAGTGGAGCTTCCCCACATTGAACAAACATACAGCACAAATATTAAGCACTGTAGATGGTCACATAAGAACACAAGGCTCCACTGACAACAGATGACTGAAAGTTTGTTGTCTTGAAATAACTGCTCCAGGCTGCCACCCATTCAAATGGTCTTCCAGCTGAAAGGCTATAGAGAGCTCAGGATGCAGGAGTTACACACATGGGTTACATAGCATTGTGAATAGCATAAAACCTTAACACTGATAAAAACATGCTCAACAGTTCACATAAATGGCACACTTGAATGATGCCACTACGGTCTCATTCTGTGGTGAATGGTAAGGATGCAACACATCCCTGATTTTGTTCTGGCCCTTCTTTATATCAAACACAGATTTTTACAAATTGTATTCTTCAGTAATAGTTCTAATACATATGCCTTTTGTCTAATTTTGATAGTATTTTGATTTTTCATTTTTGTCAGAACTTGATATTGATAATACATAATTGTGTGTGCGACTTCTGGTGTCATACCACATTCGGTTGACTGGCCAGTCCAACTTTGAGGTGTGTATCTCTGAAATTCTAGTTTTCTAGTTGTACTATATATATAATTAATTTCTCTGTAAATGTGTAGGAAGTTGAAGCAGGGAAGGCTATAACGCGAGTAAGGTCCACCAGCTGCCTGCGGCCAGTTGTGCATACCATCCTTAGACAGACCGAAGAAAAAATAATAAGCAAAACAGATTTTAAATTATTTCAACACCATAAGCATAATTATCAGATTTGTTATTTATCATATATGGTAAACGATGTAAGATGTGCCATTATATAGTGGCATTTTGATCATTATTTATATATCCTACTGACAACATCATATAAGCCAGTTTCCATTCACTTGTCGAACGAATTTCAAGTGAATAACTTAAGTCGCAAAAATAATGTATACATTTTGCCAGTGAAGGTGTATTCCCATTAAACCGGCATTTGGCGAACAAAACATTAGAAAAGCTGTTTTCCCGTGATGATAGCGGAAACAGCTGACTAAAATATTGTCACGTGACTTCAAATGTTTGCGCAACATCAACAATTAATCGGTAAAATCGTTTCCACCACCATTGTTCGCATTACATATTTTTCGACAACAAAATTAGCCCACCATGTCGAACGTATTAACTTTCCGTCGATATTGAGAAATGTTTACCGACGTTTGTGGTTTCCTTCACTACTATCGACAAACGTTTCTATACGATATGAATTCATTCAGTGATTTTTCCGCTTTGCCTGACGGGATTGCTACGTCATACGTGCTGAGAGAGGTAAAGGGATACAATATTTGCTCTTAAGGTAAACGTTTGTCGCCGTTAGGGGACAGAGAGGGAATTTTTCATTTTTTCCCCGTCTAGCTTCAGAAAGCTTGTTAAAAAGTTACCGATTTGTATTACACCCAGCAGCTGGCCCGCGTTAACCTATTGGGCAACATGGGCTGCAGCCCAGGGCCCCGGCCACTAGGGGGCCCCGGGAATAGCAGGTTACTGTGTAGGCCTACATTGACTTTTTGAATGCGGTTTTGACTGTTACTGTACATTTTGGTCCACTTTCCCACCTGTAGTAGTCCACATTGTCCTGTCGCAACAATCAGTGTCAGTGAGAGTGAGTAAGGACGGCTAAATAAATGGTCTCGGAAGCTCGATTCTACAAGTGGAAATCGCCGTCGGTCCAACTCGGTGTGTCGGAGGACTTTCATCTGTTGCTGTAGGGTCACGAGCAGAGGTAAACCTGTCGCGCGGCGCAATCACGTCGCTACATGTATGCGCGCTGTCGTTCTGCTTTAGTGAAATTAGAAAATGACGTATATGTCAATTTCACGTGCGATAACATTTTGATACTTTAGTTGCTGAAATTGGCGAGAGAAACACACTTAGCTAGAGCTATAACCTGAGATGTCCAACCAGAAAGTAATACATTACTATTTATAACGGGTTTTGCTGCAAAAAACTATGTTGTAGCCTATTCCCCCCCAAGCAACCAGCATTGTATAACTGTCAACAAACTATTTTAGATAAATTCATCTTAATTCGAGTTCGACTGAAGAAAACGAAGTGGGATAATTTTGCATGACCGAATAGCTTAGTTGTGTTGCTAAGTAAGTAACGTTAGCTAGCTGAACAGCAGCAACGCAATAGCCTAATGTTCTCCAGCAAGTTTGCCTGTAATTTGTAGCAATGTTTGGACAAACGTATTTTTTTAAAGCCAGTATAAACTTAAATTATGTCAAGTTTGCTGTATACATTCGCATTTGTTGTATAATTGGATGCAGGTGTTAATGCTACGTGTTGAAATTAAAACGGTAGCTCAATTAACTTGCACAAAGTATCATACGTTGTCCTATAGGTGAGTAACATTAAATAATTTATATCAATGCTTGTTTTGTTGGTGCTAGTGGTTGAACGGGAAGTGTATTGTTTTGTGCATTGTCATTTGTGGTCAAATTTCTGGTTTGTAGGCCTACTTTGTACACTAGGCTACTACTCCCTTTCATTATCCTGCCATGCTCGGCAAGGTTGGTCATGACTTGAACTTGAACTCATGCGTTCGGTAACAGACGTGAATATTTCGAGAGCACTGTAATATGAGAGTCTGTACTCTTTGACGGCTTTTAATACATTACAACGTTCAAAGTTTTCAATTGGAGGTCTCATTCTGTAACATATTCACTATCTACTTCTGATATCCTTTGTCATAGGCCTATTTGTCGAATTTGCGGCAATGCGAATTTGCGTTGCCAGGCCTGGTCGCCTCAATGTGCTTTTACTTTTCCAGTTGAAAATCGTGGACATAGGGCCCCAGGAGGTGTGTTAGCCCTGGGCCCCGGGGAGGCTTAACGCGGCCCTGCCCAGCAGATGCAAGGTTTTTTGTGGTTTTTCGCCCTCTCGGGAGCAAATCCAAGAGTAGGGAAATATACTATAGCTAACTAGCTTTTGTTGGCTTAAATTTAAATGTAATTGTTGTATTTCAAGCGTAGAGCGTATAGCCGTTTTAGTTGGCTGCTACCAGCGCTCTTGCTACAGAAACCGGACCGAAAGTTTTTTAATTCGCTTTAAGGGTTGTTTCCATTTAGACATTTCTGCACCTGAGTGTTCGGAACCGAGGTGTATAATATTCCTTATCGACTTGGTGTCTCTGTTTAGGCAGTAATTCGTTCAGTGCGGGGAGAGCAGTAGATCTATTTAGGGGTGAAAATGTGGCCACCGGCAGTGCAGTGTGAGTGTTGTAGAATGATTGCGTTTCTGGAAGAAGACTTCCAGGAGGGTTTCATCTGCGACAGATGCCAGCTTGTGAAGCATCTCGAGAGCAAGATCCTTGATCTCGAAGCCCAACTTGTTGGTCTCAACTGCCCTGCAGAATTTGTAGAGTTCCAGGAACTAATTAGTACACCCTTTAGAGAGTTAGCCTGCACGCCGAAGCGGGGTAGGGAGAGAGAGTTTGGTGACGGTAGGGCGCCAGCGTAGAAAAGGGCGCGCACATGCAGGGGCAGCATCTCCAGAGATTGTGGTGTCCAACCGATTCCAGCCCTTGCAGGAAGAGGATCTGGCCCAGCCCTCTGTGAGTGGGAGGACTGATGAGCCCCAGGGCACCCTGGCAGCCAAGCCACCCAGGAAAAGGGAGTTAATTGTAGTGGGGGATTCAATCATTAGAGGTGTAGACAGTATAGTCTGTTCGCGGGAAAAGGAATCTCGCATGGCATGTTGCCTGCCTGGTGCTCAGGTTGGAGATCTCCTGGAACACGCGGACAAGCTCCTGGCCAGAGCAGGGGTGGATCCAGTGGTCATGGTCCATGTTGGAACCAATGACATAGGTAAGGGTAGGTTTGAGGTTCTGCAGGACAAATGTATAGAATTAGGAACAAAGTTAAGGGGCAGAACCTCCACAGTGGTCTTCTCTGGAATTCTGCCAGTACCACGTGCTAGCAAAGGCAAGCATAATTTTATATGGAGATTTAACACGTGGCTACAAACCTGGTGCAGGAAAGAGGGGTACAGGTTTATGGGGCACTGGGACTCCTTTTGGAACAGGGGTGACCTGTACAAGCGGGATGGGTTACACTTGAACCGGAGGGGTACAGATGCATTGGGTCAGCATATGCTTAGGGTAGCGGAGGAATATTTAAACTAGGGACTGGGGGGGCAGGGAGGGAAATTAGTAGTTGTAGTATTATGGATAGGGAGGTACAGACTGCCCAGATGGAAGACACCAGGGCGGAGTATAATAAATCTGAGGATATCATTAATAAAGATTTTTTTAGATCATAATGTGAATAGAGGTGTTTCGGCACACTCAGGTGTGGAGGGGAAGGACAACGTAAGTGTGAGTAAGGCTCTGAAGCTCATGTGTTTAAATGCGAGAAGCATAACAAATAAATTTTTGGAACTGGAGGCGGTCATGTTGGGGGTTATGACATTGTTGGGATTACTGAGACATGGCTTGGCGCAGCGGATGGGGAGGAATATAATGTAGAGGGGTACAAATTGTTTAGGAAGGATAGAACTAATAAAAGAGGAGGGGGAGTGGCCCTATATGTGAAAGATGATCTTAATGTGCAGGAAATTCCAGGTATAAACTCATTAGTTTCTTGTGAGGACATCTGGATTAGATTATTGGGAGATCGTGAGAACATTTTTACATTTACATTTTAAGCATTTAGCAGACGCTCTTATCCAGAGCGACTTACAAGATGTGCATTAATACAAGGTGAGAACAATCAAAGTTAGCGTACAAGATCAGTGCAGTAAAACGGCAAAAGACATCATTGCAGGCGTCTGCGTATCATACCTGTAACATTGGGAAAGAAAAGGTTAGTGGATGCTTTTTTTTTTTTTTTTTTTTTTTTTTTTAAACAAGTAAACAGTGGTGACGACAGATTGACTAGATGGACAGTGTTCAGTGGTAGTGGAGTCTGAAGAGGTGGGTTTTGAGTCTCTTGCGGAAGATTGAAGTGATTCCGCAGTCCTGACCGATTGCGGGAGGTCGTTCCACCAACGAGGGACCAGGACAGAGAAGAGGCGAGACCGCGAGGAGAGGCTGCCAGGCGCCCGGAGGGAGGAGCGGCGCCAGGCGCCCGGAGGATGGGGGCAGTCAGTCTGCCAGCGGAGGCGGAGCGGAGGGGTCTGGACGGGGTGTAGGGCGTGATGAGTGACTGGAGGTACGGGGAGCAGTACCTCTGGCCGCTTGAAAAGCCAGCACCAGTGACTTGAATCTGATGCGTGCTGCGATGGGGAGCCAATGTAGAGGGGTGACGTGGGTGAACTTTGGCTGGTTGAACACCAGGCGAGCAGCAGCGTTCTGGACTAGTTGCAGTGGCTTGATGGCACAGGCCGGAAGGCCTGCCAGCAAGGAATTGCAGTAGTCCAGACGTGAGATCACCAGGGCCTGGACCAGGAGTTGAGTGGCCTCTTGGGTGAGGAACGGTCTGATCCTCCGGATGTTGTGGAGGGAGAAACGGCAGGTCCGAGAGATCGCTGCAATATGGCTCGAGAAGCACAGCTGGTTGTCCAGGGTTACCCCAAGACTCCTGGCAGACTGGGACGGAGACACTATGGAGCCTTCCACGGTAATTGACGCATCAATCATCGGGGAGTCCTTCGCTGGGAGGAAGAGCAGCTCTGTCTTCCCCAGGTTCAGCTTCAGGTGGTGGGTGGACATCCATGCGGAGATGTCAGCCAGGCATGCAGAGATCCGTGCCGGGATCTGGGTATCAGCAGCATCAGCATAACAGTGATAGGAAAAACCATGAGCAGAAATAACAGAGCCAAGTGACTTGGTGTACAGAGAAAATAGGACAGGGCCTAGCACCGAGCCCTGCGGGACACCGGTAGAGGGTGCGGGGAGAGGAGAGGGATCCTCTCCAGGCCACCTGGTAGGACCGGTCAGCCAGGTAGGACTCAAACCATGTCAGCACAGATCCAGAGATTCCCATCTCGACGAGAGATGAGAGCAGGATCCGGTGGTCCACGGTGTCGAACGCCGCCGACAGGTCAAGGAGGAGGAGGACGGAGCTAAGGGAACGGGACTTAGCGACGTGAAGAGCCTCAGTGACCGCAAGGAGAGCAGTCTCTGTGGAGTGGCCTGCTCTGAACCCAGATTGGTTGGGATCAAGCAGGTCGTTCTGTAAGAGATGAGCAGACAGTTGATTATAGACAGCCCGCTCTAACGTTTTGGAGAGGAAAGGGAGGAGAGAGACAGGTCGGTAGTTAGAGATGACAGCAGGATTCAGAGAGGGTTTTTGAGGAGGGGGACAACCTGAGCGCATTTGAGGGAGGAGGGGACAGAGCCAGAGGAAAGAGGAGTTAATGACATTAGAGACAAACGGGAGGATGTCCATAGCAATGGACTGGAAGAGGGGGGAAGGAATGGGATCAAGAGGGCAGGTGGTGGGACGGTGGGAGAGAACAAGTTGAAGGATGTCCGAGTCAGGGAGGGGTGAGAAGGAGGACAGAGAGGTGGGAGGTTTAGGTAGCGGGATGGGAGAGGGAGGGGTAGGGGGGAAGGAGTTGCGAATGACCTCAACCTTCTCGTGAAAGAAGGATGAGAAGTCATCTGCAGTTATAGAGGAGGGGGGTGGGGGAGGAGGAGGGGTGAGGAGAGAGGAAAATGTAGCATAGAGTTTACGTGGGTTGGAAACAGAGGATTGACTCTTAGAAAGGAAGAATGCAGACTTAGCAGAGGAGAGGTTAGCGGAGAAGGAAGCCAGGAGTGTGTGGAAGTCAGACAGAGCTGCAGGGGATTTGGATTTTCTCCATTTCCTTTCTGCCGCACGCAGCTTCAGACGGTTAGCCCGAATGGAATCGGTTAGCCAGGGGGCGGGGGGGCGGACACGAGTGGGTTTAGTGGATAGAGGACAGAGTAAGTCAAAGGAGGAGGAGAGAGAGGAAAGTAGGGTTGATGATGCTACTTCAGCAGGTAGCTGAGAGAAGGCATCAGCAGGGGGAAGGGAAGATAGGACAGTAGCTGACAGGGCAGCGGGTGAGAGAGAGCGGACGTTGCGACGGACAAGGACAGTGGGAGCAGGTGAGGATGGGTTAGGGACAGAGGGGAGGGGGAGGGAGAAAGACAGAAAGGAATGGTCAGACACATGTAGAGGCGATACCGTAATGTTGGGTGAGGCGCAGTTCCTGGTGAAGACCAGGTCCAGTTGGTTGCCGGCCTTGTGGGTGGATGGGGATTCAGCCATGGTGAAGTCAAAGGACTGAAGGAGGGGGAGGAATGCAGAGGCCTGGGAGGTCTCTAGCTGCAGGTTGAAGTCCCCGAGGAGTAAGACGGGAGTGCCGTCCTCAGGGAAGGCACTGAGTAGGGCATCCATCTCGTCTAGGAAACTCCCCAGTGGACCTGGAGGGCGATAAAGAACAATGATGTGCAGTTTAAATGGAACAGTGACAGTGACAGCATGAAATTCAAAGGAGGAGGGTGAGAAGTGAGGAAGAGGAACAATACCAAATCTCCACAGGGGGGAAATGAGTATACCTGTCCCTCCGCCTCTATATAGGGCCTTAATATAGGAGTATGCTATAGACCTCCAGCTTCAGACAGTAACATAAATAGTACGCTCTTTGGTAACATAAAACAAACCTGTGCTGAAGGAGAGACGATAATAATGGGCGACTTCAATTACCCCTCTATCAATTGGGAGATAGTGACAGGTCAGGGCAAATGTGAAGAGGAGTTTTTAGATATAGTCAATGACTGCTTCTTGGTACAGTCTGTTACTCAGCCTACGAGAGGGAAATCAATACTGGATCTGGTTTTGTGTAACAATCCTGATAGAATTTGCAGCACAGAGGTAGGAGAACCAATAGGGGCAAGTGACCACAGTGCAGTTATTTTTGATATTTTTTGGCAAGTTAAGACAGCCTCCTCTAACTCTCGAATTTTTAATTTTAGACGAGCTGACTTTAATAAAATGAGAGAATTTAAGTAATATAGATTGGGTAAAACTTCTAGATTGCAGAACTGTGAATGAAAAATGGACTATATTTAAAAGGGTTATTGTAGATGTACAGTGTAAATTCATCCCCAAAGTAGGGAAAAATAGGATGAAAAAACTGTCTCCGCAGTGGATGACTAAATCTTTACGGGAGATTTTGAGGCAAAAGAAACGACTGTACAGAGTATATAAAAAGGATAACTCGGAGAGAAACAAGTTAGATTATTGTAATATGCGGGCTAAGGCTAAAAAGGAAATAAGATCAGCTAAAAGGCGGTTTGAAATTAAAATTTCCCAAGATGCAAAAAGTAATCCGAAGAAGTTTTTTCAATATTGTAGTAGAAAAAGGAAAGTTAAGGATGAGGTTAAGTGCATTAAGAATAAGGAAGGAACTTTGGTTTATAATAATAAGGACATTGCAAACACACTAAACAGTTACTTTGTGGAGAGCTTTACTAGAGAAGAGGTTATAAATATTCCTAAATGTATAGACAAGGTACAGAATGTTTTGGAGGACTTTGAGATAAGGGATGTAGAAGTACTACAAAAACTACAAAAACTTAAGACAAATAAGGCAGCAGGCCCGGATGGCATATATCCCAGAGTACTCAAAGAACTTGGGGAAATTATATACAAACCATTGACAGATATTTTCATTCAATCCATAATCACTGGAGAAATACCAGATGACTGGAAGCAGGGTAGTATAATTCCAATATATAAGAAGGGGGACCGTACTGACCCAGGGAACTATGGCATGGCCACACATGACCTTAGAACATGAACATTTACAATGCATTATCAACAACCCTTGATATTGTTGCTCCAGTCAAAATGGAAAAAGTCCTCCAAAAAGAAGGCTCCATGAAGAAACGGAGAAGTTCAGTCAGCTAAAAATAAATTGCTGTAAAGCTGAACAAAAATGGAGAAAGACAAAGCTACAGGTTCATTATGAAATTCTTAAAGAACATCATGCTAGCTACAATAGGGCTATAAAGGATGCAAGACAGTGTTATTTTTCTAATTTGATTATTGATAATCAGGATAATCCAAAAATTATTTTCACTACAATTGACCACCTGATAAATCCAGCTCCGGCTGCTGAATCTTGCAGTGAGCTATCTTCCTCATCTAAATGTGAAGAGTTTGCAACATACTTTCGGGAAAAGATAAACATTATTAGAAGGGATATCACACAAACAAAAGCAAACTCAGTGTTGGACTGTCCTAGTTCACCATGTGAGGGTATCATGAACTTCTTTGCCATGGTTGATGCAGAGATACTTAGTAAGTTGTACCCTACATGCTCTCTTGATCCTATTCATGAGAGCATGCCTATATAGGCAGGCAGTGTGGTATAATGGTTAGGGAACTGGGCTTGTAACGTTAAGGTTGCAGGTTCAATCCCCAGGTGGGACACTGCCGTTGTACCCTTGAGCAAGGTACCTAACCTGAATTGCTTCAGTTAATATCCAGCTGTATAAATGGATTGTAAAGAAATGTAAACTAAGTCGCTCTGGATAAGAGCGTCTGCTAAATGCCTGTAATGTAATGTAATATTCCCACCAGGTTTAAAAAAAATTGTCAGATGAAGTGCTAGCCATTGTAAACTGCTCTTTACAAACTGGAAACTTCCCAACTGCATTAAAGACTGCCCTAGTGAAACCTCTCAAAGAAAAAAAGAGTTTTTTAAACAACTAAATGACCTTCTTTGCACTAATGTTATTCTTGAACAATTTCAATCAGGTTTCCGTGCAAACCACAGCACAGAGATTACTTTAGTTAAGGTGGTAAATGACCCGAGACTCAGTATAGACTGTAATAATGTCTCTGTCCTTGTCTTATTAGACCCAAGTTCAGCATTTGATATTGTGGACCATAAAATTATTTTACATCGTCTTGAAAATTGCATTGACCTTTCTGGTATGGTACTACAATGGTTTCGGACTTATCTGATAGGTAGACATATTTTTGTTGCCTTAAGAGAATATGCCTAATAAGCAGACATTAAATGTGGACTATCACAAGACTCAGTTCTGGTCCCTTTCCTCTTCTTTTTATACATGTGTAGCGGATCTGTTCTGGTACGTGAGCGCCCGCTACAGAAAGTGACGTGGATAAGAGTGTGATTAGTTCCCGGAGTTAGGGATCGGAGTCTAGCTTAGCGAGCTAAATTGCTCTCATGTCGAGATCCCTCGGTTCGAAACTCGCTGCAGGCAGAACCAACTCCGTTACACATGCTCCCTCTTGGCAGAATTATCAGGAAACGTGGTATTGATTTACACAGTTATGCTGATGATACACAACTTTATATCTCTGTATCAGTCGAGGATGTAAGCTCAATCAATGTTCTAGATAGATGTATGACTGAGATAAAACTATGAATGGCACAACATTTTCTACAACTAAACCAAGAAAAAACAGAAGTCATAGTCATTGGAGCGAAGGCCCAGAAAGAAAAATTATCTAAAAACCTAGTCACTGTTTGAAAACATGTTTTAGAATTCATATTGTTTTATTTTAAAATGGACCTTTTATCTGCTCTATTTGTTGCTTAATTATTTTGTAATTTTTAATTGTTTTATGTCAAAGTTACCTCTATTATTGTGTTTTATCAGTTGTCTTTCTCTGTATGCACTTTGGGCTGCAAATCGTTGTATGAAAGGTGCTGTATAAACAAAGTATTGTGGCGATCCTGTGAGGTCGCCTGCTGTTTAAATGTGTGTGCGGTGCGTTCTGGGGGAGGCGCTGCTGTAACTTTGAGCATCTCCCCCAGCTAAACTGTTCAAATGTTCTGTTCCATATTTGTGTGTGTTGTTTAGTGGAACTGTGTTGTGTTAGCTAGCTGGTCGTGGTGTGTGCCGTTGGAACCACCGCGACCAGAACACGCTGTGTGTGTAGTGCCGTTTCCCGAGTTCCAGAGGGAGAGTGTCAATGTGCCATGTGTGACGTGAACTGTTACCTTCTAACTGACTGTGTTATCTGCGGAAGGCATTTCAATGGTCTCTCGTGTCCTTCTAAGGACTCGGTAGGCAGGCAAGAACCTCAATTTTTAGGCTACTTCCGTAGCTGCGCAGTGTATGGAGCATGGGTAATTATCACTTTCTTTATTAAAGTGGCTACCCGCGTAGCCAGTTTTGCATTCTACCTGGACTCGGTCTCCTTCCTTGATACACCACCCAACACATGCTCGCCACAGTATTATTATTATTATTAAATTTTACGCTCAAAGGGGGAAAACAGTTCAATGGATTTCTCAATATTTGTGTAGACCTACTACAGTAAATTTAGTCTTAGAAAAGTGCTAAACCTATGAAGGGAGCGCATGAACGAAGCAAGGTGAATCCAGGTGTAGCCAAAAATCACAGGAACACCAGGAGAGATATGCACATTTAAAAACGAATAAAACGAATAATTTAGACTACTTTTACATCGAAAAATAATGGGAAAACGGATTATGATAGTCACGCCCATCTTCATTTAGTCTATCCTATAGGTCTCCCATGTTCTGCAGTGCCTAGGGATGACACTGATGTTTGCGGATGTTCTATTTTCAGACATTGTGTGTGCTGTCCCATTATTAGAATAGTAATACATTTTCATCAGTTCTGCTACATAAATCATGCCTATTCGTTAGCCTGTGCTATTGGAACGAATTTTCAATTTAGGCAGCTCTTCATGATATTACGCTTATACATTCGTTCACCTGTCAAATGGACGTTGGATGTTGTTGTAATGAGGTTTACTGTTCTTGAGATAAATTATAATCTGGTTCTGTTATTTTCTATTCAATCTGGTTTACAAGAGTGTGCGCAACTGACAGCGGGGCAGTGGACCTCTGCTTGCATTATAGCCTTCCATGTATAGCTTTCCACACATTTACTGGGGACTTTACGAATTCCCCGTCGCACCGGTGAATCTACGGATTCGCCGGGGACGTTTCAGTATTTTGTTCTGAGGTTGATGGCATAGTTTGGCTAAATATTAAAAAGCCTGGCACGCTGAGTGCCTCCAGCAGATGGTCACCTGCATTCATTAAGCCTAATAATTAATACAATTATGCAGATAGGTGTTTGAGTAACACAGAAACCAGTCCTTTTCTACAGGACTAAATGGATGCGATTCAATGACTGACCTCTGAGGGACAGGGAATGAATATGCTTCATCATTCAATCATTTACAGTGTCTGTATGCACAATTTGAAATAATAAATTAAGCTATATACACATTTTATCATTGCAAATACACATGTGAAAACATTAAAATGACTAAATTAATATTTTATAATATAATGCTGTGATGGATTTAAATATATAATTACTATAATAATGTAGAAAACTAAAAAATAGGTACCATATAATACCAAATACTATATGGAGGGACACATTAAGCTGGTTTACATTCATTACAGCACTAAAATTTTGAATGCATCTGAAATAAAACATACTTGAAATTAAAAGTTTTAAAACACAACTGAACCCTATTCACCAAAGCTAGAACTGAAACTGAATTATACAACCCAAAATAACATGCAACATGCTCAGACCAGAATTGCTACTCAGTCACCAATCAGTACAATCCAAATTACATAACAAAGTATGCATTTAAAATATATTTACCATAAGACAACCCTTTCTTTCACCAGCAGAGGCAGTCTTCACTTCCTCATTTCACTTTTCACACTGGTCTCCTCCTTGTGGTGGGATCAGTAATAACATCTGGCATCATCACACCGGTCTCACTTGCTCTCCACCTGTACAACTTCCCAGGGCTTACCCTTTAAAATAGGGGTGTCCACAATGACACAAATCAAACCTTGATTAGTTGAATCAGGCGTTTTAGTGTAGGGCTAGAATAAAGGCCTGCACCCACACTGGTTCTTCTTGGATATGTCTGGACACCCCTGCCTTAAAGAAACACACCAAGAAAAGAACGGTGTGACCAAAACTGACATCCCACACACCTGAACAACACAGCCAGTGTGATTTCATTACTCGAAATAAAATTGCAGAGATCTGTAATCATACAAAAATATCTTTATTGTTCCATCTATGTAGTAAAATGACCCTAAACACATCTGCAGAATTATACAAAACAGTGTATGAAACCAATGTTTTACCATTAAAAACAGAAGTGTAATGGCACAGTAAAATATGAAAGTCCCATGAGAATGAATAGCCTGCAACCATAACCCGTTTGACTAGCACCACAGAGTGAATATGGATTGTCAGTGACACACATATTAGTGCATGCAAACAGGCACCCAAACTAGAAGCTCAACCAAACTGTGCCTCCCCTCCACTAGATTGTGTTATCAAAATAAATTAAACAAACAGGTGATAAAAACATTGTAAAGTTCAAAGTCGTGTAGTGTTCTTCATGTGGAATCTGTGAGAAGTTAGATAATAGTGGAACTATAAATTAAACACAAAGTACAGCTGTGGCAATATGAGAATGGTGCGGGTCCAAACGCTCAGGAAAGAACCATAAAGTGCATAGAGACCAGTGTTCTTATGGAACCTGCCACAGGGCCGGAATGTGTGGCACACCACACCTTCCCGATGGTGAAAAGAACACAACAAAGATGCCTTCTGTCAGAATTAATCTCCCTACCAAATAAAATTAATAGCATATGTTCTTTTTTTTTTTTTTTTTTTTTTTTTAAGTCTAGTGTAAAAATATCAGATGATTAATGGGCTAACAGTCCACAAACATTGATATTTGGTTAGGTTAAAAGCATGGTTGTCTGTAAGTTCTGCTATACTAGCAGACAGACCTGCATTCTCCAGTAAGGTGAGGGGCTCAGATTGAGAGAGGCTCCCTCTTGGAACCATGTTTCCTGTGTGGGACAGGCGGTGGGGCTTTTGGGTCTGTGACTGGCCCCTCCCACCTGGACTCTTCTGTGCTTTGGGATATGGCTTTAGATCGAGGTCGGGTTGGTGGGGGGACAGAGTTCAACACAGCATCCGGCTCTCTCTTTGCACTCTTCCCCTGTTCATCCTGCCCTCTCTTTGCAGTCTTCCCCTGTTCATCTCCCTCTCTCTTTGCACTCTTCCCCTGTTCATCCTGCCCTCTCTTTGTACTCTTCTCCTGTTCATCCCCCTCTCTCTTTGCACTCTTCCCTTGTTCATCCTGCCCTCTCTTTGCACTATTCCCCTGTTCATCCCCCTCGCTCAATTCTTTTTTCAACCGTTCATTTTCCCCTTTTTCGTTCTTCCCTGCACCCCCATCTCTTTTTCCACTTTTTCCCTGTTCATCCGTCACTCTTGGTTCTTTTTTCTGCCTTTCATTTTCCTCTTTCTCATTCTTCCCTTCTTTATCCCCCTTGCTCTTTTTGAACCCTTGCATATCCCCATCTCTGTTTTCTTTTTTTCTTTGTTCATTCCCATCTGCTCCTTGGTTTCCCTCTTTTGCCTTCTCATCTGTTTCACATTTTCCAGCTCCACTCCCCACATTCCCCTCTTTTCCTACACTTCTCACCCCATCCTCCTTCACCATTTCTCCTCCCTTTTCAACCTTATCCATCTTTCCATCTTCAGAACTCCTTAAATGCTCTTCCTTACTATCATTTTCACTCTTCTCGTTGCCTCCCTCTGCCTCCCCCTCTCTGCTTTTCTTCTCCTGGGCTTGCTGATCCAGTTTTTCCTCTATCTGGTTAATCTCCTCTTCCAGGAGGGCCAGTTTCTCTGGGTCGGACTCCAGGTCTGATTCCTCCTCTTCATCCTCATCCTCTTCCTCGTACTCCTCCACCTCAATGCCGTCCATGGTCTTCTGCAGGTCGGTTTTGACCCGGTTCAGTTCTAGCAGCCCGTCCTGCAGTTCCTTGCACACCTCACGGATCTTGGTAGCAAATTTGGTCTTGGCACCCTTGCGCAGCTCATGGGAGTCCTTGGCAAGGAAGAAGATGTCGAGCGCAAGGAAGAGTGCAGACATCACACCAGTGGTGATACTGATAGCCTGTGCAGCTTTGGCAGCACCACCTGCAACACTCAGTACTTGCACGGTGCTGACCAGTTGGTCGGTGTTGATCATCAGGGCCTTCCCTGCTCGAACACCCTCCTTTACTACATGTTTGACGTTCTGATTTAGGGCACGTTTCGCAACGCTCTCTGTGTACTTCTCAAAGTCCCGCTCTTGCAGAGCATCCATCCCTTCCTACAGAGAAAATGGGAGAAAATGAAAGCGAGAGAAAGTATGTGAGAGTATTTGGACAGACTGGTCAAAAAAAAGAGTGTTGGGTTTGCTCTGTGTTCTGTGTTCTGTGTGATGTGTGTGAGAGAGAGACCTGGTTCTACAGTCACTCAGACAACAGGCTGCAAGAGAATGTGGCTCTACTAAAGAAGTACTGCCAGACCTGGGCCCTGGCAGCAAGTACTCAGAAGAACCAGATCTCACATGCTGTCTGTCACCCAGAGAACGGGCTACAGGGAAGAGAGAAATGAGAGCGAGAGAGGACCCACCTGTACGAAATCCATGCATTCTCGGATGTCCTTTAACTCCTCCTGGTACCCCTGGATCATTTTCTCAACCTTCTTGCGGTCCATGTTGGAGTAGACGGTGTCCGTGATGTTGGCAGAGGCTGAGGCGATGCTGCCTGCGGTTGCCACGCCGATACCTACAGCTGTGACGATGATGGAGGTGCCAAAGGTGAAGGGGGCGAGGATGAGGCCGGTGATGGTGGTCACACTTCCAACAACGCTGGCCACACCGCCCCCCATGCTGGCCGCCACCGCGCGCTTGTGGAAGCTGTCGGCCGTGTCAGCCACCGAGAGCAGCTCTAGAATCCGCTGCTGCAGAGACGCCCCCCGCTGGTTAAAGAGGCGCACAAACAGTTGGGCTGCCATGTACACTCGGTCAGCAGCCTGCTCGACCGCTCTGAGGGAGAAAAATACCAGAGGTTGTTAAACCACCCTGACAGAGACAGTACACAAGCACCTATCCATCACCCTGAAATAATACTGACAGAGAGGTAAGCGGAAGGAGAGGAAATGTGGAAGATAAATAAAGTAGGAGTGGAGGAGGAGAGAGGGGGGAAGGAGAGTGGGAAGAGGATGAGAAAACCCTGGAGGAAAGACAGGATTAGAAGTAAACGGCCAAGAAAGAGCGATGAACTCACAGGTCTTCCTCATCCTCTCTAAAGTTTGAAGATTCATTCCATGCATCCCAACCTGGCAACGCAGAAAGAATCACAGCACAAAAATGAATGCGCGCACTTATATACGCACACGCACACACGCACGCACAATTAACCACCTAACAGGTCATCAAATCAGCAACCACAATTACCCACCTTCTACTGTTCTCCACCATTCCAACAAGCCATCGTCGTCCTGGGGAAGATACAGGGGTCTTAGAACTGTTCACCACACATTCACCACTCCAGCAACAGTCTTAAAGGGGAACTCAAGCCAAAAATCATGACTTAATATGTTGGTCCTCACCTTAAGAATAATTTAACTAATATTTATAATGTGTCACTTTAAGCCAGTGGTGTGCAATCTCAGTCATGGGCCCCAGAACTGGGTTTGCGCACCACTGCTTTAGCCGACAAAGAAAATGTACAGAACCCCACCCCAAACAATGATGTCACTGGGGTGTAATGTCTCCCCTTTCCCCTATTGTAGAGAATGGATTCAGATAATTTTATGGAGGCTACAGTTCAGTCACTAACAGGCCAAACCGTCAGGTATTTCTAAATATATTGTGAATTCAGAAATATTGAGAAAACATTTTATACACCATTATATAGTATTCTCCAAATACTGATAAAACAGAGATGTTGGTCTTGGGGCCCAAAAACCTCAGAAGAGGGTTATCTGATTTAATCTGGATGGTTGCTCTGTTGCTGCAAGTTTGGTGGTAAAAGACCTTGGTGTTACTATAGATCCTGGTCTCTCATTTGATAGTCACATCAAAAACATTTCCAGAGTAGCCTTTTTTCACTTGAGGAATATTGCCAAAATTAGGGGCTTCCTGTCATTAATAGATGCAGAAAAAATGGTACATGCCTTTGTTACATCTAGATTAGATTATTGCAATGCATTACTGTCTGGCTGTCCCAATACCTCACTCAGGAGCCTACAACTCGTACAGAATGCTGCTGCAAGGATCCTGACTAGAACAAAGAAGTATGAGCACATTAGTCCTGTGTTAGCGTCACTTCACTGGCTTCCTATAAACTATCGTGTAGACTATAAGGTACTTCTCTTAACTTATAAGGTGTTGCATGGACTTGCACCCTCTTATTTGACGGATCTACTTCATCCCTACAATCCCCCACGTTCACTTCGTTCACAAGATGCAGGCAACTTGGTAGTCCCTAGAATATCAAAAAATACAGCAGGTGGCAGAGCTTTCTCCTATAGAGCTCCTTTACTGTGGAACAGTCTACCAGTCTCTGTGAAGGAGTCAGACACGGTCTCAATTTTCAAGACTAGGTTAAAAACACATCTCTTTAGTCTCTCTTATAGTCATTAGGTGCAGATGTAGCGTTAGGGGGGCGTAGCAATAGAGCCTTCTGGTGCAATGAGCTATCCTTACTGTCACCAATCATAAGTGATGATCCGCCCCTATCAGGACTGCTGATGATGTGGTGGGATGGTCTCTGAGTGCCCTCATGGCTGCGTGCTCCCTGTGCCACTCACCTAATTAGTTATGCTGCCCTAGATTACTTCTGCTGGTGCAAAAGTGTTATCACTCTACTCTTTCCCCTGATCCGGTGTGATATTTATCATAGTCATAATTGCACCTTTCCTCTTTTCTCCCCGGCTTCATGGCACCTGCCCGGAGCTCACCTGCCCCAGAGTCAACCCCCCACCCCTGCCATGTGTTAGCTGGATGCTGTTGGCCCAAACCCTAGCTGCTGGTTCCATCCCCTGCCCTGCCCTGGTATCTGGAGGGATGAGGGCCACCCCACCCCTACACTTAGAATGCCCTTCCGGTGGTCTGTTAAGCCTCATGAGCCTCAAGGACTATTTGTTTTGTTTTTCTCTGTAACCCACAATTTTCCAGGAGTTCATCTCGACCGCCTTTTAAGGGGTCAGGGAATAATTTTCCAGTCTCCCACATTGGTTCCAATGGTTTTCTGTTTTTTTATTCCCTCTGGAAAATGCCAATTGTGAAGCGCTGTGTGACAACCTGTTTGTAAATGGCGCTATACAAAAATAAAGATTGATTGATTGATTGATTGAAATCAAAAGACACTGCCATTCACTTCAAATAAGGGATGTCCAATCTTATCTGAGAAAGGCTGGGGTGGGTGCAGTCTTTTGTCCTTGGAGGGCAATTAATCCGCCTTCAGTGTCGACTCGGAGGACACATAGGACAACGCTACCCATGTTGTTGTTGTTAAAATGACGATCTATTCTGGCTAGCAGGGCTCTGGTTGAATAGATTTGTACAACAGAACTGATTTGTAGTATGTATTTGATAAGTTTCTGGACACTTGAATAGACAATTATCTGATGCAGGAACGACAGAAAAAGTATTTTTTATCATCTTAGAATTAATTTTCCTCTCATATGTACAAGATGTGTCATTCTACAGCAAAGAATACAGTATGGCATTTGACTAGCTGAAACATGTAACCACTTTGGAGAGATTTTGGGACACCAAAGGAAGCCTGGTTGCCGTTTTAGAAAAAAGATGGTAGAATTTCATTGGTTTTAGATATTTGCATCCATATTGGGGGAGATCTGCAAAGGCTTTAGAGGGGAAAAAAACATGTCTGTGCAATGTGTACTTTTGGAGATATTGGATTTATGTAGTAGTGGAAAAGCAGGTGAAATTTGCCATTTTAGGCCTTTACAGGAAGGGGTTCAATGATAAGGAGGAGGATATCACTTTATATGGGCTTCTGTAGATAGACAAAAGATTTGGTTTTGACATGAAATTCAGGTCACACAGGTATGTTCCGTCTTATCTGGAATAACCAAATGGTGATTTTTGGATGGGGTTCCCCACACATTCATCACTCCAGAAAGCCCTCATCCACTAAGGGGAAATACTAGCCTTCCAACGTCCAATTATTAAAAGTAATGAATACATTCATTCCTTATTTATCCTGGGATACACACCTCAAGGGGATTATCTTCACTGGGCAAGGGAGCCATCTCCACCATCTGAATTTCCACTGAGCTCTCCTGTAACACACACATACAGAGTTACACCCCACAGTGCAGTGTGATAAACAGATTTGCATGCCGAAAGTGTAACACAGTTACTCACAGACCTGCATTTATTTATTTATTTATTTTATTTAACCTTTATTTAACCAGAATAGTCTCATTGAGATAAAAAATCTATTTTACAAGAGCGTCCTGGCCAAGATAGGCAGCAGCACAATTACAAGTACAAGTTTACAGACAAAAGTAAATTAAAAACAAACATATGACAATTAAAACAAAAAACAAGGGCAAATCACAGTACCATTCATAATCATTCAAAACATCTGCAGCCAGATGTGCTGGATTCCATATCACTTAAAAGTGTTTTAAAAGCAACCAGTGAGACCAGCTCCTGCAGGTTCAGGTGGATTTGTAGCTGATTCCAGGCAGAAGGAGCTGCATACCTGAATGCCCTTTTTCCCAGTTCAGTACGGACCCGAGGGACAGTTAGTATGAATAAGTCCTGGGAACGAAGACCATAACTGCCCATACCTTTTTGGCGGATGTACATCCGTAGGTAAGTTGGCAAGGATAGCCTTATAAATAAGGATATGCCAGTAAAGGGCAGTTGAGGGCATTGAGGGCAGTTCCTCCATCACTAAAGATCCAAACACTCCAAACACACACACAGACCTGCACTGAAGGCAGTTCCTCCAGCTCTATAGACTCTCCCCGCAGGTACTCCTCCTCCTCCTCCTACAGGCAGAAGGGTGGGCAGTTATTTGCATTTGTCTGCATTTGACCGATCAGACGCTGTTCATTTGGACAGGAAATACGATTGCATGTGAACGAGTAGAGGGAGAACGGGGTGAATGAGCAACTAAGGAAGGGGACCTGTTTCACTTGCCTTTGTTGCAGATTGGAAAAGGACTTTAGGAGCTCTGGGAAGTGTTCTCTTCACTCTGAATGACACCTAGCAGCCACAGATCAGACAATAAATGATAAACTACAGGGACAACACAACACAATTCAGAACAGCCACCGAAATTCAGGATGCAGTTGTGTAGTTATACACAAAGTATATTGTCACATACAGGGCAGCGTAGAGTAGTGACACACACAGGGCACAAGTGGTGTGTGAGCCTTCGGTTTTGTTTTGCGGTTCGACTATCTGGGACTAAGGTTTGTTGTTTTAAAATAAAAAAATAAAAATATATATTATTTATGTTCATATAAAACATTACTGAAGCAGTTGTTAACATTATTCTAAAATAATGTTAACAGTAAATGTTTTTACATTCTTTATGTGTGAAATTATAGTTGACTTTATAAAATGCATTCGTGAAAAAGCAATTGTTGTTGTTTTGTTGTTTCCCCCCGCCCCTCCGAAACAGGACCAAGGTTTAAACCAAAAACGTGGATGTGAAGAACCACATCAGGGAAGTGTAGTGTAGAGCAGTGACACACACAGGTAAGCATACAACAATGACAGACCGCTAAAGGGCAAACCACACCCACCCTTCTCTTCCTCAATGACTCCAATCTCTCCTCACCGCCTGCAGGAGTCCCACTCTCAGTTTCCATGGAAACCTGTAAAAGGCAGAAGCACAAGTGTGAGGAGACACATCCTCTTACTGTCGCCGAGGTATCGTTTGTGATGTAGTCAATGGTCACACTTGGCTGGAGAAAATGCATTGCAAATAAAAATTCTCAGTACCTTGCAAATGAGCTAGCAATTTAGGACTTTACAGAAACCTGGTGATAGTCCAACAGCTAATGTTAAAGGACTCTTAACTCTTTTCAGCTACCCAGTTTCTTAGCCAGTAGTCTCAGACCAAGACAGTCAAGTCGCACTCGCTTTACCATCACGGAATAGCACACCTATGAAAAGTGATTTAGCATGTACACTCATACCAACTGGTTTGCCTTGTACATGATGCATATTGTTTCGGAGTCATTACCTGATGCTTGTTCAGTTGAATATAATAAAGCAGCACAACACAGTAAATGCATGATGGTAGGCTACATTGCATGATTTTAGCAGTACATTGTGAACATTTTGTTGTAGATGTCAAGTCAGCTGGCTTTATTAGAACATTTTAATATTCTATTGGAAGACACTACGGACCAACACTGATCATTATTGATGGACTTTCATGACACTCAACTTGACAGAGTGGGACTAATTTAGAAAACTGATGGCATTTTAATATACAACTACGCACAGTAGTACATAATTGGACAGCATATCATGCGGCAATGCAAGAAAGAGAATGGGAACTGGGTCTTGAGCCAAATTGGGCTCGGAATTGCATTGCTTTCGCTAGTGGAGAGGTATAAGCCTGGTACATGAGGCTAGCTAGCCAGACAAAAGCTGACAAAATGTTGGGTTTCACAAATTGTTTTAATATCTTTACGGACAAATGTTGAACATGTAATCTATAACTTCAATGTGAATTTGATGAAGTAGCTCATTTATTAAAATCAAATTATCTTTCTAGTGTCTGGATGGACCCCATGATCTGGTATTGAATCCAGACTGTGCCAGTGTCAACTGTGACCAGCAGCCCAACTGGGCGATGCATGATTGCTGGTAGTGTTACCTAGAGAGGGAGGAATTCAGTCAACGGAGATGACCATGTCTCGTCGCAGACCAGCAACCCTCGCTGGCCAATCGGGTACCTAGTCTGCCGGCATAAAGCTGCACATGAAGTGTCTTCGTCGCACTCATGTCTGTGCAAGATTAACTTGTGAACTGCCAGGTGGAAAGAAGACGTGACTGACATCACATGCTTCTGAGGAGAACGCATGCTTGTCTGTGCTCTCCTGAACTAATAACGGGTTAGAGAAAGCTCTCCTTGAGAATATGATTGGGCATTTCAAATTGGGAGAAAAAGGGGTAAAATCATTTAAAAAACTAGGAGAGTTCCATGACTCCTGACATCATGCCGACATCAATTGGTCATTTAGAGGAATTACACAAATCAGTCACCCACAGTAATATTCACCAGTACAGCTAGAACGAGGGTTGCAAACGGGTGGAAAGTTTCTTGTAAATTTCAGTTGCACTTTCACAGGAACTCTGGCTTGGGAATGTTGCCCATAAAGAAAAGTAATCTTAAAATGACTGAGGTGGAGTCTTAAATTATGAAACCATTTTCTTCTGGCTTTGTGTGTTTTTTTGTAATCAGAAATGTCTGTGCATCTGAGAGGCCGTGCCCTCCTGAGATGGTGGATGAGTGGATGAACGATTTGTACTACAATTTTATAGATAGTTGATCATTTGATCTAGTAGCTATGCTTGCTGCTAATACTGTAGCAAAACTTTGCTTAGCATTGTTCAAAGACTTGTTTCTGTGACTTACCAAGCTAGCTAACGCTTGCCATTAATTGAAGTTGAATAAAGTTAAAAATAAATTCCATAAATTCTCACGGGAAGTTTCCCGTTTTGAAGATTCCTGGTAAAACACAATAGTTCTGGAAATGGGCCAGGATGCACTGGAATACAGTGCTAATATAGTTACCTGTACAGGGACTGTGCGCTCAGCACATTTAGGGGGTCTTCTGAACATCCCAGTAAATTTCCCTCCTTTTTCCTGAGAGAGACAGAGATGTGAACAGAAACAGTTTGACAGAAACACTCTGTAGAGTAATGGCTGAACAGACTGACTCACCTTTGTGTTGTTGTTGTCAGAGAGACAGTCATTGCTGGCTGAGAGTTCACTGTGTGTAGAAAGATTATCCTTTGAGAGAGAGAGAAAGAGAAAGAGGGAGGAATTTAATCAGTGTCACTGATTCAGGCAAAGAGTTGCCTCTATATCAACAACAGAAAACACAGGAAGAGACACTTACCTGTTCAGGTGTAGGACCTCCAGAAGGTTTGGGAGATTTTCGGAACATTCCACCAAACATTCCTCCTTTCTCCTAGAGAGCCATGAGAGGGTTAATGGAGTCTGTTTTTGTGGGAAGGGTATGGGCAGGACAGACAGACAGACAGACAGACAGACAGACAGACAGACAGACACACTCACTTTTGTGTTGGTATCAGAGAGACTGTCATTGCTTGCTGAGAGTTCATTATATGGAGATTCATTTTCCTGAGAAGGACAGGGCAGTTACCATACGATTTACACACAATTATTAACCTGCCTGGATAGAGTAATATAACCACATGTACCAGTAGAGTGCAGCACAGTGTTAATATAGTTACCTGTACCGGTACTGTGTGCTCAGCAGATTTAGGGGATCTTCCAGTGAGCATCCCTTCTTTTTCCTGAGACAGAAAGAGAGAAGAGGAGGGCAGGTTAAACAGAAACAATTGGACAAAGCACTGCTCTGTAGAGTAATGGCTGTACAGACTTACTCACTTTTGTGTTGGCATCAGAGAGTCTGTCATTGCTGGCTGAGAGTTCACTGTGTGTAGAAAGATTGTCCTGGGAGAGAGAGCGAGAGAGACATCTATCAGTTATAAGTAGACTGGTCACCGTTACTGACTCAAGCAAAGCACTGCCTTTATATCAACAACAGAGACACTTACCTGTTCAGGTGTAGGACCTCCAGAAGGTTTGGGAGTTTTTCTGAACATTCCACTGAACACTCCTCCTTTCTCCTAGAGAACCATTAATTGGTTAATAGAGTCCTTTTAAATGAGAAGTGTACAGGCAGCACAGACAGACAGATGCACCTTTGTGCTGTTGTCAGAGAGACTGTTGTTGCTTTCTGAGAGTTCATTATGTGTAGATTCATTTTCCTGAGAACAGGGAAATTAGCACAGGGTTTACACACAATTATGAACCTACCTGGATAGAGTAATATAGCTACCTGTACAGGTAGAGTGCAGTACAGTGTTAATATACAGGGGGTAGACAACAAATGCAAACAAAATGAATATTTATCAACTAACAAGGCGTTGGGCTCTCCCTTTGCATTCAGAACCGCTTCAATGCTTGGAGTGCTGTTACAGAACTATTGAACAGTTTCTAGTGGGATATTGGACCATTCTTCAAGAAGGAAAGCCCCCAGTTCTTTAAGACGATAGTGGAAATCTACGTTCCAGAATTTCCCATAAAGGCTCAATGGTGTTTAGATCTGGTGATTGGGGAGGCCATTGCAGGTGTTTGACTTCATCCTGTTCATGAAAACACTCTTAAATCAATTTAACAATGTGTACGGGGGTGTTAACATCTTGGAATATGAGAGCATTTTGAGCATATTACTTTATTCCACTGCTCAGAAGTCCATGTTTTGTGAAATTACACAAGGTTATGCATTGGACTTGGTTACAAGTGGTTTCCAAATGGCAGATCAATCATAAACATCAGCTTTCTGAATCTCAAAACATGCAGTTTTTGTTGAGACTGGGTCACAGAGGTGTAGATTCAGTTCTGTGGTCATTTATGAGGCTGTGGTTTTTTGTAACTATCCTGTGAAGTGTCCGTCTATCCCTGGAGGTGAGCTTCGACCATTGTTCCTCTTTCCTGATGCAGTTTTTCCTTGTTTGGGGTATGCCGTCATGTTTTTTGAAACTGTTCCCTTTGACACATTATATAATTTTAGTTTCTGTGACTGACAGACCTGCACATGTTTCGAAATCTGTTAGATCTCCCATGTTGCATTAGATCATTTTTTGATTTTAAAATGTTTTTTATAGCAGAAACATTGGTAATTAGTATTGACATTAATATGAAATGCATGTGTACACTCTTTTTTAATCGTGATTTGGTTACTTCAAAATATGAGCCCTTTTTCATTTGGTGGCTCCATTATTTTGTCTATCCCCTGTAGTTACATGTACAGGTAGAGTGCAGCACAGTGTTAATATAGTTACCTGTACAGGTATTTTGTGCTCAGCAGGTTTAGGGGCTCTTCTGAACATTCCAGTCAGCTTCCCTCCTTTTTCCTGAGAAAGAGAGAGAGAGAGAGTGGCAGGCTGAACAAAAATAATTGTACAGAAACACTAAGCTGCAGAGTACTGATTGAGTCAGAGTATAGTCTGAATACAGACTGACTCACCTTTCTGTTGGTATCAGATAAACTGTCGTTGCTGGCTGAGAGTTCACTGTGCCTAGAAAAATTATCCTGAGGGAGAGAGAGAAATCGATCAGTTCTATCACTTCCACTGATTCAGGCAAAGAGTTGCCTCTATATCAACAACAGAAAACACAGGAAGAGACACTTACCTGTTCAGGTGTAGGACCTCCTGAAGGTTTGGGAGATTTTCTGAACATTCCACCAAACATTCCTCCTTTCTCCTAGAAACCCATGAGAGGGTTAAACAGAGTCTGTTTAAATGGGAAGGGTACTGGCAGGACAGACAGACAGACAGACACTCACTTGTGTGTTGGTATCAGAGAGGCTGTCGTTGCTGGCTGAGAGTTCACTGTGTGTAGATTCATTTTCCTGAGAAAGAAAGGGCAGTTCGTAGAGGTTTTACACATCATTATTAACCTACCCAGATAGAGAGAAAAAAACTGTGTTAATATCATCACATGTAGAGGTAGTGTTGAGTTAAAACAGTTACATGAACAGGTAGAACAGTTTCAGTACAGTTACCTGTACAGATAGAGTGTGCTCAGCAGGTTTAGGGGCTCTTCTGAACATTCCAGTGAGCATCCCTCCTTTTTCCTGAGAGAGAGAGTGAGGAGTTAGAGGGGGGGTGGCAGGCTGAACAAAAATAATTGGACAGAAACACTAAGCTGCAGAGTATTGATTGAGCATAAATACAGACTGTGGTTCTGTGTGGCTCAGTAGGTAGATCATGGCTTTGGCAACGCTTCCCACTGGGACCACATATACTGAAAAATGTATGCACTCACTACTGTAAGTCGCTTTGGATAAAAGTGTCTGCTAAATGGCATATATTATATTATATTATATTATATTATATTAGACCAACTCACCTTTGTGTTGGTATCAGAGAGACTGTCGTTGCTGGTTGAGAGTTCACTGTGTGTTGAAAGATTATCCTGAGAGAGAGAAATCTAATCAGTTCCAAGTGGACTGGTCACTTCCACTGACTCAGGCAAAGAGTTGCCTCTATATCAACAACAGAAAACACAGGAAGAGACACTTACCTGTTCAGGTGTAGGACCTCCAGAAGGTTTGGGAGATTTTCTGAACATTCCACTGAATATTCCTCCTTTCTCCTAGAGAACCATGAGGGGGTTAATAGAATGTTTACATGGGAAGGGTACGGGCAGGACAGACAGACTCACTTTTGTGTTGGTATCCGAGAGACTGTCGTTGCTCGCTGAGAGTTCACTGTGTGTCGATTCATTTTCCTGAGAAAGACAGTGCAGTTAGTAGAGGATTTACCCATAATTATTAACCTACCCAGATAGAGTAAAATACAGTGTTAATATCCTTACATGTAGAGGTAGTGTTGAGTTAAAACAGTTACATAATATATATAATATAATATATGGCATTTAGCAGACGCTTTTATCCAATGCGACTTACAGTAGTGAGTGCCTACATTTTTCAGTATACACTGTATACAGTATATACCGGTCAAAAGTTTTAGACCACCCACATTTTCCAGTTTTTACTGACATTTAAGCAGTTCAAGTCCAGTGAATAACCTGAAATGGTGCAAAGGGAGGTGGTAAACTGCCAGAGGTTTAAAAAAATTTTTAGGTTACCAAAAACTAAAAAATAATGTTATTAAAAAAAGGCCCTTTTCAGGGAACATGTTATGGGTTAACGTGGGTTAACGTGGGTTAACAATCACTCTGTGCAAGTCGCTGACTCTGGATCCAGCAAATGAGCCCCAGACCATCATGCTTCCTCTTCCATGCTTGACATTTGGTGTCACACACTGAGGAACAATCTTTTCGCCTACTCAACGGCCTACAAAAACCTTTCAAAATTTCAAGATTTCAAATTTTGATTCATCGGTCCATAAGACTTTCTTCCAGTCTTCAGTAGTCCACTGGTGGTGCTTCATGGCCCAGGTAAGCCTCTTTTTTTCTTATTTTGCCATCTTAGCAATGGCTTTCTTACTGCAACTCGACCTGTCAAACCTGCAGCTCGAAGTCTTCTCTTCACAGTTGAAACTGAGACTTTCTTACTTGGACCAGTGTTAAGCTGTACTTGAATCTGTTGCCCTGAGAGCCGCCTATCACGCAAGCTGTTGACTCTCAGAAACTTGTCTTCTGATTTTGCTTTGGGTCTGCCAGACCTCTTCCTGTCAGAGTTTCCTCCAGTTTCCAAGTGCCTTTTGATGGTGTAGGAAACTACTCACTGCCAAAGCATTTACATTATTTTTCAGTTTTTGGTAACCTAAACTTTTTTTTTTTTTTAACCTCTGGCAGTTTACCACTTACCGTTGCACCATTTCAGGTTATTCACTGGACTTGAACTGCTTAAATTTCAGTAAAAATTTGAAAATGGGGGTGTTCTAAGAGAGAGAGAGAGAGAGAGAGAGGTGAAGCATGTTGAATAGAAACAGTTGGACAGAACAACAGTTCTGTTGGGAAATGACTGAACGGCTCACCTTTGTGCTGGCAGAGAGACTGTCATTACTGGCTGAGAAATCACTCTGTGTAGAAAGATTGTAAGATAGGAGAGTTAATACTGTACATTCTGACAATTAGAGAATTTTAGGCATATTCAATTTTGTAGTATGTTGTCCCATGTCCTTATCGTAGATTAAACAGAATGATATTTCCATTTAAACTACAATAAGGACATATAACATGTACAATATAATAGTTATATAACATATAATTCTGATAAGAATTATTAAAGCCAAAATGAACAAAAAGATCTCTCTGAAACTTCCTGTTCAGCTTACTGAAACTACAATCTCCCATAATTAATTTATTTTCCTTTCTTTTGATCACAATGCAAAAACCTCACATTGCAGTCTGGGAAAGTGAGGCAGTGGGGAAAAGTACAATCACACACACCTGCCATGAGACCCTGCATTGCACTTAGGCTCTCCAAACTTAAAAGGACAACACCCCCCCATCTGACCTGCTTGTTTTTAGGGGTCTCTAGCTTGGTGTCTGTGGTGCTGTGTGTCTGTGGGGTCTCCACACTGTGGGGATCAGGGCTGTACTCAGAGCTGATCTGGAAAAACAAACCAGCATGAGATAAGAGATAACATAGACCACTATCATTAACCAGCATGAAAATATTGACCAGATAATATTAACATTTGATTCAACTAATCAATTAATCACAGTCTTCAATCAAGACCTTGTTAAGAAGAATAACATGTGTTAGTACTGGGCTACAGCAAAACCCTGCACCACACTGGCCCTTTTCTGATAAAATTGAACACCCCTGATATAGAGCATAATCATTATGGAGCTCCACTAGCATGAAATAACATGAAACCTAGATATGTGTTTCTCAAAGGGGGGGGTAACCGCCTAAAGCCGCATAGGGAGCATTGATGGACAAGGGAGAGGGGGGCTATCATTTTAGAATTCTAAATGTTTTAACATATTATTTTTTTTACAGTTTAGTGCTACATGACAATCCATATGTTCAAATTTGTAACTGTCACTGCTGATTGCTGAGTCTTTGTTCTGGCGTCTGTCGCCATCCCTGGAAAAGCAATAAGAATGTGAATCATTACTTGGCCGGGTGACAAAGTAGGGGGGCAGTGGTAACTCCTTATATACTGGTGCGAAAAAGGCTGAGAAACCCTGACCTAGATCATTATCATCACCTGTGTATACCTGAGGTGCAGATCTGAATAGATTGACCCACCCACTCACCCGCCCGCACACACACACACACACACCTCAAATCTGAGACAAACCTGTTTATTTCCAGGTCTGCTTTTCTCCCTCTCTGGATTAGTGTCGGTTATATAACTCTGGAAGAGTTAAACAGAGTAAACAATAACAGCACACAGAAAATTAACAAAAGAACAAAGAAACAAAAACATGGTGACAGGTAATATTACACCAATTAAACACAAATAATTTCTCACAGTAAAGGTGGGGGTCCTCTCTTTAGGAATCTTGCCGAAAATCCCACCCAACACTCCTTTGTCCTGAGAGAGGAGGGACAAAGGGAAAGAGAAGAAGAAAGGGAGAGAGGGAGAAATGTGAGATAAAGGAGTGAGTATCTGAGCAAAGGCCCCCAATGCTTATAATTATCCACAGTTTTTACAGCTCAAATTTACACAGTTCTGTGCGGTATCAAAAACACACACACACAAACACACACAAAACACACAAACACACACACCTGTCGGTTGTCAGTCTCCTCCCCCTGATACTCTGGGCCCTCTGATTGCCTCGCTTCCCTGTCCATCTAAGTGTGAGAGATGCACCCTGTTAGTACAGCACTGCAGGGATAACAATGACCCCCTAACAGAACAGTGCTGCACAGTTAGCCATGATTGTGGAGTTAGGCAGCAGTGTTACAGGTACGGTACCTGTTCTGTAGATTTGACAGGTCTCAATTTTTCCTTAATTTCCTTCAAAATTCCTGAGCTCTGAAATATAAAACAACACATGAAATATATATGTAATGCAAGACAAACACCACCACACAAAGGCATTACCAATTAACACACGACCCCCCCCCTCAAATACGCTCACACACGCTCTCACAAAGTTCACTGAGGGTATCTGGTACCTGGCTTTTTTCAGTGACTTTTTCGGTGACTTTCTCTCTCCCTACCACCTCTTCCTCTTCTCCTTTCTTCTTTTCATTTTTCTCCAGGACAGAGGGATACTGAGGAGAGACAGTATTGGGCTAACCACACATTATACATATACAGCCTCCTATTTCTCCACATGACTGCACTGAGCTAAACCCGCACAGCCTTCTATTTTAGTGAGGAAGACAGTCCTTTGTTTTGACAGAATTGTAAATGATGGCCACTGGAGACATTCACTATCAGATGTCCTATTCATTTTGCCTTGATAATAATGGTTGAAACACCAGTCACATGCCTCTCGTCACATGGTCATGAACTTTCTATGGGCCCTAATAATTAGGGTCACAATTCGGTGAGATTTCCAGCTCAACTTGTTTCCCCCCCCATGTACTTCAGTCATTTTCCAACAAGAGGTCAACAGCGCTCTTTTTTCAAGCCACGTGTCACAATAATCAAGTCGCACCACCCCAATCATCTACGTTGATTAATGAATTGACACTAATTAAGCACAGATGATTGATAGTGATATTTACATTCCACACTGGTCGCAGACATGCGGCAGTACCTTAACATGTTGTGCAGAGGCATGCTGTTGTTTGAAGCTGTGGGAAATAGCCTACTCTCATTAAAACAGATTGCACTTACACAATATATGCATGGAAATAGCTTTGTAGTAATACAATAGTTTGCAGCAAGGGGTAGGCTTCAAATTAAATCAAATGTAATGCATTTGTGTTAGTTTACCTGCATATTCATATTAAACTCCTGCGTTTGTTTGTTCATCTTTGTCCTTTTGTTCTGGTTGAATCCGACTGCGTTATTCAGCTCCTGCGGTAAACACAAACATAATGTAAAACTTAAATACTGGACTGGACTCAAATCAAAAATTACCCTCAACAATGAATTTCAAAAATACAAATGAGTGTTAATGTTTGTAGGAAGCCCAGTCCAGGCTCACACACAGGTTTCTGTGGCACGATTGGCTGATGGGCCTACCTCAGACCTGGGTTTATGTTCAGGTGACAAAATTGGAGCAGATATCTCCATCCGCTCTCTCTGGATAAAATTCCCATTGCCATTGACCTGACAATGAGAAACAATACTCATGAACCACACGAACGCAGGCACAAACACACAGTTCAGTACAGACGTATGCCCGTGCTTATAATCATTACTTTTATTGTGATGCAGTAAAATTGTTTTCCAATTTGTTTGTTTGATAAACTCGTTTTTCAACTTTTGATTGGACAGAGTGGAGAGACATGTCACACACGTCTTATATTAAACAAACAAAGGAGTTGGGAGTTAAAGCTACAGGAGGCTAGAGACACACTGACCAACACAGCCATGGGTCTGGGGACAGGCTCACCTCCTGTAGCTTTAACGCCAACTCCTGTGCATGTCAGTCACAGATCACCCTGCTAATATAGACTGCTTATTTTAGCAGGGTGATCTGTGACTGACATCTGTACCCTCCTATAGTTTTAATGCTAACTCCTGTGCACGTCAGTCACCCTGACAGATATACCCTGCTAATATGAGCCATGTGAGACCCTATAGTAGCCGGGTGATCTTGTTCCTGACACACACAGGAGTTGGAATTAAAGCTGCAGGAGGGTAGAGCTAGGCTGACAGACACAGCCAAGGGGCTGGGGACAGGCTCACCTTCAGTGCAGGTTTGGGCAGGGTTTTGGGAGGTTTTGGTGGAGGGTGGAGAGGTTTGAGCTACAGGACAAACAGACAGAGAGGGAGAAACTTAATCTTTATAGAGTTCATGTTAAATAAGCCCTCATGCTTGTAACCCCATAAACATGCAGTGACCATGCCAGCTCCCATACACAACTGCACTGATGATAAAAATACAGATCAATCTTCTCGGGCAGGGCCTGCTCCTGGAGAGTCGCAGGGTATACTGGTTTTTGTTTTAACCTTCAGCAACCAATGCAGACCCAAGAAACCAGGTGAAGTGAGGTATTTGATCAATCACAGTGGTTGATTACACAGGTAAGTAACAACAAAACCCACCATACCCTGCGGCTCTCCAGAACCAGTGTTTGCCACCCCTGGTACAGGGCCCAACTGACTCAACCTTTTGTTCCGTTTATTAGTTGCAATGTGGGATTGTCCCATGGCGGCAATGTCTGCCATCAATTGGGGAACGCACACACTGACACAAGCACCCTCTGAAACGCGTGCTGCAGTCTGCAGTTCACCAGATCAGCTGCGCAAGTCTCAGAATAGCACACTGCTGAAGCAGCTGTCGGAGGCAGACAATGTCGACCTGTCGTCTATATTGAGTGATGAGGCAGGGACCATCTAATCTCAGAGCCAAGATGGTCAGCTCTCAAGAGATACATTTACATTTTAAGCATTTAGCAGATGCTCTTATCCAGAGCGACTTACAAGATGTGCATAAATACATGGTAGGAACAATCATAGTACGCGCAAGAGATCAGTGCAGTAATAAAGCAATAGACAACATTGCAGGCAGCTGCGTACCATACCTGTAACACTGGGAAGGAAAAGGTTCGATCTCAAGACACTCTCGCCTCACTGTCTGGGAACAGCATTTATTGTAGCTGCCTACACCTTTAGATCCACCTTCACTGAGTTGATGTGATTGGTTAGAAGCCCAGATGACTTCGCTGCGTATAGGAGTGGCTCCAATGTACCGGAAAAACAGTCGACAGCTGAATCAGCGAATGCCGATTTGGAGGAGGCGGCACATCGCTTGGTCATGGCCGGTCTTAGGGCTACAACAGCGAACTCACAATACGAGGGGGGTTCAAAAAAGAGAGGGTGTAATTGGCTACTCAATTGGGAGAAAAAATATCAGAAACAATAGATCAAAAAGAAAAATGTTAGATGTTAGATCACCGTATCAATACAATTTCACTAAATATCATTTGAGAGCTTACGGTCAGTCTTGAGCAGTTCTTGAAGCCTCGCATGCTCGTTTATCCTTTGTTACACTTTGTGGGCATGGCAGTAATGGCAGAAATGGTTTCAGTCTTGTTAAAAGTTAAATATTGTGCATTTGACCACAAATTCACACAACAGTAGCCCTGCCAAGAGGAAGCTTGTAAGTAGTAGTCTGATAAGTGTCTCACAGACAGCACCTGTATTGCCCACATTGATTGTAGAGCACCCAAAAATGATTTTCCCCTTTCTTTTACTTTAATACCTTCTAGAAATATAATATATGACATTCAGCAGACGCTTTTATCCAAAGCGACTTACAGTAGTGAATGCATACATTTTTCAGTATATTGAGAAGCACACTTTTCCATTTTCAGTGGATATTAAGAAAAGTTAGTTTCATTCTAATAATGACACCCTTTTACATATTTATGTAAATATTTTCCTAGAAGTGTTGTTTGTTTGTGATTGTCACAGTACAGGGAGAGGAAGAACAAGAGGCAGAGGCCATGGGGGAGGAGAGAGAGAGCAGGCCAGAGAGACCTATAAAGTCTTAGATGGCTGGAATACTCCCAAATGAAAGTTTCTACTTTCTGCTTCACTTGGCAAATATTTGGTAGAAACCTGAAACATGATGGGGATAGTTGATTCAAAATTTGGGGAAAAGCACTGAACATGTTTCAGAAACATGAAGCAACTCAATCTCACAAGGATAGGGTTATTTGCTGGAAGAGCTACAAGGCTAGTGCATCACAAGGAAACGTTGTCCAGCAGATAGAAGCACCAAATGCAAATGGAATGAGAGAAGGGAGTACATGCAACGTATTGTAGAGGTGACCTACATGTTGGGGAAACAAGGAACACCTTTTAGAGGTCATGACGAAACAGATGAAAGCCACAACAAAGGCAACTTTCTAGAGCGCATGACGCTTTTGAGGCAGTTTGATCCTTTCCTGTAGAAGTACACAGCCCCATCAAACAGCACATGCCTCTCGTCTAAGTCAGAATGAGATGATAGAGTGCTATTCACAAGAGGTAACTGAATCTATGGTCAGTGAAATGAAGGAATATAAGATGTATGCCATTATGGCTGATGAGGCCAGTATGAGGCCACAATTAGCAGTCTGTGTTAGGTATGTTACCACAGAGGGTACAGTAAAGGAGAGGTTCCTAGCCCCAACAGAGCTCACTAAATTTGATGCTACATCAATAACAACTGCAATTGAAAAATAAATTGATCCGTTAAAATGTGTGGCACAGACCTATGACGGGGCAGCGGTCATAAGTGGGGCAGTTGGGGGTGTGCAAGCCTATTTCAGAAAGCAGCACCTTGAAGCAATACATGTGCACTGCTATTCACATGAGTTGAATCTGGTCTTGCGTCACACACGCAGAGCAGTTACTGAGGCCACAGAGTTTTTTAGCCTGCTGGAAGGCGTGCATTCTTTTTGTAGTGTCTTGCTTGTTAAACACCATTAGATTGGTGGGTATGCCAGCTTCGTTCAGTGAATGCAATGCTTGAGAATCCATCATTGAGTGCCTCTCTACCATCAACACAGCTGTGGGATTGAAGGCAAAACTCTTTGCCTCAGTGTATTTGCTGCTTGTTTTCCAGGCTCTCCAGTCTGTAACCGTAGGTTTGCACAAATATCTACAGAAGACCGTTGACCTTGCCAAAGCAGTGGCATACAAAGACGCTCCCTTAAGGAGACACACACTGATGCCACTGCTGCAGATCTTTATGCCAAAACAAAGGCCTTATGTGAGGCTAATCAGATTGCAGTCCGAGAGCCATCTTCTGGACAGAGGCGGAAGATGAAATGAATGGATTAATTTGTGAATCAACTTGTGGGGCAGGTAGTGAAATCAGTGGTTCTGATTCAGAACAACTCAAAAGATAATTATTATTTCCTTGTCTGGATAGAATGACCTCTGAGCTAGAGAAGCGTTTTTCTGGTGTAAATGCTGAACTGCAAAAAGGCATTCAGGCATGCAGTCCCATCTCAGAGTATGTCCTGTCTGAACCACATTTGGGAGAACTGGCATTCCATTACCACATTGATCTGAAATCGGAGGAAGTCACGGTAGCCCAAAATTTTCTGATGTGCAAGAAAGAGGCTGGTGCTGTTCCTCAAGTCACTTACTGATTCTGATACGTTTCCATCACTGAGAGCTATTGTTCAGGTTGCCCTGACTATACCTGCAATCAGCTGTAGCTGTGAAAGGCCTTCAGTGCACTATGTTGTCTCCACACCTGGCTCAGGACAACCATGGGTCAAAGCAGACTCCATCACCTGGCTGTAATGTCCATTGAAAAGGATGTTTTTGAAAGATTGAACCAGGATTGATTCATTGACAGATTCACCACCCTCAAGCTGAGAAGACACAGTTTAATGCTCGTGTCAAAAGAAGTGAAATGGACTGCAAGGCAACCTGAAAAGACAGTCTAACGACCAAAGACAATTCACGTGCAACAAGGGTCAGCACAAATACTTTGAAATGCTTTCTAATGCAAGGACCTAAAAACTATCTTTGCTGAAATGAACAGCGTATATGCAATCGGATACATAATTAATGTTAATGTCATCTATGCAAAGAAACACCAACCACTTGGCACAACACATTTTTGATCGGATTTTTAAAAAACTTTTAGGCCCCTGTGGGGGAGGGTTAATTGAAATAAATCGAGGCCATAATTGGCTTCCAAACTGGGGAGAAAAACGGGGAAAAATCTGAAACAAATTATTTTTAAAAAGATAGATGTTTACATGGACGGTAAATCATAACAAGCCCATTAGCTTAAGTTAGAAAAGTTCGTTAGAAGTTAGAAAACTGTGCTTACATTGAGGGGAAACGGCACCAGCGGTGATTAACAATATAGCGAGCAGAACCTGTTTGTATTAGTGGAAGTAGTTGAAGTAGTCTTGCAGTTTCGTGGTCTAATGTTAAAATATCCACAGCACAAAACTTCTAAATGCGCGTGGTAATGCTTGTTTATGTAATGTGTTGCATGCATAATTAGTCACTTTTTATAGGAAAATGTTATTTTTTTCTTGATGTTGAGGTAAATATCATTTTGTTTGTTTCAGTAGAAATAGAAACTATTTGTAGGTTGTGTGTACAAATTTCAAAGGACTCTGTTCCGTTATGGACAAGATATTAAATATAAGAATATAAAAATATATATATATATATATATATATATATACACACACTGATCATTAAGAGCAGTAGTTGCATGAAATCCCAAAACAGATCAGCCCTCGTTGTGCATCTTAACTGCCATTGTTTAATAGATAAAATCCTCCAAGTCAGCTATAACCCATTGCACATACACTGCCAGAAATCAGCCTACTTGGAAAAGAACATAAATTATTTCTTGAGAGCACCCATTTGCAAAACTGCAGTTGTGTACAATGAACACGACACAGAGTTTAGACTAATGCGGCATTACTTACCGGTTTGTGTTTCGTCCGTTTTACATCTGCTGGTGGCCTACACTGTTCCATCTTATACCTGAAATGCAAAACAGCCAATTGCCAACATTCTACCGCTGTAATAAAACAACACATCTCACAATCTTAACCCTGTAATACAACTCATAACCTTACCTCTATAATAGAACAATTCTTATTACTTTAACCCAACCTGACAAATCCAGTTTACCTCTTCAACACAACCATACAACTTTATTTATCTCTTTATTTACCTCAAAATGTAAGACATCACCTGGATATGAAGAAACGCTTATATATTCAGTGATTATGAAAATGACCATTATGGTTAGCACAATGTCTACAATGTGACAAGATGCAGAACCACACTACCCATGCTTTTCTAAACCAGCTAGACTCCAGGCCATTACAGCAAGGGCTTCAACTTTCCTACACTTAGGATTCAAACACATCAAGTACAAGTACCCTAATTACTCCAAACTATCAGCAACATGATAAAAATTAAATTAACAAAATAAATAAATGAATAAATAATTTATTTTCCGTAGTTTAACACAGCGGTCCCCAACCTTTATTGCACCACGGACCGGTTTCATGCAAGACATTTTTTCCACGGATCGTGGGGGTGCATGAAAAAAAAAAAAAAAAAACTGAGACAACTGCGGAAAAGAGGCACAGACATTTTTCAAAATAAAACACCCTGCAGACTGCGATAGTCAATAAAATGGAAATAAAATTTAAATTTAAATGTTTTCATTATTTCTGTGCGGCCCGGTACCAAATGCCTCACGGACCGTGGCCCGGTGGTTGGGGACCCCTGGTTTAACACATACCCTACCATAACTATTTAATCTGCGCCTCCCCCCCTCACAGACAGTGGATATAAAAAGTATTTAACCCCGTTTGGCATTTTTCACATTTTATTTTCTTATTTTCATTGAATAAAAACAGATTTAATTGAGATTTCTTGCCTCTGATCAACACAAAATACTCTACAATGTAAAATAAAAAACAACAACATCTGCAAATGCATTTAAGATACCTGTGTGAGAGTGTTAAACCTGTAGAAGACGCCTCCCCTTCAAATTACATACAGTTTGCATGCCTTTTTAAAACAATCCTTCATGGTTAATGAACATATAATTTGACGTAGCTAGCCATAATATTTTGTTGTTTTTAAAACTTTGTTTATTCATTTTTCATTTTTCCAATAGCAGCAGATAACAGCTAATCTTGTGAAATAAATACAGTGCATAAATAGTGAAGAATAAAATACAATATGATGGCAATAATGTACTAACATTCATGCAATTCAGTTATACTGCTAGCCCTAATATAAATAAAAAATGTATTGGAATGTGTTAAATGGGCCTAATTTTGCTTCACTTTAACTGGAACTGGCGTCTCATTTGGACAGAACTTTAGCTAACTTAGCTAAACAAACAGATGTACATAGACAAACAGATGTACATAGAGTTCATGTTTGTGAGCTAGGCAGTTTTTGTTTCAGACATTTGAATGAGTCCATAGAGCAAGAGTGATTCATTAAGTTGGCTTGATAAAGCCAACTTACTGATATTATTATTATTATTATTCCACCCCAATTTTAAGAAGGGATCTCCTCCTACAGCTTTCGAGCTAGGCTCACCAGTAGCTCGAACAGTAGCTTCAGCTAGTCGGGGATTAAACTGCTATTCAATTTATTATTGAATGAGCCCGCCCCCCATTCTCTGGTTCAAGCCATTATCCCCGAAGCCGGCGATGATCCGCCTTCTTCGATACAGGATGTCGCCCACCTGCTCTTCACCACGTGCTGACTTCCCCTCCCCTCTCCCCCCTTCCCCTGGGGTGGACAGCCAAATGCTGCCCCCGATCGGAGCTCCTCGCCAGAGTCGGACTGATACGGTTGGGTTTCAAACCACGGCTGCAATAGGTAGCTCACACTCGCAAAGCGCCAGTCAATGCAGGTGTATTAGACCGCTATGCTATTTGAGGCCCCCTTGTTCAAAACGTTTTTTGATACTCCAAATAGTTTTTGAAATGTTAATGGCATTATATAAAAAATCTGATTGATTTGCATTTGTTGAACATTCAGAATTTGTAAACAATCTGCAACTGGTAACGTCACAATAGGCCATGGCTGCAAGTTACTGCATGCTTGATAAAACATCACAATGGCATATTTCAAGATTCAAATAGTTCGCTGAAGGACAAGCAAGCGTCCTATCATTCCTTTACAAAAAGTACTGTAAATTACGTTATTGATACACTATTTTAAATATACCACTTGAGCTTTCAGCAAACAAACACAATTTCTTCTTGTACAGATAGCCAAGTCACAGTTCTTGTCTCATCTCTCGCCATCTGAAAAAGTAATCATTTCAATACCCTTTAAAACCACATTATGGAGAGCAGGCAAACAAACTGTGCTGTGAACCTTGGACGATGGCAATTCAGGTGCACTGCTTGGAATATCAGAGCATCTGTGTGACCTACATGGTCCAAACTATCAGTGGAATAACGACTAATGTTGGCACAATAGCACCCTCTTTCAATTTCCAGAAAATAGCTTTTTTATTTTAACCAAAGACTTTGCTGACCACTATCAATTTGGTTTTTGGTTGGGTTCACGGTTATCAGACATACATTATTGAAGATTTGATATCTATGGGAATTTTAAATAGAGAATTATGTGAATCAGTAAATTGATATGCTGTGCTATTGTGTCCATGTGCTAAACATTAAGCCACAGTAGGTTAGGACCATGTAGGTCACAGATACTACAATTGTTTGATTTATTGGTTTGATTGAATCCAGATTGAACTTCAGGCTTGTTTGATTAAATTGCAGATGTCCTTATAGAGAACAAATTAATTAGATTGAGTCCCGGCCCTAGTTATATTTTCTTTCTGTGTTAGCGGATTCTCATTTCATACATACTGCAGGCTACTACAAAATATGCATAAAATGCAAAAAACTGTTTTGAATGCATGTGTCATAATTTAGAATTTTTACATCAGTTAAACAAGTGTTCTCTGACAAGTTAACAAGGACTCATTGGACTTAAAATTATAATTACTTTTACATCTTTCATCAAAGCATTTTTGCTGTCACAAACTGTATGAGGTGTGTTTGCCTATCTGTATATCTAATATTGCATCAACAAACATATACTACGAAAACAACTATAGCTGCTTCTATTAGCCTAGTTCCACCAGGACAGCAACTACTACTAAAGCTGATAATACTACTACTACTACTACTACTACTGCCACTACTAAGATAGTAACTATAACAACAACTACTACTATTCCATTATAACTTCTAATACTACTATTATTAACTTACAGCAATGCTTGCCTTTTTCAAGCCAACTAAACTGTCATCAAAATGTATTTCCTAGTTTATCATGTTCATTAGATCTTGGCGGAGGCCAGAAAAGTATCCGAGAGCCTGCAGGTGTAACTTACACGCCAACAATAAAACTTTACCCTTACGTTATTGAAACGATATATATAGCTATGTATCCAGCTAATACTTAAGCTCAAATCATGCCAATGTTCACTGGCAATATGTAACAGTACATAATGCATGAAAGTCAACCTTGTCTATATCTAGCTTGCTGGAGATAGTTTATTTGCAACTAGCTTTTGTTTGCGCTCGCATTGCACTAAAGTTAGCGAACAGTGGAAAGGAAAAGGGGGAGGAACGGTACAATAACATACTGGGAGAGGCACGGTTTCGCCGCGAGGCTTGTTCTGATGGTACACCGGCTCCAATAACAGTTAACGCATTTTCTTTTTAAATCCTCGTACAGGACATGAGAAAACCTCACAGAACAATCAGTTGTAACACTCAATCCCCCTTTCCTACGTCTGTACTCACGTTTAGAATCTATTCGAAAAGGGTAGTCTCATCTAGAATGCAAACACGGAAATAGAACAACGTAGACGTTCGATGTTTTTGTTTATTTCAATTGTTATTGTCCATAATATTACTTCCGAAACTCTTTCGACATCACTGAACCAAACATAGGGACAACAACCTTGTCAATGTGCATCAGAACGCCCACAACATATCGGTAGTTAATTTAGAGTAGCCTAATCTGAAATGTGTTCATGCTTACCTCGGTTATCTGTAGCTTGCATACACATCGACCGGTACTTTCAACAAACTTTAACATGCACAAACATGACCACACCTGCCCGCTCTATGTGCACAGCACAATACTCTCGACTGTCGAGTGAGCGAAGACATATTTCAGCAACATCACAACAGGGAGTTACACAAACACAACAAAAACAACCCCTATCCGTCTGTCAGATTCCTGTTTTAGGTTCAGACACATCCGCGAAATACTTTGATTCAAAGCATGACTCACAGGCTTATTTGTTCTTTGAGGAGGAATCATGCGAGGGTGACTCACAAAAAGTCCTTCCTACTTTCTCTCGGTCTGTGTTACCTGATGGTAATCGTCCTTCCTCTTTACGCCCTTTAAAGCCCTGAATGATTGAAACTCACCTGGGAACTGGGTGTGGTTACCTGAGGGCGAGTGTGAGGTTTCGGTCTACTCGATCATCACTTCTCTCTACATCCGTTTGTTCATGACTATTGTTTCTCATAGCGTTTTGTGAGGTGACAGGTTAAGACATTCGTATTATAATTTGACCTCTTCAAAGTTCCAATTCCAAAATATTAAAAATATATATATGTATTGCAGCATTGAAACAGTTTTAATTTTGGAAGTATCCACAGCATTGCAAAGGTTCACTGGGCCCTCGAGTCCGCTTAATTTTCCCTTTTTTTCTGCATCCCGTGCACATTCCTGCGCCTCATTCCCTTTGCAGGATTTCCCACTGTAAATCCGACACCGCAAATACTACTTTGCCCGATAATGACCTCCTAATTCCTATAACTATGAGGCTGTTTTGCAGGATCATGTCAGTTCTAAGGAGGTCAAGCTCATGCTACATTGCCAACGCACACCTGGCGAACAGTCATACGAATCATTTTTTTTGTTTGTTACCGCGATTTCTGTATCACAAACAATGCAACTGAGCACACTTGTTCAATAAACACTGCTCAGTTTCTTGTAAAGAAAATAGATTTTATTGCAGTTAATACAAACTAGATATGCTTTTTATACTGCAACATCTTTGAATATCTAGATATGTAAAACGGACCACAAAAGACCCATCTATACAGCCTAATTGAATATTTTATAAAATAAATAAAAGCTAACACAGTCTGTTAGTTTGCCAGCTCTTAGGAACCCAAAGTGACCATAGTGAATGAAGATGACAGCCATAGACTCACTCCAGTCATTTACTGCACAACCAACAGTTAGTAACCAACATTTTGGCCAAAACGTTATCGAATTCAGTGTTTTTCCACTCCCAGAGTTGGAGATGCTGGCTCATGCCAGGGCAACATGTCTGCATCCTGTAAGAGGCTTACAGTTTAAAATAAATATCTGAGAAAGTCTGAGAAAGACTATTATCCAGGAGTTTTACAAGAAACAAAACGTTCCTAATTCTGATTACAGTATTGTAACAATTATGGTAACATTGCACATTTTCCCAAGCATAAACAGTAATTAATGTGAATGATTTGTGAAGAAATAAGTGTGCTGTCAATCACTGACTGTTCTGAACCAATTTAATCTCCACAGCACAACATTTAGGTGTTGACAATGATTGTATGAAGTTCCAACCAGTTTTTCAAAACTCCTGTTTAAACTATTACAACTATGTGCAAATTTTGTAAAATAGCATTTGTAGTGTCATTCATTAAATGTGTTTAAAGAATTCATAGACAATTCCTGACTTTTAACAAATGCATGCCATGAAATAACACGTGCGGAAGACAGTAATTCAAAGGAAGCCAGATTCCCCTCCTAAATATCAGTGAAACTTCACACCCAAGTCTATTTACATTTAAGTGGCAAAAACTTTACAGCAATAACATAAAAGGAAATTATTATATTCATATAAGTAGTTTGCGATAGCAAGACCAGGCACCAACATGGTAAGTGTTGATTTTTCTAAAATGTGCACATCAATCCAAAATTTAGGTTTCTGTGTGCTATTCAACAAAAGGTCACATCCTCCAGAGGTGAATTCATCCAGAGGTGAATTCAACAGGCAGAGCATCACAAAATATTTAACACAAAGCATTTTGGGAGGTTAAATCCAGAGCTTGAGATTTTGACGTGTGTTTGATCCCATATCTAATCAGACCCTCTGTGAGACAGTCTATGGCACATTAAACCTGTTAAAAACATAAAGCAGCAAAGGATAATTCACCCACAGGATGATTAGAGGAGGTTTCTAGGAAAGTGATTTCAGATGATGGCAGAGGAGGGTGGTGGGAAAGTGACTTAAGGTGACAGCAGAGGATTGTGGGAAAGTGAGTTTAGGTGAGGGCAGGAGGATTGTGTAAAAGTCAACTCAGATGTTACTGCTGGCTTCCTGCAGCTCTTCCCGGATGCTGTTGAGCTCCACCAGACCCTCATGCAGCTGCTCCGCCACCTCTCGGATTTTGGCAGCAAACTCTGTTTTAGCACCCTTCTTCAGCTCGCATGAGTCCTTGGCCACGAAGTAGATGTCCATACCCACGAAAAGGCCGGTGAGCACGCCGGTGGCCAGGCTGGCGACCTGCACCGCCCGGGCGGCGGTGCTGCCCGCTACATTGGCGATCTGGACCACGCGCATTATCTCCCCAGTGTTGATGAGGATGGCCTTGCCTGCCATGGCACCGTCCTCGTAGATGTTAGTGAGCACCGGGAAGTCCTGGTTGTAGGCATGGTTCTTCATCTTCACCACGTCATACTTGCGCAGGTTCTCAATCCCCTGCTTAATGAACTTCATGCACTTGCTGATGTCGGCAATCTTGGACTGGTAGTCCTCCACAATCTTCTCCACCTTCTTCCGGTCCAGGGAATTGTTGACAGTGTTGGAAATGCTGGCGGAGGCTGAGGTAAGGCCCCCTGCCGTGGCCACACCCAGGCCTACCGCCGTGATAATCAGCGATGTTCCCATGGTGACAGGGGCCAGCGCCAAGCCAACAATGGTGGCCACTCCTCCCACCGCGCTGGTGGAGCCTCCCGTGATGGAGGCAATCTTGGCCTTCTTGTTGAAGCGATCAATGCCGTCTGCAATGGTATTGAGATCGATGACGTGCTGCCACAGGCCCTCTGCCCGCTCTGTGAAGAGCTTGTTAAAAACACGGATCCCCTTATGCACCTTATCTGCAGTCACCGCAAATGCCCTGCAAGATAAATAAATATTAACACTGCACAGAGAGAGACATTAACACATCATTAACATCGTGATATAGTATACACACACTAACTGTCTGAAGTTAAGACCAGGAAGAGAAGTGACTCATACTTGGCCTCTTCTTTCTCAGTTAAATCCTCATCTTGAGGCAAGTCATCCCACTCTGGAGAGAGACAAATAGAGAGAGAAAGAGAGAGAGATGTAAAAGTAGCCAGCTCATCTTACTCATGTATTTTGCTCATGCCCAAATTCATGAGGGTCGTATGCATGTTTGTGTGTGTGTGCGTGCCACTCACGTTCCACTGTGTCCCACCACTCCATCAGACCTTCATTGTTCTTCGGAGGAGAAACAATAAATCATTAAATGTTATTGTCATTTCCAGTGGTTGCACTCCACAGCCTCAGCAATCCTTATCTCTGACCAGTGGCTGCTCCCTGCACCCTCTGGGAAAAGCCACTTAGTAATGTCACTATGGTTGACTGACAGACACTGTTGATAATCAGGCTTAGAGATTATTGATATGAGACAAAAATATGACATGATGATCACATCCCTTAATATTACTTCTCTATGACCTAATAATGTGTTTTAAGAGTATAAAATACAAGATCTCCCAGCTCATACAGCAAAATCACTTATTTTGGGTTGGGGGAGAGTCTAACTATATGATCAGGAATTCATTGTCATTTAAATGTTTAGCAATGTTTCTATGGACATGAGACCATAGGAATGTGTATGGCACTGAGTATTGGAATATTACTGCTACCTCCTCCTCCTCCTCCTCTCCCTCTCCAGCAGTCTCTGGCTCCATTCCACTGGTGCGATATTCCTCCAGCTGGGAATACAGTGACTTCCCCCTCTTACTGTCCTGAAAACAGAGGGAGAAAGAGGTCTCTTCAAACTCTGGCAACAGAGCTGCTTGAGGCCAGCAGACAACATGACTGAAAAACTAGTCACTAGTTAAAACAGAAAGCACTACTTAAACAGAAAGAAACTTAGACAACAGGTTTGGAAACATGCATAGCTGGTCAATTGTTAAGTGCAACTGCCTCGCTTTTGCAGAGATTAACAAAGTGAAGAGACAATTAGACTTTTAAAAAGCCCATTATTTCACAGATGAAAGAGCAGTGCAGTTTCCAAACCAACAAAAGCCTTTCACAGAGGCCTCAGTATTCTTTACAGAGCAAAATTACTGATATAATACCTTCCAGACACATTCTCACCCCACCCCAGCAGCATATTACTCCCAATTCCCTTTTAAAAAGGTGGATATTCCCACTAAGCTCAACTAGACCATCAGAAACTAAACTAAAGGAAATTGTAGTCCCTCTCCTGCCTGCTGGAGGGTTAGGATAAATGCATGTTGGTAAAAGACAGACAGAGGGAAAGAGCTCGACACACATATAGAGGGAGGGAGGGACAGCGAGAGAAAGACAGAGAAGAGAGGGGGGGTGTGGCGAGGCAGATCTTGGGCAACAGAACTGGAAATTCCTGCTCTAAACTTCCCCATATGAGAATGAGCCAATCAAAATGAACAAGGTGAGTCTGTGTGGGTGAGAGCGTGCAGGTACCTCTGCAGGCTCCTGTTTGTTGTGGCTTGTGTCCACAGGGAGTTTCTCACTCTTGGATCCCATGAGTGTATTACTCTGAAACAGAGAGGCAGTGAGGGCTGTTACCTCCAGTTTATTCTGTGTTACATTCTGTGTGACGCACACACACACACACGCACACGCACGCACGCCACCTTGGCTCCATTGGCTGGCAGGAAGGGATTCCTGGCTTTCTTCCCTTTCTTCTGCTGTTGGGAGGAGAGAATATCAGATGGTCAGAGAAGAAAAAAAAAAACTGGAGAGCAAACAGATGCAAAGCTGGAGAAAGCGGGAGAAGGAAAAAGTCAACAGAGAAATAAAGTCAAAGAGAAGGAAAACTCACGATCAGTAGAGAAACCATATTGGGTGGGTTAAGCAACTGGGCTGCTCAGCCTGGCTCACCATGAGAATTCTCAGAATGAGCGCTGAGCAAAATTTTAATCCCTAAATGTTCTGCTCTATGTGAGCGCTGAGCAACAGGCATTAAAAATGGTGACATGGGCAGCAGTATTATTACTCCCAATTCCCTTTTTAAAAAGCTGGATATTCCCACTACGCTCGACTAACTTCATATCAATGTATCCATTTATCAATTATAGTAGTGTTACTATAGTTTTATTGGAGTAGTATTAAGACTATTGATATTGTAACATGATTGTAGTAGTATTGTAGTAAGATTATAGTGTTATTGGAAGTATGATTGCAGTTAGACAATAGTAGTATTGTGAGTTCAAAGGGCTGGCAGACAGCAAGGAGAGAGGGAGAATGGGAGAGAGAAATACCACTCTGATTTTGGGTCGATCCTTTGCGTCTTTCTTTGCCTCTACCTCCTCTGAGTGTTTATCCTGGAAAACACACAAACATGGAATAAACGCACACGCACACACAAGTGGTAGACAAAATGGAAACACCAAATGAAAAACAACTCATATTTTTAACTAAATCGCAATTAGAAAGGAGTCTACACGTTTCATACACCGGTCAATACCGATTATGTTTCTGCTATAAAATATGTTTTAAAATCAACACTTTAATAGGTTAGTTTCTAAAGCAATATGAGAGATCAAATGGATTTTGAAAGAGGTCAAATAGTTGGTGGCTGAATCGCAGGTGCATCTGTCACAGAAACCGAAAAATGACTGAATGTGTCAAATCATGCGGCATATGCCAAACAAGGAAAAACTGCATCGGGAAAGAGGAACAGTGGCCGCCAATCGAAGTTCACTGACAGGGATAGACAGACAACTGCTTATAACCAAGGCCAATGTGCAACAATGCATAATGCAGTGTAATGAGAACAAAACCTGGACTTCTGAGCAGTGGAAGAAAGTGATACATTTTACATTTACATTTTAAGCATTTAGCAGACGCTCTTATCCAGAGCGACTTACAAGATGTGCATTAATACATGGTAAGAACAATCATAGTTAGCGCACAAGATCAGTGCAGTAATACAGCAATAGACATCATTGGAAGCGTCTGCGTATCATACCTGTAACACTGAGAAAGAAAAGGTTAGTGTTTTTATTTTTTTAATTTTTTTAATAGTGTAGAAGTAAACAGTGGTGACGACAGATTGGCTAGATGGACAGTGTTCAGTGGTAGTGGAGTCTGAAGAGGTGGGTTTTGAGTCTCTTGCGGAATATAGTTTGAGGAGTTGTCTTTTACATATTCATACATCGGGATGGGTTTACACTTGAAGAAAGCCAAAGGAAGCTTTCAATCCACATTGCCTGTCCAAAATATGGTGGTGGATCTGTTACGGTATGGGCAACCATCTCACAGGAGTAATTGGGTCCAATTATTACTCTGCATGGTAGAATTACAGCCAAGGAATGGTATGGCCATGGTTCAAACATTGTTTCCTGAAGATGTTCCCATATTCCAAGACAATAACGCCCCCATAAACACTGCTAAATGGATTCAAGAGTGGTCTCATTCACACCAAGATGTAATCAAACACCTTCCATGGCCTCCCAAATCACCAGATCTAAACATCATCAAACCTTTATGGTCTAATATCGCACTAGAAACCTAAACATTTCTATAATATATTCCATCATTTTAGCCCCTGTACTTACACAAACTATACATGTACACACACACACACAAATATAAACATACATGCATACACACTATACCAGGAATCAGCAACCCCTGGTCCTGGAGAGCCGCAGGGTATGCTGGTTTTTGTTTTCACCAGCAACCAAGACCCAAGAAACCAGGTGAGGCGAGTGAACTGTGTAATCAACTGCTTTAATTGATCAACTGCTCAGTAACAACAAAAACAACCCGTGGCTCTCCGGGATCAGGATTTGCTAATACCCGCTCCATCTACCCACCCACACCCACACCCACACCCACACACCTGACTTTTGAGGAGCACATTCTCATAGATGGGGTGATCTTCATCAGGTTTGTGTTCACTGTCCTGAAACAAACAAAATGGAGAAACATCAGACCTCTCTAGCATGCAATCCCCACCTGTGTGTGCACACTGTGCGTGTGCATGCACGTCTGTGAGTGTGTGTGCGTGTGAGTATGGGTGTGAGAGAGACCTGTTCTGGCTGCTTCTCCTGCTCAGGGTCCTGCATATATTCGGTTTCTGTGGCTGAGCCCTCCCGCACACTGATCTCCTGAGACACACACACACCCTCATCATCATCATCATCATCATCATCATCACTAAAGGCATCCCCACTGCCACCATCATCAGTTCCTCTTTCTTGCCCAAAGCGACAGGTGGCATTTAACATGCTTTCCGATGCTTTACAGTAAAACACATTTTATTGTGCAGCCCTGAATTTTGCAATTCATATGAAAATCTTTCACAGTTCTCCATAAAGGAGCTTCAGTGACAGGATTAATACAATTACAACCACAATGTGGGTAATCGTAAAAACAGACTAGAAAAGTACCAATGGCACAGAGCAGCAGAGGAACAGTGAATGACAGCAGTGAAATCAGTGAATTTACTTTGGAAGCAGAGCGGAATGGGTTGACCTTGGACATGGCTCCGACCACGCCACTCTGAGAGGGGAAAGAGGAGGCATCAGAGTTCATTCACAACAGATCTGCCTCCCCACACATCCCACACACACACACACACACACACACACACACAGACACACACAGACACAGATACATACATGTTTGTGTTTTGGCTGAGGGTCATTGGTGGCTTTCTCTTCACAATCAGAGTCCTGTTCCTTCTGGAACAGAGTTAAAATGAGTCCCCCTGACACACTAATGAAACTAAAGCAACAGAATCCCCCTACAGTAACATGGGTGAATCTATAACAGAATCCCCCTCCAGTAACATGGGTGGACCTGGAGGGTTTGGAGCCTGCCCAGATGGTTTGGCTTATTTGGGCACAGCTTGGTCTTGGGGGGATCGCCCCTCCAAAGATGGGCAGACAGGTCAGGCTTACCTGGGCAGTCGAGCAGAAAGGATTCTTCAAGATGCCATTCTTCACTCCATTCTGAGAGAGGAAAAAGGAAAGGGGAGGAGTGGGGAGATATGGAGGCAGTCAGTAAAATAGCCCCTGACCGGTAGGCTCATACAGCAGCAGTGGGGTGGGATGTGTGGGGGTGTGTCTGTGATTATGAGTGAGTGAATGTGAGAGAGTGAGAGTGAATTAGTGAGTGTGTGTTTCTGTGTGCTTGGATGGGGCCAGGGGCGTGGCTATGGGCAGGAGGGTCTTACCTGTTTGGGTTTGGAATGCGGCACTGCAGGAGAAGAGTTTTCACCCGCTTCTGAGCCGGGGTCCGATTTATCCCTGTCCTGAAAAACGAAGTGAATAAACATCTGCCCCTCCATCCCCCTCCAGTTTGGATCTGGCCCTCAATCTCGCTTGCTTATCACCATGCTTTACCAAACGGGACAGAAGGGACAGCATAGCATTACCTGGGAAACAGCACGGAAAGGGTTTCTCAGGATCTTCCCCATGATGCCATGCTGAGGAGAGAGAGGAGAAATCAGACACACACACACACACACACACACACAGACACACAGACACACAGACACACAGACACACACACACAGTCACAGTCACAGTCACAGTCACAGTCACAGTGGCACCTTCAGCCATCTCACCTTTGAGCTGGTTTCAGATAGACTCTCGCAGCTGAGGGAGAGATCACTGTATAGAGACAGACTATCCTGAGAGAGAGAGAGAGAGAGAGAGACAGTGCAGCACAGAGTTAGTTACCTACACCTGTATGGCAAAATAAATACTCATTCCTGTAGCGTACATCACAGAGTTACAGGTAGAATGCAATACATTGTTCCTATATTTAGAGAGAGGAGAGGAGAAGAGAGGGGAGGGAAGAGGAAAGAGAAATCAGACTGCTCAGGCAAAGACCGGCCTCTATATCAATAACAGAAAACAAGAGGAAGAGATACTTACCTGTGCAGGTATAGGATCTCCAGGTTTGGGAGATTTTCTGAACTTTCCACTGAACATTCCTCCTTTCTCCTAGAGAACCATGAAAGGGTGAATAGTCTGTTTAAATGAGAAGTGTACAGGTAGCACAGACAGACAGACAGACAGACAGACAGACAGACAGACAGACAGACAGACGCTCACTTTTGTGTTGTTGTCAGAGAGACTGTCGTTGCTTGCTGAGAGTTCATTATATGGAGATTCATTTTCCTGAGAAGGACAGGGCAGTTACCACAGGATTTACACACAATTATTAACCTGCCTGGATAGAGTAATATAACCACCTGTACTGGTAGAGTGCAGCACAGTGTTAATATAGTTACCTGTACAGGTATTGTGCACTCAGCAGGTTTAGGGGATCTTCGGAACATTCCAGTGAACATCCCTCCTTTCTCCTGAGAGACAGAAAGAGAGAAGAGGGGGCAGGTTGAACAGAAAGTTTGACAGAAACACTGACCTGCAGAGTAATGGCTGTACAGACTGACTCGCCTTTGTGTTGTTGTCAGAGAGACTGTCATTGCTGGCTGTGAGTTCACTGTGTGTAGAAAGATTATCCTGAGAGAGAGAGAGAGAGAGAGAGAGAGAGAGGAGAGAGAGAGAGAGAGAGAGAGAGAGAGAGAGAGAGAGAGAGAGAGAGAGAGAGAGAGAGAGAGAGAGAGAGAGAGAGAGAGAGAGAGAGAGAGAGAGAGAGAGAGAGAGAGAGAGAGAGAGAGAGAGAGAGAGAGAGAGAGAGAGAGAGAGAGAGAAAGGGAGGAATCTAATCAGCACAGACTGGTTGCTGTTATGGACTCAGGCAAAGAGTTGCCTCTCTTTCAACAACAGAAAACACAGGAAGATACACTTACCTGTTCAAGTGTAGGACCTCCAGGACGTTTGGGAGATTTTCTGAACATTCCACCAAACATTCCTCCTTTCTCCTAGAGAGCCATGAGAGGGTTAATGGAGTCTGTTTCAATGAGAAGTGTACAGGCAGCACATACATACAGACAGAGACACTCACTTTTGTGTTGGTATCAGAGAGACTGTCATTGCTGGCTGAGAGTTCACTGTGTGTAGAAAGAATATCCTGAGAGAGAGACAGAAACAGAGAAAGGGAGAGAGAGAGAGAGAGAGAGAGAGAGAGAGAGAGAGAGAGAGAGAGAGAGAGAGAGAGAGAGAGAGAGAGAGAGAGAGAGAGAGAGAGAGAGAGAGAGAGAGAAAGAGAGAGAGAGAGAGAGAGAGAGAGAGAGAGAGAGAGAGAGAGAGAGAGAGAGAGAGAGAGAGAGAGAGAGAGAGAGAGAGAGAGAGAGAGAGGAATCTAATCAAGCACAGACTGGTCATTGTTACAGACTCAGGCAAATAGTTGCCTCTATATCAACAGAAAACACAGGAATATATACTTACCTGTTCAGGTGTATGACCTCCAGGACATTTGGGAGATTTTCTGAACATTCCACCAAACATTCCTCCTTTCTCCTAGAGAGCCATGAGAGGGTTAATGGAGTCTGTTTCAATGGGAAGGGTACAGGCAGCACAGACTCAGTCACAGCACAGCACAGACACAGTCTGACAGACTCACCTTTGTGTTGCTGTCAGATAGACTGTCATTGCTGGCTGAGAGTTCATGTGTAGATTGATTTTCCTGAGAAAGACAGCAATTAGAACAGGATTTACACACAATTATTAATCTTCCTGGATAGAGTAATATAGCTACCTGTACTGTACAGGTAGGGTGCAGTAGTGTTAAAATACAATGCCAGAATTATTGGCATCCTTGGTGTAGATGAGCAAAAAAAGCTATGAAAAAATGTCTTGTTGTTCGTCAGCTTGATCTTACACTCAAAATATAAGAGAAATCGAACTTTTGAAGTAAAATTATTAAAAGAAAAACAAATCCTTACAATTTTTTATTTTTTATTCTCAAAAACATGTCACAATTATTGGCACCCCTGAATTTAGTACTTTGTACACCCTTCCCTTGCCAAGATAACAGCACTGAGTCTTCTCCAAAACACTTGTTGAGGTGGGAGAACACATAGCCAGAGATCCAGATCCTTCAGAGTCCTTGGTTGTGGACTCTACTCTCCAGCTCACCCCACAGGTTTTCAATGGGGTTTAGGTCAGGGGACTGGGATAGCCATTGCAAAAGCTTGATTCTGTGGTCAGTGAACCATTTTTGTGTGGATACGGAGGTATGCTTTGGATCGTTGTCCTGACAGAGGCAGACAGATTATGATCTCCTGGTACTTGATGGAGTATGATGCCATGTATCCTAACAAGGCTAAGAGTAAAACAGATGTACAATATCACAGATCCACCACCATACCTCACAGTGGGGATTAGGTTCTTATCTGCATGACCATCCCTCTTTTTATGCCAAACCCACCTCTGGTGTTTGTTGCCAAAAAGCTCTATTTTTGTCTCATCTGAACAAAAGTTCCAGTGAAGTTTAGCAAACTCCAGGCATTTACATTTGTGGTTTGATGACAGCAGAGGCTTTCTTCTGGAAAGCCTTCCAAATAGCTTGTTGGCTTGGAGAACCATCCTCTTCACTGTGCGTGGGGGCAAAATACACTTCTGTCCTCTTCCAGGCAGGTTCTGCACAGCTCCAGTTGTTTTAAATTTCTTAATTATTACCCTAATAGTGGAGATGGGTATATTCAGGTGTGTAGTTGAATAATTTTACTTCAATTAAAGGTTATATTTTCTTGTATTTTGATTGTAAGATCAAGCTGATGAACAACAAATCTTGTTGTTGCTCATCTTTACCAATAATACTGGAGGGCACGTTACCTGTAAAGGTAGAGTGTGTTCAGCAGGTTTAGGGGATCTTCTGAATATTCCTATGAACTTCCCTCCTTTTTCCTGAGAGAGAGAGAGAGAGAGAGAGAGAGAGAGAGAGAGAGAGAGAGAGAGAGAGAGAGAGAGAGAGAGAGAGAGAGAGAGAGAGAGAGAGAGAGAGAGAGAGAGAGAGAGAGAGAGAGAGAGAGAGAGAGAGAGAGAGAGAGAGAGAGAGAGAGAGAGAGAGAGAGAGAGCATCTCACTTTTACCTGATTCACAAGCTGCTGTCGAATTCTGTTACATTCCAGCCCACAATACAGTGACCCATTTAGCCCGTCACCTGAACCCTCTCAGCTTCCAGCACAGCTTCCTCATGGAGGGCCATTGTTCCCTCTCTCTCATATGCACAAACTGGGGAACTAAACCTGGAACCTCGTGCACAGGTGGGGCACTGCTATTGTTCCTTCAGCAAGGTACTTAATCTGAATTGCTTCAGTAAATATCCAGCTGTATAAATTAATAGAATGTTAAAAAGGCACTGTGCATAAGCCTATCTGCTAAGCGAATAAATAACATTAACAAGCCGTAGTTCAAACCTTCACTGTCAGAGTGTAAACAGTTTCAGCCCAACCCAAGTTTAATAAAGCAGAAAGAGTGGCCTAGAACTGAACACAGGAGTCCCTTCCCAGCTGCTGTCTCCTCCTGAAATTGAAACATGGCTGCTACACTGAGCTCAGAAAAGAGCCAAGGTAGTGAAAGGTGAATATTTAATTTATGTAGCTAACGATCAGATCCGTAAGAGTCATGTGTTATTTGGCTCATACTGAGAACTCTAAGAGTTGTGTGTTCTCCACAGGGTGAAGAGATCAGGCATGTAGCCAGGTAGGTGGTTTTCGGGCCCGGACCGGTTTTTTTCACCATATGTCTGCGATATAACGTAGTTGAAAACTCGATCCTCTATCTTGTTTCCGAAATTTGATTAAACATTGCTCGGTTGGTCATACGCTACACTTCAGAGTCAGACTCGTGTTTAGTGCTTTCAAAATGATATATCGCAAGTTCAGGACTAAATAAAAGGTATCCAGGACGTTAATGTAACATTTGATCTTGTTTCTGGTGAAATTTCATTGAAATCTGTCGATGCGAAATTCGATATCTTTGCCCAAATGCTCACTGCCTGCCGTGGTTTTTGCCGTGTCGCGGCGTGTGCGCGAGTGTTAAAATGACCATAACTTCACACATGAGAGTGAATAAGGTATCAAATTAAATTTATTTTCATGCTCTATCTGGTGGGATAAGGCTTTCAGGCTCGATTTATAACATTTCAAACTTTTGTAACATACCTATTATCATGCAAGGCAGTATACAAATGCATACGTGCTCTGCAGTGTACACAACACACACTTTAATATCCCTAAAGGCTTCTTCACAAAAGTGACATTATTCTTTCTCTCTCTCTCTCTCTCTCACTCACTCACTCACTCACTCACTCACACTCACACTCACACTCACACTCACTCACACTCACACTCACACTCACCTGTTTCCTCTGCTCATCCTGCTCTTCCTTCTCCTCCTCCTCCAAACCCAGATAACAGACTTTCTTCTCCTGAGAAACACATAACCAATCACCTTTAAAACTCAATAAACTCAAGATCAGCCGCTGCCGACAACTCCAGAGAGAGGGGGGAAGACACAAGTACAGCCCATAGCAATCCCCGTGTTCAGAAATCCCCAGTCCGTCCCAATCCCCCGATGTTACACAGCTACGTAGCCTACGTTAATCTTAAGAGTAGGCTACGTTAAACTCGGAGAGACAACAGTAAATCTGTTCAAACGGAAAGCATTCGCTTCACAATACAGTGTCAAACTTATAAACTCCAACTTAAACAGAATCGACGTACCATGTTTTCACACCGCGGTTTCTTTCGTTTTTTTCCGGAAAGACCTACTGTGGCTCTGTCTAATCGCTCTTCTCTTTTTAAGTTTTTCTTCCTTTTTTTGTCCCTGTTGTTGTTAAAGTTTGCAGTAAGATCCACCCTTCTCTTGTCTCTTTTTTTGCCTCCCCTGTTTTCTGTTCTTCCTCCTGCTTCACGCGCACGCGTCAAACCGGCCAGGTGAGCTTCTTTTCAAGGCGTTATCTCGCGCTGACAGACCACGCCCCGCGCGAGTCGAAACTTCCATGTTTTTCGCTGGTTCTGTTTGCTGATCAGTTACACAGGTTTCGTTCCACGTGACGCGCCTGCACCGACTCAAATGCGTAGTCTGCTTTGAATTAAATATCTGAAAAATCCTTCTTTCGGAGAGCGATTGCAAAATCAGTAGGGTAATAATTGCGGAAGTGGTAAAAACAGACGTTGTCGCAGAAGTGTCAGTAATATTTTTTGTTCCACATACAGTAGGCTACACACATTAATTGTTATTATATATTGCATGATTGGAACGTTTTAAATATGGAAGAGGAATTAGTGCCACATGTGAACAATTCACGCTAACATTTCTGAGAATAAAGTCAGAATTTGATCATAATATCAGAATGACTGAGATTAAAATCGTCGTATAATTGGCAGTAGCGTTGAATAGGCATTCAGTTGCACGTGGCTTGTCTCTCACCAGCGACCCCTTCTGGATAATTGAGCACCGATTGGCCTGTATAAAGCTGCACAAGAAGTGTCAGTCTTCTGATTTGACAGTGGGGTTTCCACTGTCAAGCACGATTGCGCATTCCAAATTGTGACAAAAAGCGAAACAAAACATGAAATACAAGCAGTGGATATCAAATCCTGGCCGCACCAGTGCCAACTGTGGCAGCCTGTGCCACATGGTTGGCCACGGCTTCACCCGGGAAGGATTGTCCATGTCCTTTCGCTCATCAGTGACTCCTCTAGTAGCCCAGGCGCATGAAGTGTAGTTCTCCAATGCACGGACTGGGCTGCAGAATGAAAAGAAGCTTTGGAGGAGAGCGTGCGTGAGGGCACTCTACCCAAATGTACAGAGGACTTGGCAGTGGTGGGATTACAAATATAATACTAAACCAGCATGGATTGAAGAAGGTTAATAATCAACTTAAACGGGAGCTTTAGTAAACTGATTATTGAGATACCAGAACTGTAAAAGCATTTTGATGATAAGATATCAGCTATGAGGTATTCGGTCAGTGATCTACACTCCATAAAACTCTCATTCATAATTAGCTCTGCCTCGAGAAGCACGTAATATTTATTTATGAGATGGAGTGGCAATGGAGAAACTGTTAGAGAAAAGATCAGAGCAGACTGGGGTCAAATGCATTATTTAAGCTTGCTAGCTAGCTATAGCAGTTACAGATGTACCACATTCTTATATTATTCCCTCAAAAGAAACAAAAACATGTTTATCAAATGGACATTTTTTTATATTAACTGTTGTTTCACTAAGCTAATGTTAGCAAGCTAGACAGCACGGGAAGTTAGCATCTTTAGCTAGCAACAGTGATAATGCAGAATAATCAGCCACAGGAAATTATGACAGCCTCTAAGAAAAATAACTTATTTCATTATTATTATTATATTGATCAACTTTGTCATGTTTCTGGAATGGTGACCAAGGTTTTCACCTGACACCATTAGCTATATTATATCCTCCATATTTCCCCAATGCTTTGTTCATCCATTTGTAAATCATTAATTCGTGTTAACTATTACATTAGTTAATGTCAATTCATGTAACCTTATTTAAAGTGTTACCATAATAATAGTAATAATAGTAATAATGAATTGCATTTAAACTCAACTCATCTCATTGTCTAAGCCGCTTATTCCTGGTCAGGGTCGCGGGGGGGCTGGAGCCTATCCCAGCATGCATAGGGGCGAGAGGCAGGAATAAACCCTGGACAGGTCGCCAATCCATCGCAGGGCACACACACCATTCACTCACACACTCATACCTACGGGCAATTTAGACTCTCCAATTAGGCTAACGTGCATGTGTTTGGACTGTGGGAGAAACCCGAGTACCCGGAGGAAACCCACGCGGACACGGGGAGAACATGCAAACTCCACACAGAAAGGCCCCCGGCCTGGATTCAAACCCGAGACCTTCTTGCTGTGAGGCGACAGTGCTATCCACTGCACCACCGTGCCGCCTTGCATTTAAACTGTCAAAAGTTATTTATAGTGGAGGGGAAATAAATCAAATAAATAAATGTGATAAATAAATCAATGGTTGGTAATTGTCAGAGCCATTTGTAAAAATATTGTTTTTTAAATTAGTTATAAAAAACCCACTATTTTATTAAATTGAGGAGATGCAAAGCACATACTGTAGCACTGATTGCGCAATAGTACTAATTAATATAATAATAATAATAATATACGCCATTTAGCAGACGCTTTTATCCCAAGCGATTTACAGTAGTAAATGTATACATTTTCAGTATGTGTGGCCCCAGTGGGGATTGAACCCACAACCTAAGCGTTGCCGACGCTGTGCTCTACCAACTGAGCCACATTTTTGTGGTTTTAATTTATGCATTTATCCGATTGATTCCCAGGCTGCGTCTCTTGCTTTGTTAATGATGGTGGTGTTGCCTTTTTTAGTGACGATTGTCTTGTAGTCTTCATAATATTCCATGATTAGTTGCTGCTCCCCCGCGGTAAACGACACTGCACGTTCTTTTGCTATTTCTGTCTAATCGAATGTTTCAATCGACATTCACTTACTCGGGCTATTTAAATAGTTCATGAACGCGCACGTAAGCGATTAGCCAAACCTGGCTTTCATCAGGCTTGGATTAGCTTGACCCGCAATCTAGTTTCATGAAACGGAATTGATCTACAGTTCGTTAGCCCGCTAACTCAAGTCAGGTTTATTTTAGTAAACCCGGATTTTCTTAGCCACCTTCGTGAAATACCCCCCAGGATTCGTTCCGAGTTTGCAAACACAGATTCTTATCTGCGAACTACCTAAACATCGTAGAGTTAAGTTACCATTTTGCTATGTTATGTCGACATTTTAGACCGATGTTTTTTTCTTCTCTACTACCACCCACTACAAACTTGTGGTTCATATGCACCATTCTTTGACCTAACCCACAGGTGTCAAACTCATTCCATCGAGGGCCGAGTGTATGCAGGTTTTTGTTGCAACCAATGCACTACACCAGGTGATTTCACTAATTAGCTCACTTCTTCAACTAAGGAGGGAACCCAATTGAAATCACCTGGTGTAATGCATTGGTTGCAACAAAAACCTGCATACACTTGGCCCTCGATGGAATGAGTTTGACACCCCTGACCTAACCAGAGTACCACGAATACTCAATTAGCAAAATATCAGCAAACATTAGTAGGCAACACTGCCGCTGATTATTTATTTTTTAAGCGTGCATAGCTGTATCCACGTCTAAGCTAACTAGCTAGCTGCCTATCCTAGCTTATCCTGCCAGGTGCTCAAAGACATGTGTCAATTGACCCTTCGCTAAACCACGCCCGCCTTAGTTACTGTTGCTAAGTCCGTCAAGCTTTCGGAGCCAGCATGGCGCTCCCACTGTCGCTAACTGCACTCCCTGGAGAAATATTGTCAAATTTTTGGAACATAGAAAAAGCGATTTCAGATAGAAACAGACAGAAGGGTCTACAATATGCATTTGAAGGTTATATTCAAGATATCACACTGACTCAGCAACAAAATGACGTAAAGAACATTTAGAAGCGAAAGCCTACAGATCAAAGAGTAAAAGTGAACCACCGCATCACCTGGCGATTGAGACAGAGGACAACGACATTAAGGAGCAACACTGTTCCTGTAAAGCTGGGTAGGTCTCTATTCACTATTACAATCATTAAAAAGCAAAAGCAGTAGGCCTATACAACGTTACATTCAGTAGTAAGTTAGCTAGCATTAGCTAACTAACGTAACATTAGTAGCCTATAGTGTGCTGTAACGACTCTGGTTAGCTCCACAGGTTTCTGCGCCCATCTCATCGGACTTATCCATACCCTGGACCTCTGTAAAGCAAAAAATATCAGCAGTGTGTCAGCCCAGTCCTCCACAAGATTTGGGTACTTGGGCTGGGCTTCCCATTGACAAAGTGCTGAAATAGTAATGAAAAAATAGTATTACATTTTGACATCAAGGTAACGTTACCCACTTGGTTTTCTAGAGCTTGACTGTAACATCTTAACGTTAGCAAACTGGCTGGATCACGAATAACAAAGCTAACATTTAGTCTAACTTTACCAACGTTGCAACCTGGAGCTGTATATCCAGACTGTAGCCACGTTAGCTTAGCTGGCTAACACTTTTCAGGATTTGATTTTGGTTTTGGAAAGGGAAAAAAAACCGTATATCTCCTTCCAACCTCTCTGGGTAACGAGTGTCACTGTTACAAGTGCCCCAGGCACAACGTTTAACCATACCTAGCTAAAAGTCCACAAAACCAGCTCGAAAATGAAGAAAATCTAAAACTTTTCCGTCGGAGTCAACGGAGCCCCGCCATGAACTGTCGGACCTCTGTCGAAAGCTTGACGGATTTAGCAACAGTAACTAAGGGGGGCGGGCCTTAGCGAAGGGTCAATTTAATACTGCAATGTGTGACAACCAAGGGAACATCAAAGGATTGAGAAATTATGCCATCATGTGGCTGGGATACTGCACCCACGACGATGCAGCTTTCTGATAGCCGTCAACTGTGTTTTATCCACATTCACCGGGTAATCTATAGATAAACTGTGGGTAATATATACATTCACCATCCAAGTGAGAAATCTATAGATTCCCCGTTTTTCTACATTTACCGAAACATATATACCAGCATTGTATTGACTATATTTGATCAAAATAAATGTAGACAATTGCGACAACATTGTGTTAAGGACATTATACATGTATTTGACACTTAACAAATATATTCATCATGTATTTTGCCATTTTGAATAATACATTTTTGTGTTTATACATACAATTTGTCTTTCCAAAATGTTCATCATTTAATCAATTTTCCACTCCTCTAGCAGGCAAAACCAATTGTTGTTGTAGGCCATTGCGGACCCAGGCCATTTGGGCACCCCTGGCATAGATAAATAGAGACTAATTTACTTCGAAGGTACTGGGTAAAGAATAAAACACTTCAAAAAGCACACCATGGTAATCTCATCTGGGTTTGTAATGTCTTACAGTGAACTGTTTATTCAACCACACAGACACCCATTGTTCACTCCATTTACCAACTTTATTTTAGATCATTTACTTAATTCACCAAGGAAAAATCTATATTTATGAATTCTTTGCTTTTCAATATATAATATTTATTTTGGTTCCATTGTAACATGCATTTCTCTGTGATGATGTAGGGACCAAATGTAAACTTAAATGCATTTCATTGATTAATTAATGAAAAAAATACATTATTATACTATGCTAAATATAAATTAAGACTTTAAATCAAATAAACCAGGCCTATATAAAAATCTAACTATGCTTACATTTTTTTATGAATATCCAGAATTCTTTGGTATATAAGTGTGAACACTAGCTTTTTATTTGTGTGTGTAGATGTATTTAATGGATACTAATGTGTGTGTCTGTGTGTATAGTGTGTACATATATATATAGTTAGTGTATACTGCATGTACAGTTTATGTGTGTATGTGTGCTCCTGTAATGTGAGGTCAGTCTCTCCAGGAAAGGAAGTAGATGTGACCGAGCCCGTCTCCACACACCAGCTCAGTGGGTCGATGGGGGTTCACCTCCACACTCAGCACAGGACCCCAACACACAAACACCCCCACCTAGAGACAGGAGAAGAGGAAGAGAGGTGGAGAAATGAAGACCAAGAAGATGGGGGAGGAGAGGAAGAGAGAAGAGGTGGATATATATAATATATAATATAATATATTGCATGCGTACTGTCATTGTCCTTAGCATGTCTGAAATATATCTGATGTGTAAAAACTCCCGTTTCAGTTGCCGACACTACTGATAAAGCCAATATTGTAGAGAGTGTGTGGATACAGAGGCTAGGGCAGGGGTCGGCAACCTTTAACACTCAGAGCCATTTGGACCCAGTTTCCACGGAAAAGAAAACACTGGGAGCCGCCAGTGGCGTAGCGAGCCACGTAAACGGCGCCCCATTTTCTGGCGACGGGGGGTGGGGGGGGTGGTACACGCAAAAAAAAGCTGAGACCAGTTCATGTTCGCGGACCGGGGCAACGCGGATTTTCGATTCAATTGGATAATTATAATTTATTTTATTTAAGCCACGCGGAGCCGCAGCACGCGGAGCCGCAGCATAAGGATGAAAGAGCCGCATGCGGCTCCGGAGCCGCAGGTTGCCGACCCCTGGGCTAGGGTCTATGTAGAAATGGTGTAAATGCAGAGTACTGCACCTGTTTCTTGGTTTGACGGTCCCACAGTTTGACACTCCTGTCGTAGGAGGCAGAGATGATTGTGCTGTCCGTCAATCTCAACGCACTGACCCGGTCACTGTGCGCCTATGGACCCATCAACACTACCATTAACACAACACCAACACCACACTACATCACCATTAACACTACCATTAACATCCACACCAACAACACAAAACACCACTCTCAACATTAACACCAACATCGACATCAACATCAATCATTAGCATCAGTTGCAACTATCATGCAGAAAATAAGTTTTCCCCAATTGTCATTGCATTTTATCATCCGTTGAAGGAGCTGAATTATGGTCAGTTTGGTGGATTGAGTGATGGTTGAAATGCAGAATGCCTTACAATTTTTTTGGGACTCCAGGAGCACAGATCTGGTGGCTTGTTGAACCAAATATTCCCCTTGGCATCTCCGCACACCACAAAGTCTGGAGTGAGGAAGAAGGGGAAGGGGAGTAAGATGGGTATCCAATGAAAGTGTGAATAAAATAGGCAGGCATTTTCATAGTCTGATGATTACAATAGATAAAATCATACATACAAACATTTTATACCCACAGTATATGTGTGTATATATACAGTGAATACTTTTATACCCAATGTGTGCGTGTATATATGTATATATATATATAGTCATGGAATCAAAATGGTAGAGACTTATTCAAATAGACTGACAGCTGTAATTGCTGTGAGAGGTGCTTCTACCAAGTATCAAGTCAAGGAGGATGAATACTTATGTAATCAATTATTGTCTGGTTTTTTATTTGTAATTAACAAAAAACTTTGGAGTTTGGACATTTGAGTATTTTGGGTTGATCAGTGGCAAGAAATCCCAATTAAATCAATTTTGATTCCATGATGTAAGAAAATAAAATGTGCAAATTGCCAAAAGGGATGAATTGTTTTTATACCCACTGTACATACATACATTCATACATACAGGTACTGGCCAAAAAGGTGGAAACACTTGGATAAATGAGGAACACAACGTTTATTGAAAGCAGGTGTTTCCACACAGTTGTTCCTGGCTCGGGTCAAAAATGTACAAAAATGCGGGACAAGACTGGTTGGCAATAATTATGGCTAGAATGGCTAGAAGATGAGACTTCAGTGACTTTGAAAGATGGGCGATTGTTGGGGCATGTTTGGCAGGAGCTTCAGTGATGAAGACTTGCTGATGTTTCATAAGGAACAGTGTCTAAGGTGATGTCGGCATGGAACTCTGAGGGAAAGACATGATCAACAAAAAGCAACTGGGCAACTGTGGTGAGAAGCGCATACTCCTGGGTCTTGATGTCCATGATTTTTAAGTGCAAAAGCAAAACAGGTCAGCAACTCAATCAATTGACTGCAATTTTCAATCTAGGGCATGAGCAGGCAGTTTAATAAAGAACGGTCCATCGAGAAATCTACAGAGCAGGATACCATATTGGTGTTTCCACCTTTTTGGCCACTACCGGTACATAGCACAGTGGTAGTACACATTGCATAGATGTGTGTGGCAGGTGTGCGGTCGAAGTGTGGTACCGCTGTCTATATAGATGGCTGAGATGGCGGCTCGGTTGTGTGTCTCAGCTTGGCTTCCAGTTTCCTCCGCACGAAGCTCAGTGCAGGCAAATGCAGAGTTTAACTGAGGGCTGGGACCCATGGAAAACTGGGGAAAGGCCAGATCATTACAGAGGGCACAGGCAGGATCACATGATTAAAAGGCACACTGGGAAGACCACATGATTACAGAGCGCACAGGCAAAAATCGTACGATTCCAGAGCACACAGGCAAGCTGACATTACAGAGCACACAGGCAAAATCTCACGAAGACAGAGCACACAGGCAGGATCACACGATTACAGAGCGCACAAAGCCAGAGTTGTGGGGGGAAAGTGAAGCTGAGGAAGAGGAGAATATTAGGAACAGGAGGCATTGAGGAAGCGGAGGATGTGATGAAGAGGTGAGGAAGAGGAGAAGCTCACGATGAAGGCCAGCTGGATATCCTCGTTTTTCTCCCCCACCAACCAGGCACTGATGTCACTATCTGGCTTCAGGCCCAGGATGCGCACGTCATTTTGCCAGCTGCCATGGAAACAACAGACTGCTGCTATGGAAACGACCCACAGCTGTATCTACCATGCACGGACACATACAGCCACCTGCCTGTCTGTCCATCCATCCACAACCACTTCCTCAGCTCTGAGGTCAGCCTGAACAGGTGTGTAGTTGTGCTTACCCCTCTGTCCATGGCAGCTGTTCTGATATGAAGTAGTTTACTTATTTATTTGGTGACTGTACCCTCTCTCTGCCTGTCTGACATTGAGGCTGGCTGTGTTGTACTTTACCTGTGTATTTGGTGCATGTACTCCTGTAGTTTACCTGTAGGTTTACATGTATTTGGTGCCTGTACTCTCTCTACCTGTGTAACATTGAGGCTGGGCTGATATGCAGTAGTTTACCTGTGTATTTGATACCTGTACCCTGTCTCTGCCTGTGTAACATAACATAACATATGCCATTTAGCACATGTTTTTATCCAAAGCGACTTACTGTAGTGAATGCATACATTTGAAGTACATGTGGTCCCAATGGGAACCAAACCCACAACCTAAGCATTGTCAGCACCATGCTCTACCTTCTGAGCCACACAGAACCACCTGTGTGGCATTGAGGCTGTGCTAATATTCAGTAGTTTACCTGTATATTTTATCCCTGTATTCTTTCTGTTCCTGTGTGACGTTGACGATCAGTCCATCTTCACAGGCTCCCAGTAGGATGGAGCAGAAGTACAGGAACCGTACTGGAGTATCCAATATGTGGCTTGACACCTTATACAGACTGTGCACAGAGAGCGGTCAGAGAAGGGCAACTAAATTGGTTTCAGGTATGAAATGTAAAAACATTGCTCCAGTATTGTACTTGGTCATGCCCTTTAATAAATGTTCAGAAGATGCATCAAACTGGAATGTTTCAGTGTCAAAGGAAGGGACACAAAACATTCAATGTTACGAAAGCAGAGCTGAGGTGGTTCGATAGAATCTCCATAGTCACCTTGCAGTGGTGTGAGGGGTCAGAGCTAAAAGGCTATGAACTCACTGTGCAGAGGAGTGAGGGATCAGAGGTTAGAGGCTATGAACTCACCCTGCAGAGGTGTGCTGCGGGTTCCAGACCAGTGTCCACACAGACACAGTGCAGTCAGCACAGCCCACAGCAAACTGGTCATCTGGCATGAAGGCCACTGCAGTAACCTCACAGTCACTCACCTGGGACCACAGGTATACGTAACAGAAATCAGGACAAAGATGAAAAGTAATCATTCCTGTGTTTGTGGAATGTATTGCTTGCATGTATATATGGACATTAGCTATGTTTGTGCTAATGTGCAATGGGGGCTCATTTTGGCTCTGATTTGTGCTAATGTGCAGGCCAGCTTTGGTTTTTGTTTTGCAATGGTTGTTCACCAAGCAGGACCAAACTGTGTTTTTTGGCGACTGGACTATATCTGAACCTTTCCTGGGTATTTATTTATTTTAAATTTTTTGTGACTTTAGTTTCATTGTAAAAGCATAGTGCACAGACACTAGCATTAATCCAGTATGCATTAAGGTGTGTCCCACCACATTCCAGTAGTTTCATAACAAGAGACAGTAGCGCACCTGCGGCATAACAAACAGAACAAAAACCAGTGCACATATACACTTAGTGGCCACTTTATTAGGTACACCTTTCTAGTACTGGGTATGGAACACCCTTTGCCCCAGAACAGCCTGAATTCTTCAAGGTAGATTCAACAAGGTGCTGGAAACATTCCTCTGGTCCATGTTGATTCCAGCACTATGGCACTATTTGTGGCAGTTTACCACCTGGCACTAAAACTTACTATATAGATCCAGCCATGCACACCCCAAAACTGCCACAACAGAAAAAACAGACACTGTATCAGGGCCAAACCAAAGGAAAAACATTGATGATGAAGATGCAGATACCTTTTTCGAGCACACCACAGAGTTGTCGTTCCACACCTGAACTCTGCCAGAGTCGTGGCCAGATATCAGCAGCTGCCCACAGGTCGAGAAGGCCAGAGCTGTAGCGCTGCCCCAGTGGCTGGGAGGAGTCTCTGCAAGAGGGAGCAGACAAAGACAATTTACATTTAGGAGTTTAGCAGAGGCTCTTACCTGTATTGACTTACACAGCTTACATTTTACATACAATCCATTTATGCCGCTGGATAATTACTGAAGCAATTCAGTAATCAATCAAGTACCTGCTCAAGTGTAAAACGGCAGTGTCCCACCAGGGAATTGAACCTGCAACCTCTGGTTTACACACCCAGTTCCTTAAACATTGTACTGGTGTCCAAAAATAGTGCCATAGTGCTGGAATCAAACCCAGGACCTTCTGATTACGAGAACAGTGGCTTTACATCGTTCGCGAAGGGGCGTATCAAAAAAGATAAAAACAATGTGGAGCCCAGCCTGACGGTCACCTTGTGATTAGCGTTGCGTAAAATCAGTCGATTCACCCTGAAAGAAAACAGCTGCAGGCTAAGATTACCCATTGCCGTGGCAACGCTCCAGGCCCTTAACGTGCGATCTTCAGATATGGTGAGGAACGTCGGGACTCCTTGCCTGGCAGCTAAGCCCCGTATCCCTCTGCTGTGGCCGGGTAGAGTGCTGTGATGATGTACCTACCCTCAGAGAAACAGAGCCGCATGATCCACAGTGTTCAGGTGATAATGAATTCATTAATATTCCTAATTTGTGAAAATCCTTTACAGTTCCACACATCATCCACTCCTCCCCTACCTCATTTGTACAGGTGCCTCAGCTCCTCGCCTCCCCTGTCATCTTTTCACCACATACTAAACTAGAACCCGTGCCGATATCCATGATATAACATGGCTTCTTGTTTTTTTTATAAAAAGGATATTCGTATAGACTCAGAAAGGTAAGACCAAAACATTTTAAATAGAAAACTGAGTAGAAGGTGTATCCTTCCACCAGCTAATTTATTTGGTCACAAATCAAAAAGTTAAATTTTTGAACTTGGCTAGCATTCACACAGAATCTTATTAGTCTGCATGTGAAACATGCCAAGAATATTGTTCTTTGTCAGGATTACTTATTGTTGTGGTTTCCTAACGGAAATTGAAGCCCCATCTCTAAGGGACTGCTGGAGAGAAACAACTATTTTTGTTGGCATGTATTGGTTTGCTAGCTAGCTAGTTAATCAATCAAGGTTAGCAATAAAATGTCTGTTTCATATCCAAACTAGCATAGGTGTCGTTCTGCCTGCATTTAGCAAATCGGCAATACAGAGCGCTGCTACTAGCGTGTAGTGGAGGCGAGGTAATCGAGAAGAGAATCTGCTGCAGGGATATTATTTTACTCACTATGAATTCTATAAACAATATTTCCGGCATTAGTGAGAACACTTTTTGGCCAAATTTAGCTTACAAAATAATAAATAAAAGGAAATGCAATGTATTACAATGTATGGTCTTTTATTCCTGAACCAACTCTCTGTTGCTTATGAAAAATATAAATTATATAAAATAAAATTAATAAAATATATAGAAATGTTTATGCATAGTGATTTAGAACTGTGATGAGCCACTTTGCCATGCATATATACAAAAATAAAGCATGACTGTCAGCCAATCAGAATCGATTATTTATCCAAGCCATGGTATAAGCTGGCATTAAACGACAGTATGGGGGCGGCGGATAGCGTAGCGGTCTAATGCACCATATTTTGGCTGGTCCGAAATGGTTTGTGGTTCGAAACCAGTCTCTAACAGACCGGCCCTGGTCGTCAGCCCCAATCGGGGGCTGCATTTGGCTGTCCGCCCCAGGGGGAGGGGGGGAGGTTGAGCAGGCTCGGGTCTGCCATGAAGCACATAAGGAGTTTCCAGAACATGGGTGGGCAAATTCTGTCTTGAAGGAAGTTCACAGAGTTCACTGCCCTCAGAAAATTAGGGGGTACGATACCCCGTTATACCACACCCAGAGACAGAAATGGCCAAACCAGTTTTACAAATATTAGTGATGTCCTTTATTGTCTGGCTGCCTTAGTGGACGCATAAACCTAATCACGATTGCAACTAAAAAGACTAATGCAGGAGACGATGTCAGAAGCTAAAGTACAATATATTTACAATGAGACTTTCTTGTATTGTTAGTGAACTCTTTGTGGTGATAGTGTAGCGATCTGTGTATATTAATTTTGCTGTTATGTACATGTGTGTATAACTACAAGTGAAATGTAGAATGAACTGCAATGGTATATAAAGGACAAAATAAACTTTTCACTGAATTTAGAGAATTGTTCAGGGACAGAACACAGTTGCAACTACAGTGTAATGATGGAAACATCACAAATTCTGAACCCATCTAGTTCATTTTACCCTTTGTTTGATGTTTTGAAGTTAACAGCAATTGTTCTTTCTGCGCACCAATAAGTGAAACACCGGACAGCCCACTTTGAAGATTTGGATGAGTTGAGGCAGCTGTATGGAATTTTAAGTGTCCATTTTTATTATGATTGACTGCTTACAATGTTTCATATCTAGGATGTTTATGTTAGTGGAATAATGGTATTAAAACGATTTACGAACATTCTTTTTAGCCATGCTTTATCGGCATTGCTTGGTTGAGCAATCAGCTCTCAAGACCAGAACTATCCACTTTATTAATAATAACTGAAGTAAGAGAGTGAGAATGCATGGCCGCCAACTTGTGAATTGAGGCCGCTGACATGATATTTACATTTAGGTTTATCCAGAGCAACACACTTCAAATTTGTACACGCACACTTATGCAGCAGGACATTTACAGAAGCAATTCAGATTACATATCTTGCGCCAGTGTTCCATCTGGGAATTGAACCTGCAACCTATGAGTACGAGCCCAGTTCCCTAACCATTGCACTAGACTGCCATCCCAGTGGCAATGCAGTTTACACCATGCATGTCACTTGATTGGGAAAATCCAATTACGGTTATGGTGAATAAGCTGACTTACTTTACCTTTATGCTGTGAAAACGGGCACACAAAATCATCAAACTCACGTCAAACGGCCGCCACAGCTTCACTGTTCCATCATCGGATGCCGTGGCAACCACCATATCCTCCTTGACTGAAAAAAGAGTGAGTACACAGAGGAGTATGAGACAGTAGGACCCATAGTGAGCGTGTGTGTGAGAGAGAGAGAGAGAGAGAGAGAGAAAGAGAGCGAATGCGTGTGTGTACCCGTGTTAGGCAGGACAGCACAGTGCTGAACTGGGGCGTGGTGCGCAGAGATCCTGCTGAGCTCCACTCCTGACTGCCACTCCCACAGAAGCAACTCTCCTTCTCTTGATCCACCAATCACACACTGGTCCTGAGGACACACCCACAACCAGAGTTCACACAACACAACCACACACTGCTACTCTGAACACTGCTCCACACTGCAGAGTGCACAGCTGTTTCACACTGCCCCCTGCTGTTTACAGTAACTCACCGCGCAGCAGAGAGAGGTCAGGGACAGAGGGGTGGGGATCTCTCTGACACAGCGTCCAGTCTGCAGATCCCACACACACACCCTACCATCACTGGAGCAGCTCACCTGCAAGATTAAACACAGAGTTACACACACACACACACACACACACACGCACACGCACACGCACACGCACAAATAAACGCACACTCACTCACCACAGTGGTTGGAGTCCAGGCACAGCCAGTGAGCCAGTCTCTGTGACAGTGCAGGAAGGACTGAGAAAGGGTAGGGGGGGAAGGCTGGACTCTCCACAGCAGGAGGGCCTGGAATCAGAGAACAACACTGACCATAGACACACACACATACTCATACACACAAACACACATACGCGAGCACATGCATACACACAGTCACTGTCCATCACACTCATTGCAGACCACGCTGCCCCAGCCTCAACCAACCAAGCCATGCCCCCTGCCGAGCCACATTCCTTACCCAGCCCTACAGCGCCACACCTCTTACCCATTCCCACCCTGCTGAGCAACACCCCTTACCCAGTCCAACCCTGCTGAGCCACACCCCTTACCCAGTCCCATCCTGCTGAGCCACACCTCTTACCCAGTCCCACCCTGCTGAGCCACACCTCTTACCCAGTCCCACCCTGCTGAGCCACACCCCTTACCCAGTCCCCACCCTGCTGAGCCACACCCCTTACCCAGCCCCACCCTGCTGAGCCACACCCCTTACCCAGTCCCCACCCTGCTGAGCCACACCCCTTACCCAGCCCCACCCTGCTGAGCCACGCCCCCTATCCAGCCCTGCAAAGCCACGCCCCTTACCCGGTCCTTTCCCCCGGACAGCAGCTCCTCCCCACTGGGGTTGAAGCAGAGACAGGTCACCCCCCCACTGTGACCCCTCAGCACCGACACCAGGCTGGGGTCACCCCAGGGGTCAGAGGTCAGCTCCTTCAGTGACCACAGAGCAATGGTGAAGTCCTCTGACAAAAAGAGAGATACAATGATTTAGAGAAAGAAAAAGAATGAGACGGAGAGAATTCCCATTTCCCATTAGGAAAAACAACCTTTAATTCAATCAGTGGGAAAACGGCAAAATCATCACTCGTCAAATATTTACAAAATAAAATTCAACAAGATTAATTTATTGGACAACTACTGTTTTTCTGAGTTCATACAGCACCATTTGACTTCAATGCTTGAACTGGCTGTACATGATTTAATCAAATTTGTTGATTGGCTGTGATTTATGATGGTGTGATATGGTTGGCTTTGATGGGTCACCTGATGCAGAGGCCAGGTAGGAAGAGGACTGCGCCAGAGCGAGGATGGGGCCCTGCTGAACCCCAAAAGTCCCTTGCAGCTCCATCTGCCACTTCTCCCTTCTCCTCCACACACTCAGGAGTGAGTCCCTGCCCCCTGTAACCAGCACCTCTGCACCAGTCTCCACCCCAGTCTCCTCTCTTGAATTCGCCCCTGTCTCCACCCCCTCGGCTGTCTCCGACCCAGTCGTTTCCTCCATCTCCACCCCTGACTCCACCCCTCTGTCTGCCCCCTGGATCCAGACCAGGCACTGTACAGACACCTTCAGGTCCTCACTGGCCCACAGTACTTCTCCTGCAGAGAAGACAAGATGTATGGCATTGTAGGACAGAGTTTAGAACAAAGACATGTGTATGTGTGTATGTACGTATATACATTTGTCCGTATGTATGTCAGTGTGAGCTTGTGTGTGCAGGATGAAACACCACACAGCATCACACACCTGATTCTACACAGTACAGCTTCACACCATCTCCATGGTAACCCACAGCAGCGTATCCCTCGGCAACCGCAACACAGAGGGCTGGGGGCTTTGTTGCGGAGTGACAAGAATTGGACTGTTTCTGTGGGACAAACCGAGATTCGTGACTGTCAAAACTGCAGCAACAGATTAGCACCTTTCACCTCTACAGATTTTGAGGGACCAGTGAAACTGTCTGACCTTGTCTTCTCCCAGCACAGCTATGGCCCGCCCAAGACCACCTGACCACAGCTGGACCTGGGGAGAGAGGAAGAGAGAGAGAGAAAGTGGCTATTTTTATTCATAATGTAAGTCTGTGTGTGTGTATAGAGTGTGTGTACTGTGTAGTGTGTATAATCTGTTTGCGTCTGGGCGTGTATACTGTGTGTATAGAGCGTGTGTCTATGTGTGTGTGTGTGTGTGCATTGCGTATGTAGCAGTACCCTCTAAAATTAATCACATTTTATTCACAAATAACAATACAGATAATGAGCTATATTTTATGCTCAAAAATTATATTCTTTTATCCTAACATAATTACAATACAACTGGTCAGAGAAAAAGACTGTTTAGATTTTGTTAAAAGTAATATTTTATTTTCCAAAATAAATATGTGGCACAATTATTAATACTAGCTAGACTTTTTTTGGCATAAAATATAGCATTATTTTATACTGTACATCCTCCTTTGCTCATCTTTATCAAGGGTGTGAATCATTTGGAGTGTACTGTATAACGCGTGTGTGTGTGTGCGCGTGCTTATCTATAGTGTGTGTGTTGTGCATGTATATCGTTTGTGTATAGCGAGTGTATGTGTGTTTGTCTATAGTGTGTGTATAGTGAGTGTGTATAGTCTGTGTGTGTGTGTATGGTGTCTCTATATAGTCAGTGGATATAGTCTGTGTGTGTGAGTGTAATGAGTGTGTATAGTCAGTGGATGTAGTCAGTCTGTGTATGTACGTATAGCCTGTCTGGTGTAATGAGTGTGTGTGTGTGTGTGTGTGTGTATAGCGTGAGTGTAATGAATGTGTGTGTATGTGTGTGTGTGTGTGTAGTGTGTATACACCCATGGCCAAAAGTTTTGAGAATTACACAAATATTAATTTTCACAAAGTCTGCTGCCTTAGTTTTTATGATGGAAATTTGCATATACTCCAGAATGTTATGAAGAGTGATCAGAGTCCCTCTTTGCCATGAAAATGAACTTAATCCCCAAAAAACATTTACACTGCATTTCAGCCCTGCCACAAAAGGAATAGCTGACATCATGTCAGTGATTCTCTCGTTAATACAGGTGAGAGTGTTGATGAGGACAAGGCTGGAGATCACTCTGTCATGCTGATTGAGTTAGAATAACAGACTGGAAGCTTTAAAAGGAGGGTGGTGCTTGAAATCATTGTTCTTCCTCTGTTAACCATGGCTACCTGCAAGGAAACACGTGCAGTCATCATTGCTTTGCACAAAAAGGGCTTCACAGGCAAGGATATTGCTGCTAGTAAGATTGCACCTAAATCAACCATTTATCGAATCATCAAGAACTTCAAGGAGAGAGGTTCAATTGTTGTGAAGAAGGCTTCAGGGCGCCCAAGAAAGTCCAGCAAGCGCCAGGACCGTCTCCTGAGGTTGATTCAGCTGCGGGATCGGGGCACCACCAGTGCAGAGCTTGCTCAGGAATGGCAGCAGGCAGGTGTGAGTGCATCTGCACGCACAGTGAGGCAAAGACTTTTGGAGGATGGCCTGGTGTCAAGAAGGGCAGCAAAGAAGCCACTTCTCTCCAGGAAAAACATCAGGGACAGACTGATATTCTGCAAAAGGTACAGGGATTGGACTGCTGAGGACTGGGGTAAAGTCATTTTCTCTGATGAATCCCCTTTCCGATTATTTGGGGCATCCGGAAAAAAGCTTGTCCGGAGAAGAAAAGGTGAGCGCTACCATCAGTCCTGTGTCATGCCAACAGTAAAGCATCCTGAGACCATTCATGTGTGGGGGTTGCTTCTCAGCCAAGGGAGTGGGCTCACTCACAATTTTGCCTAAGAACATAGCCATGAATAAAGAATGGTACCAAAACATCCTCAGAGAGCAATTTCTCCCAACCATCCAAGAACAGTTTGGTGACGAACAATGCCTTTTCCAGCATGATGGAGCACCTTGCCATAAGGCAAAAGTGATAACTAAGTGGCTCGGGGAACAAAACATCAAACTTTTGGGTCCATGGCCAGGAAACTCCCCAGACTTTAATCCCATTGAGAACTTGTGGTCAATCCTCAAGTGGCGAGTGGACAAACAAAAACCCACAAATTCTGACAAACTCCAAGCATTGATTATGCAAGAATGGGCTGCCATCAGTCCGGATGTGGCCCAGAAGTTAATTGACAGCATGCCAGGGCGAATTGCAGAGGTCTTGAAAAAGAAGGGTCAACACTGCAAATATTGACTCTTTGCATAAACTTAATGTAATTGTCAATAAAAGCCTTTGACACTTGTGAAATGCTTGTAATTATACTTCAGTATACCATAGTAACATCTGACAAAAAGATCTAAAAACACTGAAGCAGCAAACTTTGTGAAAACCAATGCTTGTGTCATTCTCAAAACTTTTGGCCACGGCTGTAGTGTCTCACCACACTGTCCGCCCCAGCGCTCAGCAGCAGCTCTCCTCTCTGTATGAAGCTCAGCACTTCTGCAGATCCCTGGTGAGCACTATAGCACCCCACACAGGACAGGGCTGGCACTGACCACAGTCTCACCTCCCCTGACAAGCACCCGGAGGAGAGGAGAGAGACAGAGGGAGAGAAAGAGAGGCTCCGCACTGACTGCTGATGGCCTGAGAGAGTCTGAGAGACAGAGAGGGAGAGAGAATTGAATTGATATAGTGAGAGGGAGGATGGGAAGAAGAGAGAGAGAACAAAACAGGGAGAGGTGGATTAGAGAGAAAGAGAAAAAGAAAAGAGAAAATACAGTTCAGTTCTTGTTGAAGTTAAGAACGTTTTATCAACACACCCGGCCATTCTTCCCCCACACTCAGCGCTAGTGTTCCCCCCCCCACAATACACACACACCTGCAGTGTCTCCCCCACACTCAACCCAATGTCACCCCCCTCCCCACACTTCACGCTCACCAGTGTCTACTACCCCCAGTGTCTCTCCCCACACTCCACACTCACCCCAAGTGTCTCCCCACGGAGCCAGTTCCACAGATAGACAACCCCATCCCACCCCCCCACTGCCAGCAGCTGGCCCTCAGGGTCAAAGGTCACACAATTCAGAGGGCAAGGGTGGGGCAATGTAGTGACCAGGCTGCCCTTTGTGGACCACACCTGGAAGTGACACAGGAAGTAATACATTACAGAATAAATCTAACCACACAAATTACACTCCAAATATAATCATAGGACACTATAAGCAAAGTCAATTTAAACTTTATACAAAGTCTCAATACAATTTACAGAGAAGAAAAAATATATATAATTAAATAAAAATAAATACATTTACATTTTAAGCATTTAGCACAAATACAATTATTAAAGCCATAACAGAGAGATGAAAACAGCAGAGATAAAAGCAGAGATTAAAAACAGGTAGGATGGGGGCTGTGAGATCGGGGAAGGGAAGGGCTAGAGCAGAACAAGGTACAGGGGAAAGACATGAGATATTGGACAAGGGATGACCGACTACACATAGCTCAAGATAAAAAAGATAAAATTTTAGTCTGGATTTTAGAACAGTAATTTCTGTTTAATGGCCATATCAGGGGCCAGTCACTCAGATATTTAAGAGGCGGTACATCCACTCTCTCACCTTCAGATTGAAATCCAGGGAGACTGTGGCCAGGTGCTTTCTGTCTCCACTGACATCACTTCCTGTGATCCTGTTGGAATGGGCATCCACACGGGCAGTCCTTGAAAGACAAAGATAAGAGGTAGAACCCTTTTTTTGGTTTAGTGATGCACACATCTGGTGTTGTGTTGAGCTCAGTGTTTAGCTTGTGTGTTCAGTTTGGTGTTAACACCTTAACACCACTTGCTGTGTAGTTGTGCTGTGAACTTGCTGTGTAGCTTGGTGTTTAGCATTGTGTTTAATTCTGTGTTGACTTTGGTTTTGAGCTCGGTGTTAAGCTTGGTGTTGAGCTCAGTGTTGAATTCAGTCACCTGCAGCCACTCTCTACATCCCACATTTCCAGTTGTCCATCATAGGAGGTGGATGCCAGAAGCCCTTCCCCCAGGAAGCAGCACCTGGAGATGCCATCACAGCAGCTCACGAGTGACCTCACTTCCTGTGAACACCAATCAGGACATAGCACAGGTCACTCCAACAACAATCAAGATTGTCTTAAAGGGTTTTCTTTGTCCTTTGTCACATTGAGGGTGAGGACCCCAGTGACGGCTTGAGAAGGCAGGGAGCAGGCAATTTTGTGTTTGGCAGGTGAGGTGGCAGATGTATTTACCTGTCCGGTTGCCCTGTGGATGAGGTGCAGGGAGCCGCGCTCAGTGCCCACAGCTGCCACAGCGCCCCCAGGGCTCACAGCCACACAAGTGGGCTTGGAGAGGAAGGAGGAGACCAGCTCGCTGAAGGGGGGGAGCAGGTGAAACATTTGCTTGAAATGGACAAAATCCTGCTTCAGGCTAAGGACAACAGTACAAAGACTGCTCCGATGCACAAAACAGTCGCGATCGCAACACGGATAACAGCACGTCAGACATGTGAAGAGAACATGGGCATCAATTCCATTTCAATTCAGTCAATTCAAGAAATTAATTGAAATTCAATTCATGAATTGAGAAATGCCCAAGATGTTCCATGAGGAGTTTTCAATGAATGATTTGAATTTCCTGAGCTGAAATGTAAATGGTGTTACCAGAAGCCATTACATGGATCATGCGATCATGCAGGGGGGGGCAGGGCTACCTGGCCTTTTCCCGGACCTGTTCCGGTTTATTCAGCCACCTCATCACGCGCACAGCTCCAGCTGCACCCCCTCGCTGTTTTCCCACAATGCCCTGTGACCAGGTGTGTGGTGTACTGCCTTCTGGCTCGTTGAGTGCCTGCTGCAGGAAGAGAGCCGGCCAATGGGAAAGCAGGGCAGCGTGGCGCTGCAGGAAGCTGCGGCACTCTTCCAGGTTGCTGGGAGCAACTGCTGTTGCCATGGAGGTAGAATTCTGGGAATCTTATGGAGCAGGATGAGAGAGCATTCATTTTAGCTTTGATTTAATGCTGAATCAGTCAGTGAAGCTTTACCCCTTTCTCTCGCTCACAGTGAAGCTTTACCCCTGTCCGTAGAGGCCTCATTGATTTTAGGATTGCTGCAACATGGTTTCTAGGAAATGCAGTTCTCAGTGGCTTGACAGTCAGAAAGACGGGGGGTGTGGATGAGCAGATGAGCAGACACTGCTTGGACGTGTAGTTAATAGCGTCTTTGTGGCTCACCAAACAGGCTGTAGGTCTCCAGGAGGTGGTGCAGGAGTCCATGGCGGACATTAGCATACAGGAAGTGGAAACTGGACAGCAGGACACTCACAACTGCCAACTGGCCACTGCTCATCTGAACCGAGGAGAAGAGAGAGGGGAAAAAAAAAAAAAAAAAAAAAAAACAGAACAGGAAGTTACATCATTGAGGGCCATGTAAATTCAACATCATTAGCGAGCACACATATACTGTATGAACACCACCAGAACCTCTCATTAAATAAAAACATAAATCCCCATCAATGATAAGAAACATCCATTAAACTGTGTTAAAGTAGCCACAGACTCTACCCCTCCTACAGTCAGTTTTTGTCAGTTGTTTTAATCTGTCAATTGTCTGTTTTGTCCAATAATAAATTTTTGGCCTTATGTGTTTTGTCTCACTTAAATTTTTAAGAGAACACACACTCTTAATATTTTAAGTACATTTTTAAAAAATTAAGTCTCCTCTGGAGCACGCACGTCGCACCATCCTCTGAAGCAGGTGCTCTTCTCTGAATCACGATTGAGTAAACATGGATGAACCTTCGGGAAGTGAGACACAGGTGAGACAGGTTTCAATTTGTGAAATTAGATCAAGAGTTCTCTGACTACTCTCAGGTTAAATATGGTATTCCACAAGGCTCAGTGCTGGGACCATTACTGTTCTCATTATACTTGCTACCACTGGGTAATGTTATTCGTAAACATGGTGTGAATTCCCATTGCTATGCAGATGATACACAGCTGTACATATCAATGAAACCAGGTGAAATACTTCAACTCACTGAATTAGAGGCTTGTATCTCTGATATAAAGAATTGGATGACAGTAAATTTCCTGCTTTTAAATTCAGATAAAACAGAGATGATGGTTTTGGGCCCCAAAGAATTAAGGAACAAGTTGGATCTGCAGTTAAATGCAGGTAATTGCATAGTTACATCAAGTCTAATGGTTAAGAACCTTGGTTTTATTATTGATCAGGACCTTACATTTGACACTCATATTAAAAACACTTCCAGAGTAGCTTTCTTTCACCTAAGATACATAGCTAAAATTCGGCACATTCTGTCATTAGAGGATGCAAAAACCTTGATGCATGCTTTTGTCGCATCGAGGCTAGATTATTGTAATGCCTTATTATCTGGCTCCTCTAGTAGCTCTCTAAAGAGTCTTCAACTAGTACAGAATACAGCGGCACGTATTTTGACTAGATCCAAGAAGTATGAGCACATTACTCCTGTGTTGGCATCACTACATTGGCTTCCTGTTAAATATCGGGCTGATTATAAAGTACTGTTGCTAACTTTTAAAGCAGTGAACGGACTTGCACCTTTATATCTGACCGAAATGATTGCCCCCTATAAGCCGACACGACTGCTTCGTTCACAAGAAGCCGGCCATCTATTACTCCCTAGAATTTTGAAAAGCACAGCTGGTGGTAGAGCCTTCTCTTTTAGAGCTCCTCTGTTGTGGAACGGTTTACCAAGGCATGTTAGGGATTCGGACACATTTTCAATTTTTAAGTGTAGATTAAAAACATATCTTTTCAGCCTAGCCTACTGCCAAACATAGTCTAGGTGGAGAGATGGAGAAGGCCGTGCCCTAGTGTCTTATGGAGTTCCATACTGTCACCTCCTCAATGTGTGACCACCACTGTTATGCTGGTTATCCTTGATCAGGTGTGGATGGTTTGGAACTCTCATGGCTGCGTGTTATCTCTGTCCCTCTCCTAATAGGTATGCTGCCATAGCTTACACCTGTCAGGGCTATCTGTATATTTCCTTCCTGCTTGTGCTCTTACATAATGCTACTGGCTATAGCACTGTTTTTTTTTTTTTTTTTTTTTTGACTGCATGTTCTCTTCTCTGCCTCGGCCTCTGACTCGGGGGCACCTGCCCCCGAGCCCTAGACCATGACGTAGTCTTTTTTTGGCCGGCCAGAAGAGGATGGGCTTCCCCCCTTTTAGTCTGGTTCCTTCCAAGGTTTCTCCCTACCAAGGGAGTTTTTCCTTGCCACTGTTGCCTTTAGGCTTGCTTTTGGGGGGTCTAGGCCTGGGTTCCCCCTCTGTTAAGCATTTTGTGATAATTCAATTGTGAAAAGCACTATACAAATACATTTGATTTGATTTGATATGACATCTCGCTAACTGTGGCAACAGCCAGCCAATGTACCAAAAATAAATCCTGGGTTCAAAGATCAAGGGTGAGGGGGCGGAGTCACTGACCAGATGGGAGGGCAGGTGAATGATGGCTTCGGCTTCGCAGTGAAAAAACGTGTCCATTGCCCCAGGGTCGCAGAGCGTCCAGAGACGTGCTGGGACAGACAAACAGACAGACAAACACACAGTGATACACACATAAAAACTGAATAATAGACAGACAAATAGCAATAGAACAATAGAAATGCACACATGCATTTATGTTTATTGATATTAATCATTAATCATTTCTTGCTCCCACTCATGTGTGTGAATGTGTGTGTGCCTGTGTTCAGACATGTACAGTGATGCTTGAAGGTTTGTGAACCCCTTGTGCAATCATAGAAAATAGTTTTTACCACAAAATCCTTTTTAATCAGAACCAGTCTTTTCTTAACTGAAATAAAGGGTCTATATTCACCAATTTCATAAAAATTGAGGAAATTGTGCATATAGTAGAGTAAAAATATGGAACAAAGAATTAAGTAAGAATAAAGTGAAGGTACAAAAATAAGTGAACCTCCTGTTGCCTTAGTTAAATCAAGTAGGTAAGTAGAATCAGGGGGTATATAACTGGGTACCAAGTTAGCCAATCCAAGGTCAGATCTTTAAGAAAGAGTTTGGGTGGCACTCTCATAAATACAGGTAAGAAACCTGGTCAGTTCCATGTTACTCATACAGGAGAATGCAAAACACACCATGCCGGGACCTCAGGACTCGGGCTCCATCAGTCCACTGTGAGACAAATAATATACAAATGGAGAGCATTTAACATGACAGCGACTCTGCCTAGAACTGGGCATCCTTCTAAAAGATCACCAAGAGCCACAAGAAAAATAATAAATCAAGTAAAAAGCAACCCAGGAATAACATCCAGGGATCTCTGGCAGGCGGCAGTGTGGTATAATGGTTAGGGAGCTGGGCTTGTAACGTTAAGCTTGCAGGTTCAATCCCCAGGTGGGACACATCTGCCGTTGTGCCCTTGAGCAAGGTACGTGACCTGAATTGCTTCAGTAAAATATCCAGCTGTATAAATGGATTGTATGTAAAGAAATGTGAACTGTAAGTCGCTCTGGATAAGAGCGTCCGCTAAATGCCTGTAATGTAATGTAATGTAATGTAATCTCCAAACTCCCGCACTATACCTGATGTCATTGCGCATTGCATTCTTATCGTCCATCAACAATAAGAAGAACGCTGAATAGAACTGCCATGCAAAGGTAGCCAGGAAGAGGCCTCCGCGAAAACCCACCACTGCCCACCACCAAAATAACCTTATCTCTACGGTCAAGCATGTCATGATACAAGAGTGTCATGATCTGGGGCTGCTTTTCTTCCTCTGGGCCTGGACGACTCGACATCATTAAGGGAACCATGAATTCTGAGGGATATCAGAGAATTCTTGAACAGAACATCAGGCCGTCAGTCCGAGAGCTAAAACTTGGCTGAAACTGGGTGTTCCAACAAGACAATGATCCAAAGCATTCAAGCAAATCTACCATGGCTTTGTTGAAATAAGTTTTGTGTTTTGGATTGGCCAAGTGCTAAGATAAATCCAATCAAGATGTTTATGCCAGACAGACCTCGAATCTCACTGAGTTGGCTGGGTTCTGTAAGGAAGAGTGGGCCAGAATCCCCCAAAGATAATGCCAGAGTCTGATCAGTGGCTATAGGAGACGTTTGCTTCAAGTCATCGCTGCTAAAGGAGTGCCATTATCAAACTATTGATTGAAGGAGTTCTTCTTTTGGAGTTTTTGTTAAATAAACCAGTTTTGTTAAATTAACAATGAAAATATATCATATTTATTTGTGTGTGTCCTTTATTTGGGATATATTTGTTAAGAATTGAGGTTTAGATAAAGATTTTATAGGGTTATTTTTCTATAATATATAAAATAATGACCACCCCCTGCAGGGTTCAGAAACTTTCAAGCATCACTGTATGTGTGTGTGTGCAATGCTGAACATGCTTGTGTGCGTGTGTGCATATGGTCCTCACCTGCCAATAAGCGATGCGCTCTGGTCTTGTCATCCTCTCCTGATAGGAAGAGCTGCTCAAAAGCCAATCTCACTTCAGGATTAGTTAGGTTAAGGCGGTCGTCCAGGCCTTGAGAGTAGGACTGGCCAATCAGGCTGCAAGATAAGTTCTCCTGTAAAATCTACTAACATGGGCATAACTGTAAATTCTTGTAAAATCTGTACTAACATGGCCATAACTGTAAACTCCCGTAAACTCTGTACTAACATGGACATACCTCTGTAAACTTCGGACCAGCTGGGAGAATGTTGCCATGGGGATGCGTTCCTGCGGTTTTCTGGCCAATCGCAGCATTTCCTGCCATGTAACCATCCCACTCACGGGGGCGAGTTCACGGCACATGCTCAGTATTGCATAAAGGTCTCGCTCTCTCAGTCCTACAACGGAACACTGAGCATCACCATGACGACACCGGATTCATCACAGCCACTGAGATTTTGCCCACACTACACTATTATCACTCTTTCTATAGTGTTCACATGGTTTGTGTGTGCACTTCTGTGTGTGTATAGTGTGTAGTGAGAATGTGGTGGGCATGTAATGAGTATGTAGCAAACATGTAGCGAGCGTGTAATGAGTATGTTGTGTGTATGTAGTGAGCTCGTAGTGTGAGTCTAATGAGCAGGTAGTGAGTATATAGTGGGTGTGTAAAGAGTGTAGTGAGAGAGTAATCTGCATGTAAAGAGCGTATAGTATGAATATAGTGTGCATGTAGTGAGCATGTATAGAAGTGTGTTTAGTGAACATTTAGTGGGAGTATTGGTGTAGTGTAGGTGGAAGGAAATGTGTATAATGAGCGTGTAGTATGCGTTTAGAAAAGTGTGTGTAATGTGCATGTGGTGAGCATGTCATGAGCATGTAGTGTGCATACTGTGTGTGTAAAGTGTATTGTGCGTGTAGTAAGCGTGCATTGTGTGTGTGGAGTGCATGTAGTTAGCACATACTGTGTGTGTGTGGTGAGTGTGTAGTTATCATGTATTGTGTGTAGCATGCATGTAGTGAGTATGTAGTAAGCGTGTATTGTTTGTGTAGTGAGTGTGTAGTAAGCATGTATTGTGTGTAGCATGCATGTAGTGAGTGTAGTAAGTGTGTGTGCACGTGTAGTGAGCTTGTAGAGCGTGTAGAGCGTGTAGAGCGTGTAGAGCTTGTAGAGCGTGTAGAGCTTGTAGAGCTTGTAGAGCGTGTAGAGCTTGTAGAGCGTGTAGTGAGCGTGTAGTGAGCGTGTAGAGCTTGTAGAGCTTGTAGAGCTTGTAGAGCTTGTAGAGCTTGTAGAGCTTGTAGAGCTTGTAGAGCGTGTAGAGCTTGTAGAGCGTGTAGTGAGCGTGTAGTGAGCGTGTAGAGCGTGTAGAGCGTGTAGAGCGTGTAGAGCGTGTAGAGCGTGTAGAGCTTGTAGAGCGTGTAGAGCTTGTAGAGCGTGTAGAGCTTGTAGAGCTTGTAGAGCTTGTAGAGCGTGTAGAGCGTGTAGAGCGTGTAGAGCGTGTAGAGCTTGTAGAGCGTGTAGTGAGCTTGTAGAGCGTGTAGACCTTGTAGAGCGTGTAGAGCTTGTAGAGCGTGTAGAGCTTGTAGAGCGTGTAGAGCTTGTAGAGCTTGTAGAGCCTTGTAGAGCTTGTAGAGCGTGTAGAGCTTGTAGAGCTTGTAGAGCTTGTAGAGCTTGTAGAGCGTGTAGAGCGTGTAGAGCGTGTAGTGAGCGTGTAGAGCGTGTAGAGCGTGTAGAGCGTGTAGAGCGTGTAGAGCGTGTAGAGCTTGCTCACCGCTGTGGCTGATGGTCAGTGCTGCTAGGGTCCAGGACAGGCCTCTGTGCTGGGACAGCAATCTGAGCAGCGCGTGCTGAACCAGCTGCCCCAGAGACTGGGGGAGGGACTGGAGGCTGTCTTTCATCTGCAGCACATCACCATCATCATCATCATCACTATCCCTATTACTGCTCCTCTGTAGTTGTGAGTCATGTGACTTGGTAGACCTCTGACCTTTTCAAAGACCGCAAAGCTCCTCAGCTCCTCACAGGCCAAATGCAGGTACAGTGGACTGACAGCACCTTTCTTCATCAACAGGGTCTGTAACTACACACACACACACACACTCACACATACTCACACACAAAATATGACACCCAGTTTCAGATCATGTTTTATTTGCAGCATATCTTTTTATTTTTGGGACCAACCTGGTTGTTGAAAGCAGAGTCACTCAGTTTCTTCCCATACACAGCAAGCTCTCTGTGAACAATCTCTTTCCTGTCAGGCATAGAAAGCGGTCCCAGGGGAAACACCAAGGAACCCTTCATCTTGGCCAGAGTGTGCCGGAGGGCTGAGTTTGAGGTGACGCTCAGTACCAAGGACACACCCTGAGAGATTAGGTAGGGTACGCTCCATGTTTACATGGCACGGAACAGAGTTCATCACACACACACACACACACACACACACGCACACACGCACACACACGCACACACGCACACACGCACACACGCACACACGCACACACACGCACACACACATGTGAATGCACACACACGTACATTACTGTACCTACCATCTATTCATACTATTGATTTGAAAAAAGAACTGAAACTTACTTTTAAATATATACTGTGCAACCACTATTTCTCTGTGAGAAAGCTGAGCTGAGTTTACTGACCAGAGGCAGGTGCTGCGGTATCCAATCAGACCTCAGCTGTCCTCCGGCATCCTGCACAAGCTCCACCCCATCGATCAGCAGGGCCAGTGATTGGTTCTTCCTGGCCTCACTCAGGGTTTTAAGTTTGGTGTGAAATTCTGCCAAAAGGTCTCTATATCAAGGAGATAGGCTATCAGCCACATTCATCTCTGTGCTGGATAGAGAGACTAGACTGGTTCTGTAGCTGTTCCCTTTGTGGTTTCCCATACAGGTCTCTTTGCTGGAGTGAGGCAGTGCACTACCCATATGTGCTTCAGATGAGACATTAAACCTAGGTCCTGACTCACTGTGGTCATTAAAGATCCCATTGCACTTATTTCAAAGAGTAGACGGTTCTACGGTGCCCAAGCAAAATTCCCACCCCGACTCTATCAATCCAGCCAATTAATCACCCCCAGTTTAATTGGTTTAATAATTCACTCCCTCTCTACCTTCCTCTCCAGGTGAGCATTCTGGGGCAAAACATTGTGCTTCACCCAGGATGGGACTACACAATTATGGTGGTTGAGATGAGCCAGTCATAAATTCATGAAAGACAGACAGAACAGCCAACTCCCCCCTGCCACACACACATACACACATACACATACATGCATATACACATACTTATAAGATGAAGGGAAACAAGTCTCCTCTCCTTTCCCTAGCCTCCTCCTCAGCCATTGGATAAGGCAGTGTAGCAGCTGCTCCACACTGTGTGCTGATTGACTGGCAGCCGTAAAGTAGGAGATGACATCACACCCTGGTGTTTTCTGAGATCTGTCAGGGCTCCTCAGTGCATTAGCCAGGGCAGCCTGCAGGAAGGAGACTCCTATTGGTCAATGCATCACACAACCTCCTATTGGTCAATGCATCACAGTCTTATTGTTCATTGCCTCATACAGCTGTGTATGTGAGTGGACAAGTTTGTGTATGAACAGATAGCATGTATGAATATATATCAATGTTGAGTATGATTTTGTATGTTATCATAGTTACCATGAACACGGTCTTGCCCTCTCCAGGACCTCCCTCCACAAGCACCACACCCCTGGCCCCGCCCCCACGCAGCTGAGCATCCTGAACTGTCGCGATTGCCGTGGCGATCAGCTTGCCCCGCCCATGACACTGCCGCTGCTGAGCGTCCTGGTACACTTCCTGTTCCGTGAACTCTGACCCCGACTCGGTCTCATCCACTTCCTATAAGGGCACAGAAACCCAGTTTACACTGTTTATTGACTCCAGACCTTTCAAATTAACCATGGCTTGTCATCATATACATGAAATATCTGTGAAAATGTCAGGTATAAGCAAAAGTTGTAACAATTTACATTAAGTTGCACCTATTCCTGTGCAGTTATATTGTAACTAGTTTGGTAAAAAGTGGTTATTATTAAGCAACTGCAATGTAAGAAAAACAGATAGCAGTGTTCTTAAATACACATGTGAAACAAGGCCAGCCCTGTTACATGTTAGTTATCATTATAAATGATATTACAAAAAAATACTTAATATAATTAGATCAACTAACATGTAACAGGGCTGGCCTTGTCTCACATGTGTAATTAAGAAGACTGTTAGCTCTCCTTATGCATTTCTTACATTGCAGTTACTTTATTGGTAACTGCTTATTACCAAAGTAGACATGATATAACCACACAGGTATAGGTGCAACCTAATGTAAACTGTTACCCAAAAATAATGAAAGATAATTCAATACATATTTCTGGTCTCTGACCACACTACAGAACGACAACAGAGACGAGCTCTCTCTCTCAGTGGTATTGGAGATTGTGAGACTCAGACTCAGACTCAGACTCAGACTCAGACTCAGACTCAGACTCAGACTCAGACTCAGACTCAGACTCAGACTCAGACTCAGACTCAGACTCAGACTCATTCCCACAGCTCTCTCTCACCAGAACTTTAGAGTTACTGACCTTAATGAAGAACTTCAGCAGCACACCCCAGAGGTCTTCCAGCACTGCATTCCCAAACTCCTCCAGACCTTTCACATAGGGCTTCCCATCAGCAACACCGCCCCACTCACACGGGTAACTGAGAGAGAGAGACAGACAGCGACAGAGATGGAGAGAGAGACAGAGATAAATGCTAAAATATGAAATGCTCATAATGCTAAAACAACAGATTAAACATAATTTTCATTCACAATATTTATATTGTTAGTACTCTGTATTCAACATGTATAATACGCAGAACTCACTCTTCGGTGACTTTGACTCCACTTCCAAGAATTCTGTTTTTCAGGTCTGCCATCTTAGACTCAGCCTCCTTTGACTCAGATGCAAAATCAGCCCTCCATGCAACTGGAACAGACCTGAGCAATCATAGAGAGAGAGAGAGGGGGAGGGGGGAGACGCATGATGCCTTTCTGATTAAGCTTCATGTTATCAAGGTGTTATTGAGGTGTTATTAATGTGTCATGGACTTTTAGACTCAATGGTGTGTGTACCTGCAAAGATAAGGTAGACAGTAGAGTGTGTGTACCTGGACAAGTGAGGTAGTGTGTTGAGCAAGGTTATTCAATTCCAGGCCTTGAGGGCCGTAGTGCACGTATTTGCTCCAACCATGGACTATGCCACCTGATTTCACTTATAATTAGTGGAGAAAATACTGGAGGCTGGAGAAAATAACCGCAGGCACTGCAGCCCCCAAGGCCTGGAATTGAATAGCCGTGGTGTAGAGTGTGTGTACCTGGACAGGTGAGGCGCTCTGAAGTAGAAGATCATGCGGCTCTGAGCTGAATCCGGGTGAAGCTCCTGGAACTGCCGAATCTCCATTTCTGTGATGGACAGCCCTGCAGGGGCAGAGCTTACCTGCCGGAAACAATCAATGAAAGCTGAATGTGCAGAAAGAGACACAGAGAGAGGGAGAGAACCTGATGGACATTTGAAGAAACTAGTGGGATGGCAGGGAAAACTCACTAGCAATAGTTTTTTTGTTTTTTGGGGGTTTATCTTTATTTCTTTATCTTGGGAGGATATCTCAAAGATAATATCTTTCTGATATCTGATATCTTTCAGCTAAACTGTTCTTGACTACGGTTAACACTTTGTTGTACGTCGCTCTGGATAAGAGCGTCTGCCAAATGCCTGTAATGTAATGTAATGTAATATCTTACCCAGTCATACTGTGGGAGTTGTGGCAGTGTGGGCTGGGGGGGCACCAGGCCGTATCTCTCTCCCAGAATTCCGACCAGCAGCTGGCTGTGGCAGACCTGGTCCAGGCAGAGCTCCAGGGCGCGGCCGGCCTCCTCCTCTGTCACGCCCCAGCGCAGTTCCACCTCCTGCAGGTAGAGGCAGTGGGGGGCAGCCCGACGACGAAGTTCAGGAAAAACGCTGCGCACCAAAATGTCTCTCTCCCCGTGCATGTCCCTGAACGTGGAGGAAATGAAAACACGCACCGCCCGCCACCTGAGAGAGAGACAGAGAGAAGAGGTCCAATCACACACAACGTGATGAAAGGGTGTCCTATCATATACAGTGTGGATGAGAGGAGGTCCAATCACATGCAGTGTGAAGGAGAAGGGGTCCAATCACATGCAGCGTGGAGGAAGGAGTGTCCAATCACATGCAGCGTGGATAAGAGAGGGTCCAACCACACACAGCATGGAGGGGGGGTCCAATCAGGGTGTGTGTGTGTGGATGTGTGTTTCCTGCATACATATGTTGTGTGTATGCGTGTACTGTACCTTAGTTTAGGGGTGGCAGGCAGAGGACAGACAGCAGTCTCTATGCCAGCCTGCTGTTCGGCTCCCTCTGGTGGAGGGATGCTGTGCAACTTATCAATGTGCTCCACGTGATCCAGCAGTCTGGCCGAGCCTCTTTCTGCCACAAATCTGGAGAGATAGAACCAGAGGGAAGGAGAGAGTGAGAGATGGAGGAAGAAGGGGAGAGAGGTGAATGACGAAAGAATGAATGAGTGATATAATTTGCATTACAGGCACCTTTAAAACATGCAAACCACAGAATACATGTGATTCACAGATTACAGGTACTACAGCTCCCCCAGTGTCTCTGTGAGCTACTACAGCTCCGCCAGTGGGTATGTGCGGTACTACAGCTCCCCTAGTGGCTATGTATAGTACTACAGCCCCCCTAGTGGCTATGTATAGTACTACAACTCCCCCAGTTTCTTTGTGCCAACGGCTCTTACCTGAGGGTCTGTTCACTAAACCCATGCAGCTCCACGGAGTTCCTGTCTGTGCTCTGCAGGGGGTCTCTTTCAGTGCCGATCCCTCTGAAACAAACAACCAGATCCACATACACACACAAACACACACACAAACACACACACAAACACACACACGCACGTGTGTGCTCATCCACAAACGTGCACACACACAGACACACATGCAAACACACACAGACACACGTACATGCACACAGACACAAATCAGTGGAAGGAATAAAACATTAGACGGAGAGTGAAAGACAGATGGAGCAAGGGAAAAAATCCTGCGCTCTTGATCTCTGACCACCCGCTCCCGCCCACATCATAGTAAAGATATCCGCAAAAGTTATGTTGGGTCCCGCGGGAAACCAGTCCCATTGCAGGGCTCTATCGTCCTAGCAAGTGTCTTTAAGCAGATTCATTTCTTTTTGCTCACCATATTTGAAAGGTAAGGTGTATTTAAGAGTAAATTGTATTTAAAGGCACAGCAGATTTAAAGGTAGGGCAATACAAATCAAAGCATATGTAAAGTTAAGGCACATTGAAAGGTAAGGAATATTCAAAGGAAACAGGGCTTTAGAGGTAAGGTTTGTTTAAAGAAGACATTTGAAAGTTCAACGTCATACCGAGAGTTCAGGAAGACTTTGATGATGAGGGTTTCAGTGCTGATGTCTTTGCGGTACTTATTCAAAATACAGTCCAGGTTATGGAGAGAATAGGTCCCTCCCAGGAAAACTATAGTGTCCACCTGAAAAACAGGAACAATCATAACACAACACAGCTCAGCGTGACCACCCATCCTTTCAACTACTGTACCTGTCCTCCCACCCACACCTCTTCTCACTTGTCAGTACAGACATCAATCTATCTATTCATCAACCAGTATACCCATCAGTTGATCTATTCACCAGCCAGTATACATATCAATGTATCTATTCACCTGTCAATCTATTCTTCAGTTGATGTAGAAACATATGAGTATGTGTTGGAGTAGTGGGGATTGGAGGGTGTTAACTTCCTAGCTTGGCTATGTTGTGTTCTTTGCATATCCACAGGTCCTGTCCTTGCAAGGTAACACTTTGAATCAAACATGTCACCACAAATAACAAAATATTCAAAATTTGAATTCAACAGAGCAAAGATGTATCCCTCCTTCAGTAAACACTGCCATCCCTCTATCTATCCTGTATCAATTCACTCATCTCTCTTTTCTAAGGAAGGTGAGATAGTATCACCGGGAGGGGCTGCGCACTACCTTGGTCTTCCTGGAGTCCAGGTTGTGAAAGAAGGTTGAGTACATTTCCATCGCGCCCGAATTCATCTGCAGGTCCTGTTTGACAGGGAGAATGTTAGGCCCTCTATGTAGGAGTGTGTAGCAATATGTGTAGCAGAGTGTGTAGGAGTGTGACTAGCAGCATGTGTAGGACAGTATGTTGCAGTGTGTGTAGGAAAGTATGCTGCAGATTGTGTAGGAGTATGTGCACCAGTGTGTGTAGTAACGTGTGTAGGAGTTTGTAGCAATGTGTGTAGCGCTGTGTGTAAGAGTGTGCAGTAGTGTGTAGCATTGCATGCAAGGCAATGTATACAGGTGTGTGTAACTGTGTGCATAGAAGAGTGTGTAGCAGTGTGTGTGGAACTGAGTGAAGACATTCCATTTGTATTCAGGAGAATCTGAAATGTCACAACCAGGGTATGCAACAAATACTGGCATCAGCATCTATGCGTATATGCGTATAACTGTACTGTACTCAACTGTTGAGAACATGAGCTCGTATCACATCAGAGTTGCCCATATGGCTGCAGAGTTACAGGTCGACTGTGTTCTAAGCCTATGTCTCCAAACAGGTCATCACCAGCACACGTTCAGGTTATTTATATTTGAGGTTATTTAAACCTCAGCAATGGATGTAGGGTGTAAAATAGTGACTGGCTCTCGTGTAGTACTGTGTGTGGCTTGTATTGTGTGAAATCAACACTGGCTCTCATGTAATACTGTGTTTAGCTTGTAGGGTGTAAAATAGTCACTGGCTCTCCTGTAGTACTATGTGTGACCTGTAGGGTGAAAAATTGTCCCTGCCTCTCCTGTAGTACTGTGTGTGGCCTGCAGGGTGTAAGATAATAATTTGCTTGCTACAGTTCCGTGTGCATGTGTGGACAGTATAACAGTGGCACGAAAGCAAATGGGAGGGAAAAAATTGTGAAAAACGAAACAGAAAAAAACACCAAACACCAAAAACACCAAACAACCCAAACTAGCCAATCATAAGTCAGCCTCACCTTCACTTGCTTCATTACATGCCTCACATTATCCAATAGGTCATCAGATTTTAGGTCCATCTTTTTGTAACCATGATAGCCGGAGAGAAACATCTGGGCATGCTCACTGCAGTAGCCTATCATCAACCCCAGCAACAGCGCCACCTCCTGGAACTGAGAATGACACCATTAAAAATGACCATCTGGACCTGTAAGCATTAGCCTTAAAGGGATATTCCACTCCCTTTAAACAATAGAATAAGGCAGGAGTCCTGGAAATCTGCAGGGTACGCTGGTTCTCATTGTTATTCAGCAATCATTGTTATTCAGAATTGGTCATTGAAAGTGATCCATTAAACAGTTTATTACACAATTAATACACTCAAAACTGGGTCAAAACCGGTTGCTGATTTTAAGGTGAAAACAAAACCTAGGGGTGGGTGATTGGAGATGGGGTGAGTGGGTGATGTAGTGGGGGGGGGTGATATAGTGGGGGGTGATATAGTGGGGGTGAACAGGTGATATAATGGGGGTGAGTGGGTGTGCTGGAACAGAAGCGAATCTAGGCAGGGAAATCGGGGTGATTAACGGCCATGCCTACTGGCAGGGCAGCTAGGGTACACAGCTGTGCAGTATTATTTAATTGTGCCTGTGTGCTCAAAACTGCTCTGCTCTTTTAGTACGTGGCTGGAACACGGAAGCTGAATGCTGGCGAGGGAGAATTGTGACCGAAATTGTCAACTGAAAAGTATGTGTTTGAATGTCTAGTGTTTTGCCGAAAGGAACCTTTTGTTTAGTATATTATGACTTATTGCTTTTAGCCAGAACCCATGAGGGGGATGGGCAAAGTTTATTTTGTTAAGTTATATAGCTTCAGTTCTTTTTTTCTCTGTCTCTCCCTCTTCCCGTGGGAGGGATAAAAAAAAAATCTGATCCGCAAATCGAGAATTCCATTCCCTGCGCCCTGCTGTTCTGTTCAAATCCTGGTTGTGTCGCATGGCATGTGACAGGGTGATATATTGGGGGGGTTAGTGGGTGATATAGTGGAGGGTGATTGGGTGACAGAATGGGGGCTAGGTGGGTGATATAATGGGGGATGAGCAGGTGGATGATATAGTGGGGGGTGGAGTATTACAGAGGGGGTGAGTCGATTGCAGTCAGACTCGCTGCTTGACTGGCCGTCTGGGTCGGGGGGGCAGCAGAAGTCCTGTTTGGCACTCCACTCTGGGTCGTCCCCCAGGCACATATCACACAGCAGTATTGTCCGGCCCGGTAGCGGGGGAACGTTGTACCGGCACGAAATCTGAACCGCTCGCTCCAGAGCCTGCCGGTACCGATCCAACAGCTCAGCAGAACAGCGACTCGGACTGATTGAGAGAGAAACACACAAGCACGCACACACACACACACACACGCACGCACGCACGCACGCACGCACGCACGCACGCATTACACCCTTGGGTAAATTTGATAGTTTACTGCGTTTCACATCTTAGATGTTTATGTTAGTGGAAGGAGCAATGGTATTAAAATGATGTACAAACATTCTGTTTAGCCGTGCTTTATCATGAATATCGGCACTGCCAGGAAGTCTGGTTGACCAATCAGCGTCCAGGACCAGAACTAGCCATCTTATAATCAGTGAAAGTACCTGCCTTTCTCCATTGGGCCCTTCTGCCCGTTTCATATTCAGTGGCAGTACCTGAGTTTCTGCAGCTGGGCTTTCTTAATGTTGAATATTCGGGAGACAAAGGGCACACCCAGGGCCACTCTCAGCCTCCGGCGCCCCGCTGTCTGCCAGTCCATCTGCTTGTACTTCCTGCTCTTCGGCAGCTTCTTCAGGATGCCCCGTAAGACCTCCTTAGAGCTAGGGGCCTCTTTCACTGTCACACAGACAGAGATTTACAGATGGGGACCGATTTCATTGTCACACAGTGCAGAGATTTACAGATGGGGACTGATTTCACGGTCACTCAAGCAGAGAGTGACAGGACAGATGGGGATTGATTTCACGATCGTACAAGCAGAGAGGTACAAATAGGGAACTCTTTCACTGTCACAAGCAGAGTTATAGCTGGGGACCAATAGCTGTGTCTCAAACTGAGTACTTCCAGCTCCGTACTAACTTGCTTCTGAGTTCGCACTGAGTTCATGCCTGAAGTGCTCACTCTGGAGTATGGAAGCACAGTAGCATGGGGAATTGTGTTCCGAAATGGGAGGCACATCATGGCAAGCTTTGACTCATAACCTTTAACCTTTGCCTGCTTTAAGTCACATAGAAGACGAAAGGAATGACAGGATATTTTCCCATCAGAACATGGATCGATGCATACTTGAAATGTTGTGTGAGCTTGTATGAGTGTGTGTCTCACCTGAGTTACTGAGCTCCAGAATGGCCTTGTAGGCAGAGAGAAATCGAAAGGGAAATTGTCTGCTCCGGATCACTGACTCCTGCAAACACAAAAACAGTGTGTGGGTAGATAAGGAGTCTTGTAAACAAACACCTTTATGAATATCTAAGCCTCCCCAGGACTCAACTTATTGGTCGAACTCTACAGGAACATTCACCTTATTGGTTAACCTGGCCAGGATCTGGCGGTGATGGCCCTCACTAATGCCCTGGCATATCATGTTCCGCAGATTCCTCAACATCGCCATGAATGGTAGAGATTTTCTGTCTGTGCAAACCAGAAACAGGCAAACAGTCAACACAGTCAACCTTGTGTGCTTGCATATGTGTGTACATGTGCTTGTGTGCGCTTGTATTTGTGCGTGGTGTAAGCATGTGTGCATATGTGTGTGTGTGTGTCTGCGTGCATGGGTGTATGTGCGTATGCTTGTGTATGTGTGTATGTGTGTGTGAATGTAAGTGTATGTGTGTTTATATGACTGTGTGAGTGTGTGTGTCTGTGTGTGTATATTGTGGAAGTAAAAATGTTGTATTAAGTTGGAATGCTAGAGAACATCCACAGGGGACATGCAGACACTAATTAACTCAGTGGGACGCTGCATTTGCTGTCCTGCGTGACACGGGTCTCCGTGCAGCTGTTCGTAATTAAAGCTTTAATACTGTTTAAATAAATTCCCTCTGATCCTACTGAGTTTTAATTTCCACGACAATATATATGAGTGTGTGAGTGTGTGTGTGCGTGCGTGGGTGTATGTGTGTATGCGTGTGTGTGAATGTGTATGCATGTGTATGTGTGTGTATATGACTGTGTGTGTGTGTGTATGTATATATATATATATATGAGTGTGTGAGTGTGTGTATATGACTGTGTGAGTGTGTGTGTGTATATGAATGTGAAGGAAACCTCCGCTGTAATGAATAAATCTCGTTTTGCTTATGAAATGTCTCCATTTTGCAGTTGTTAATTGATTAAGTTATCGATTATTGGCGGAGTGGAAACCCCACACCCATGGTTGCACTACAGTGTGTATATATATATATATATATATATATATATATAGGAGTGTGTGAGTGAGTGTATGAGTTTATGTAACACACCTATGAGCCCCTCCCAGGTGCTAGCCTGGTTTCCTTGCTGACTCAGGTGCTGCTCCCAAGTGTCTGGCTGCTTCAGCTTCATGCGCTGCCCCGCCCTCTCTCTCTGCCACGCCCCTCTCAGCCCACTGCGCGAGAATGCCTGAACGTCCCCTGGGTACCTGTACAGGAACGACCACATTCCACTGAGCACTCGGACAGGCCCACTGAGCGCCTGCACACAATGTACAGACAGACACTCTCATTCAAGTACATGGAACCACTCCTTACAAGTGTAAAGCTAAAATACTTTTAACTGATTAGCTGAATACAGATTGTATTTCTAATAGTTGGTTATTGAACCTCAGAGTGAGGTGAAATGCAGAATTTCCACAAAACCATCTTGTGCGATGGGGTATTATCTGCCCTATCTGTATGTGCTCATTAATAACGTCACCAAATTAGCACATAATGTCCTGTGTTCCAGTTACGAGGTGGTCTGGGTGGACAAAAACGCAAATTAATTATCTCACACAAAACCTGCACAGCACCTAATGTTTTTATTGACACACCCCACATTGCGCTGCCCAACCCATGTTGACACAAACACCTTTATTGCTGACCACAACTGCCAAACTAGAAAATATATACTCTGTTGGTGATGGCCGAAACTAGCAATTACACTACCGTCCTGTATGCGTTTTCACTACCGTGCATAGGATAAGTGTGCAGGGCAAGTGCATGTGGTAGAATACGTAGGGTACAGTGTGCAGGGCCGTGTGTGGGGTAAGTGTGTAGACTAAGGGTGTAGGGCACAGCCTGTCACTGTACGTACCTCTTCCCCAGTAGAGGCATCACGTGCTCCGCTGGTTCCCGGATGTGCAGACGCTGGATCATCTTCTTCAGACTGAACACACTCGCTTTCTTATCCACTGCACTGCGCTGCTGCCCTTTCAGCTGCACACAATCATATACAACACTCACATATTCCTACCGTATGCCTGGATCAGCCCAATCATATATAACAGTCATACAATACCCCTGGATCAGCACAATCATATACAGTATAACACTCACAAATTTCTGCAGGATGTCTGCATCAGACCTGAGGTAGTTTGCCCACTTCGTCCACTGCTCAGGAGAGGGTTCCTGTGAGAAAGGGAGAGAGAGAGGTGGGGGGGCAAAGGACTGCATTCCCGGGATAAAATAATGGGGTCAGATGGTCTGTGCATGTGTGTGTGTGTGTGTGTGTGTGTGTGTGAGTGTACCCATGAGTGTATGCATGTATGCGTGTTAGTGTGAGCATGCATGTATTACCACGGCTTTGGCTTTGCTTCGGATGCGGTTGCGGTTGTGTTTACATCGCTGTTTGCGGGTGTTGTACTTGGCTATCTGGTATTCGCTGAAGTGCTTGAACTTGTCCACTAGGGCCTTCTTCAGACAGGAAGGGAGGCAGCGGCCAAAACACTAAAGAGAGAACCGCAGAGAGTAAGAAAGATGCCCAATTCTATTCCAGAATTTTTTATTTATTTGCTCAATTCACTCGCTATCCTCACTCAGGAAAATCCACTATAAAGACTCAGATTGGTTAAAGGCCCTATTTTGAGAGCAGTTCTGTTTCTCTTTAGGAGGAGCGGAGCTGACATCATTGTCCATTCACCCTCGCTTTCACACCCTCCAATCGCATTTTTTTCAGATTTTTTCTAGTCTTTTTCTCCCAATTTAGTGGCCAATTATACCCTCTATTTATTTCGATTTGCTCTCCCCACACAAGTTCACCACTCGTCTCTACGAGGCAAGCTAATTCTCAGAGGGCAGCGAATTCCACTTCCTTCGAGAGGGAATTCGTCCACCCAAGTTCTGTAGACACCCTTATGTGCGTCGCAGCTTCGCCAGCTCACCCTCCCCCCTTCCCCTGGGGCAGACACGCAAATGACACCCCTGATCGGGGCTAATGGCCGGGGCTGGTCTATAGCTGGCAGAAACGGGGTTCAAACCGTGTCCCTGATAGACAACAAACACTCGTATCAGACCAGCCAAGATACAGGTACGTTAGAGCACTATGCTATTACTCATAATTTTAAAATGTTAGCTGACTAAATGTTAGCTAACCTAATTGATGAGCTGGCTTAGAAAAACTAGAAAGCAACTAGAATTAGGTACTGTTAGCAAGTACTCTTGAGGGGAATCCTAGAAGCACAGGGCTCGTATTTGTAATAATAATTCTGGAAATACTGTATAATGTAATGTAAATGAAAAATGTTTATTAATGATCATTTTAAAAGGGCACGCACTTCTTTTAAACTCGACACACACACACGCACACACGCACGCACAGACACGCGCACGCACACGCACACACACGACACACACACGACACACACACACACACACACACACACACACGCACACACACGCACACACACGCACACACACGCACACACACGCACACACACACGCACACACACACACACACACACGCGCACACACACACGCTACTATATTGTATTCTGAGTTTTGGAGCCAACATGGAACCAATTACACTGCCCGTCCAAAAAAAAAAAAAGTCACACTCTAATATTTCGTTAGACAGCCTTTAGCTTTGATTATGGCACGCCGTGGAGAGTCGGACCGCTGCGCAAAGTCTTCTCCAGCACATCCCAAAGATTCTCAATGGGGTTAAGGTCTGGACTCTGTGGTGTCCAATCCATGTGTGAAAATGATGTCTCATGCTCCCTGAACCACTCTTTCACAATTTGAGCCCGATGAATCATGGCATTGTCATCTTGGAATATGCCCATGCCATCAGGGAAGAAAAAATCCATCGATGGAAAAACCTGGTCATTCAGTATATTCAGGTAGTCAGCTGACCTCATTCTTTGGGCACATAACGTTGCTGAACCTAGACCTGACCAACTGCAGCAACCCCAGATCATAACACATACTTGTACGGTAGGCACTAGGCATGATGGGTGCATCACTTCATCCGCCTCTCTTCTTACCCTGATGCACCCATCACTCTAGAACAGGGTAAATCTAGACTCATCAGACCACATGACCTTCTTCCATTGCGCTTCTTCCATTGAGTCCAATCTTTATGCTCCCTGGCAAATTGAAGCCTTTTTTTCCCGATTAGCCTCACTGACAAGTGGTTTTCTTAAGGGTACACAGCTGTTTAGTCCCAATCCCTTGAGTTCCCTTCGCATTGTGTGGAAATGCTCTTACTTTCACTATTAAACATAGCCGTGAGTTCTACTGTAGATTTTTTACGATATGATTTCACCAAACGTTTAAGTGATTGCCGATCACGATCATTCAAGATTTTTTTCTGACTACATTTCTTCCTCGAAGATGATGGTTCACCACTATCCTTCCAGGTTTTAATAATGCGTTGGACAGTTCTTAACCCAATTTTAGTAGTTTCAGCAATCTCCTTAGTTGTTTTCTTTGCTTGATGCAGGCCAATAATTTGACCCTTCTGAAACAGATTAACATCTTTTCCACGACCACAGGATATGTCTTCCGACATGGTTGTTTAAGAAATGAGAAGCTACTCACTGCATCAGTTAGGGTTAAATAACTTGTTGCCAGCTAGAACATATTAATCACTGCAGTAATTATCCAATGGAAGGCTCTTACGTATTTGCTTAGTTAAATCCAGGTGGTGAGGTTTTTTTGGCCAGGCAGTGTATATCGGCTGTACACATACATTCAATTTGATTGTTTTTGTATTTATCAACTAGTTAGCATACACTGGTTAATTAAACAGAGATACATTGAGATATAGAGAGAAAGAGATGAGAGAAATGGATAAATCAGCTCATTGTTGTTAGCCAACTAGGTCATTACCCTACGTTCTAACAGCGGGCAATTCGGCAACGAGTTATCGGAAATGCATTGATTCTCTATGAGAGTGAGCGACTTCCGGCGACTGTGGGCAACATGTCCCATTTCCCGATTTGTCGGTGTTTCGGTGTCCCAGAAAAGTTCAAATTTCTGAACTTTCGGCAACGCGTTGCCCGGTAAGAGCCATGTCTTGCTCTTTTTACCTTCCACGTGGAAACCAACACAAAACCGACATTTTGTTCCTAGTTCCGACAATTCAACATGGAGGAGAAACTGATAACAGCGGTCTGCAGTACCCATACTTTATTTAATCCTAAAAGCATAAATATTTATAGCTAGCTAAACTGATATGGCCTACATACATCTTATTTAATGTTTGTGTAGGTTAAAAGGCTATTTTTTTTATCGCATGGGTACGTTTGGAAAACGCACCGGAGAGAAATTGCGAGCTGTTTCCAGCGCAAGTATATGGCCGTAATTGCAAAAAGCCTTCCGAGTTTGAGTTTGCGGTTCATAATTGAAGGAAACAATACTGCTAGCCAACTAATATTTCTAATAAAGATTCTCAAAATCTATGATGAACTATTCGTTTACCATGCCAAAAAATTGTAAGCACGTCGGAAGCATTTTTGAGGACGCCAGTCAAGCGTGGTGAACGCCCACTGGGCAATTTATTGCCTAGTATCGCCCGCTGTTAGAACGTAGGGTTAGCCATATCAGCCAGTTTGCTACCCATCAAGCAACAATCTGGAGGTTAGCCACTTAGTGGCTAGTAAGCTAACATACGGTACTTCTGTCTGCCTTGCTTGTTAGCCAATATTAGCTACCTATAATAGCTGTACTAATTTTATAGATATATATCACTGTTAGATATGAAATTGAACAGCACAATATTTTTGATGCTGTATGTTATTCAAAAGCAGGTTAGATAAGTTACTAGCTGACCAGCTAGATGCAATTGCTTGGTTTGGGTTTTGATGACAAACACCTAGCTACAGAAGTTCAGTAGTCACCAACAGCATCACCTCACTAACAGCATGATGTCAAAAATAGCATAATGTCACTAAAGCTCACCGTGTTGTAGAGTCTTGTCACTTCCAGCCAATCTGAGGGCAGCTGCACAGCCGCGCAGAAGTACCTGCGCAGGTGAGACTTGGTGGCTGGCAGACTGGCAGCCATAGCCAGCAGAAAGTTGGCTGTGATGCGAATGTTCAGCTCCTGTCTGGTGTACACTGCCACCTGGTGGACAGGAAGGTGGATGCACAGCAGCACGACGTGTCAGACACAGGAGAGCCACCACTGCCATATCAAGATTCAAGATTCAAGATTTTTTATTTGTCACATACACACACGGGGTGTGCAGTGAAATGAAAAGTGGCAATGCTCAACGAAAAAGTACAAAGGGCAACAGTACACAGTATTTACAGTAAAGACATATGGCTTGTCACTGTGTGTTTGTGTATGTGTTTAAAGTATTGTGTGTGTATCGCATGTGTAGTGTGTTGACCTTCAGGATGAACTCAGGATCTCTCATGGACACGTCCTGCACAAGGCTCTTCATCCTCATCCAGAGACTGTGCTCCTCCTCCCAGCCTTCCTGCCCTGGAGGGGTCTGCTTATTCACCAGTGAACAGCAGACTGCATTCAGTAACAGGTACTACATAAGGAGGGGACAGAGTGTTAATGCTCTATTTACACCCATTGATACACAACGGTTTTTATACACATATGCAGCTATTAATAGAAGCTATAATAAATAGCCTCTCCTAATATGTCTAATATCTGTGATATATTGTGTGTGTGTGTGTTCCCTCACCTTTTTATCCTTCAGTTCTTCCTCTTGCTCATTGCTGCGTTCCTCAACCTCCCCAAACTCTTCATTCTGTGGCACTGGCAGCTCTTCCTCTTCCTTTTCCTCACACATACACAGGTCTGGGACAGACATCGCTATGGACACCTCATCTGGGTCTTCAACCCAGCTATCCTGCGCTGAACCCTGCCATTCCACAAAGAAACATACATTGTAGTGCATAACACACTCTCACACAAACACAGATGCGCACACACATGGCACAACACGTGCACACTCACACACACACATACACTCACACACAGCACCACAGCATGCACACACAGTAAGAGACTAGTCAGAGGATGATCAGATGGGCGAGCATGTGGCCAGACAGACAGGGAATTAGGCTCAGGAATTTAAATGCAGGTGAGACATGGGTAGGGCTATTGGCATGGCAATGATAAGAGGTAAAACAAACTCCCTCTCTTTTTTTATGCCAATGATCTCCTCTCTCGTATGAGAACTCGCTGCCCTAGTCCGGCCAGTAGCCAGCACTGCACTGCCTCCGAAACCTGTCACCAACGCATGACCACTCATATATGCAGCAAGTATTTCCTTCGGCTTTTATCCCTCCCCCAAGGGGCGGACAGCTAATTGCTGCCCCCTAGTGGCACTCTCGGCCAGAGCCGAAACCACTGGTGACATTCTGATTTTAATGGAGAGGGGTGAGATTGGAACAAGGGAGTTGAGACACTTGGGAGACAGAGATGAGACAGATAACATACCTGACTCCAAACTTCCATGGGAGACTGAAGATCCTCTGATGAGTCCAGCATTGCTTCCTCTGGCCTTGGCCACCCTCCCTGCCCCTCCTCACCACCAGCTGGGGGCTGAGCCCAGACGGGAAGCAGGAGCCCAGCAGGGGATGCCAGCATGGGGGAGGATGAGGTGGGGGGGAGTGGGGCGCTCTGGAGGAGGCGGTTCTGGGTGCTGAGGAGGGAGGAGAGGAGGGAGGAGGAGGAGGAAAGCTGGAGGGAGGTGTTAGTAGAAGAGAGGTGTGAGGGCTGGAGTGCTGGGGAGGAGAGCTTGCAGGCCCATGATGGTGGAGCACAGTGGGACTGTGGCAGGGCAGGGCTCTGGGCAAAGGTGGTGGAGGCCTGGGCCAGGATGCGGTTCTCCAAGCTCGGCCTGGTGTAGTAGAGCCCTAAGGAGATAGACCCTCTCTCAGGCTCTGACCTCCCCTGGAGCGCAGCCTTCATCTCTCCACTCAGATCAAAGGGGGTGGGCTTATGGCTGCAGAGGGGACCTGCAAATAAAAATGGGACAGTGCAGTTTCTTCAAACTTTTAGAAGCTAAAACAATATATTTGATCATAATGTATATATCAGAGGTGGCCAGCCCCTGCCCTGGAGAGCCAGGTGTAGGTGGAAGTTGCCCATGAGTGCTGGTCTGAAGTCAGCTTTGCAGTTTTCTTGCTGCTGGTTAAGGTTAGGATTAGGAGTCTGGGGAACTTCTGCCTCAAGCTAAAAATCAGCAACCAACCAACATTTCCTCCATCATTATGGGATACAGTCTGAACAACGGTTGCCAGGCTGAAGAAAAGGCACGAGCTGGCCACAGAAAGCTTCCCTGTGGGCAAAACAAATAGGCGAGCTCCATCTCAAAGGAAACGGTTCATTGCCGGTCATGGCTGGTCCCATAGTTGTGGGCGGCAGGCTCATGGGGGAGGGTGAATTGAAGAAATAGAGGGTATAATTAGCCACCAAATTCAGAGAAAAACTGATTTTATTTTTTTATTTTTTTATTACACACACTATTTTAAGGTCAATCCCTCCCTCTTAGTTCGCTGCCGTAGCCCTGTGACCGGCAGTGACAAAGGCGAAGTATCGTCTCCTCCGAGATGGCACTCGCCAAGCTGTCCCCGTACGGCCGGGGAATCAAACCCCAACCACCGTGGCCAGCGTCGGATGTTGAACCCACTAGACCACAAGGCCAATATGGGCATTTCTAATCAGGAATGAGTCCAAATCAAGTAGATGCATAAAACTCCCATAACATCAAAGATCCACTACCATATTTCACCGTAGGTATAGGGCGTTTACAACATAAGTGCCCTTCTTCTGATGCAAAAAGCCACCGCTGGTGTGCATGGCCAAAAAGCAACATTTTGGTCTCATCTGACCATAATACCTGGTTCCAATTGGAGATCGGCACTGGAACGCTAATAGGAACTGGGTGTTATGGTCAGGTGAGACCAAATTTTTGCTTCTTCTTGGCCATGCACACTAGCAGTAGCAGTGTTAGCATAATGGTTAAGGAATTGGGCTTGTAACTGACAGGTTACAGGTGCGATCCCAGGTAGAGACACTGCCGTTGTACCCTTGAGCAAGGTACTTAACCTGAATTGCTTCAGTAAAATATCCAGCTGTATAAATGGACTGTATGTAAAGAAATGCGAACTTGGTAAGTTTCTCTGGATAAGAGTGTCTGATAAATGCCTAAAATGTAATGTAAATGCAGTGGGTTTTTGCGTCAGAAGAAGGATACCTATTTTGAAAAGGCCCTATATCTACGAAGTGTGTTCACTGCATTATGACATAGACTATCAATCAATCAATCAATCAATCTTCATTTTTGTATAGCGCCATTTACAAACAGGTTGTCACACAGCGCTTCACAATTGGCATTTTCCAGAGGGAATCAAAAAACCAGAAAACCATGACTATGATGTGAATGTTAGGCCTACTCTGCTTTCACTTGTGTGCATTTTTAATATTTTTGACCTGAGTGATAGACACACCACTGGTTATGTTATTTTATTAAAATGGGGGACTGCCCCCCACATCTGGTCTACTTACTTATTTGCCGTATGCGATGATATGTGCGCATTAATAATGTCACCAAACTAGCACATTTACATTTTTTTAATTTAGCAGACTGTTACGTTCCACGTGTATGTGTGCTTTTGTCTTCTCTGTTTCCGTGTTCCGTAGGAGTGCCATCCGCCATTCCATTCGCCTTCCCTACTGTCAATCATTTCTGTGTCCTGGTCCCGCCTCCACCAATCACCTGCCCTTCTATAAAAACCCCATGACTGCTCCTGCAAGATCCCTTTTGCCCTTTTGCTGTTTGTTTGCTGAACGTGAGAGACAGAGAGAGTGTGTGACCTTTGAAAGTTTGTTAGTGAAAGTGTATGGTTAAGTTTGTTTGTTCCCACTTAGGCCTTGGGATAGGTAAGAGGGAGGCCTCCATACATTTTCATCGATAGGTCAATCCTGTGTATAGAGACATTAGGAAAGGGGTGGTTGCCATCTGTGTACCTTTGTTTACGGGTAGCTAGTGTAGATTAGATAGGTAGACTTTTATTTCGTATAAAGGTTTAGATAGTCAGCCTATCTTAGTTTTTGTTTGTAGCTAGCCTGTTCTGTTTTACTAAGTTCATTTCTTTGGCAACACCCGTGTCCCTTGGCCTTGTGTCTTTGTGTTTGTATTTCACCTTTGTAAATAGCCTCACTATTGTCTGTAAATATATGTATATAAACACCGCCCCTCTTGCCTTGTCTTTATTATTTACCCTCATAATTCGTTCATGACCCGATCCAATTAAGACTTATATGTTATGGTCTCCCCCGTACCCCTAAAAGCCGTCGGGGTCGTAACACAGACGCTCTTATCCAGAGCGACTTACAAGATGTGCATTAATAACACATGCACAGGCAAATGCACATAACACTGCGTTTGAGTTAAATGGTGGTCTTGGTGGACAAAAACAAACATTTTTACATTTTACATTTACATTTTACAATTTGTGACAATTAATAAATTATCACACACTAAACTTGCACAGCACCGAATGTTTTTATTGACACATCCTCCACCCTCCATTGTGCTGCCCAACCCATGTTGATCCAAAGGGAATTACTGCAGACCACGAAACTACCAAACCGGTCGGCCCAGGTGCGTTTTGTCTAGTCCACACCAAACTAGAGCACTGTCTTACTCTAGTCCACACCAAACTAGACCACTGTCTTACTCACTAGTATCTATTCAGAGAAGAAGCATCGCAAATCCACTGATAAATCATACATTGTTTGGCTGGATGGGCACTAAATACCGATGTTTATACGGGCGAATTAATATAATACAAGGAATAGTAGTTGACCGCAGTGCCTATTCTAAAGTGATGCAACTCGTGAATAATTGGCGCAAACACAAGACATGTAGCCTACTCGTATTAGGGTGGTCACTTCTGTGCCAGAGTTAGACTAGTAAAGTACCTAGCTCGATTCGGACCTGCCAGTGGCGAATAGGAATATATCAATGGGAGTGGGATGAACGTGACTTGTCAATCTCCTAATTATCTCCTCAACAAATCGTTGAGTGTTTTAGAAACATGACAAGTTTAGGGTTGTTTTATTGGGGGGAAATGCTCAAAATGTTATATAATGACAAGTTTATAGGGTTGGACACTGAAGCTTATGTGCCCGCCGTCAAATTGTTCACCACCGAACTTCTTTATACAAGAATTCCACTCCTGCGTACATTTTATTTGAAGGCCGGAAATCCAGACCGAGTCGGGAAATAACGCGGAGTTATGGTCTTTCTGGTTAATGTCTCCGGTTATTATGAGGAATAATAATAAGATGTCGCTCCTTGACAGTTGTTGTTTAAACTATTAAAACTTCTACTTTGTTTAAACGCATTCATTTCAGCTGTTTAAATTCAACTTCTACCCCAGCCCCTAGTCCTGAATGCGGTAATTCGGCAACACTGCACTGCACCCACGCATTGAACAATGCCTTGATAGGATAGTACGAGACCCACAGTCCACTGGAATCTGGTTATAGGTGTTGCCACAAATGCAATTGGTGTTATGCCACGGTACAAATCGCACAACCTTTTCCATGTATATATTCCAGCAGTATGGTGATGTCACATCAAAAATGGGGGTACTCCCTCTCTCTGCCTCTAATAAAAAGCGCTCAACGCTTAACGACACAATTTGGCATGGATGAATCTTGTCTTACCGAGACTGTCGTGCGATGTTGGCTGTGATTGACGCTGGTGTCCTTATATAACGTTGGTTCCCACACTATGTATCATATATTTTGCAGTACTAGAAAGTGCGTTGTTTCCTGTACAGGGTAAAGTCCGTAGCTGAGCGACAGTCATGCAAGAAGCTTCTTTTATAGGCTGTCGTCATTTACCGTAAAGCCGGGAGTAAGAGCGAATGACAGTGTGGCCACGGTTTACATAAAGCAGGGTTACTCAAATCACGGTTAGTTCACACTCCTTTACCTGGGAGTCAGGTGTGAAGACACTGGCCAATCATGTGCACCAATTGTTCAAATAACTACCTGAGAGAAAGAAAAACAAGGACCGAATTTACATTCGTGGGCCAGATTTGAGTAACCCTGACATAAGGTGTGGGAACGCCCCCTCACCAATTATAAATTGAATTAATCTTCTTGATAAAAGATAATCAAACCAATTCATAAGATTTATTCTAACAAATGATTTATACCCTGCCCAGTTCTGTAGAAATAACATCTTGAATATTTTTGACCAACCAACAGTATCTAAACTGAGATCAAAGTTCTTCAAATACCCAATCCCACCCAAAGCAAAAGAAATTCACTACAAAATAATGAATGATTTATATCCTTCCAGCGAGTTTTTAAGATTAAGATTTGGCTTTGAGAATAATGAATGAACTTTTTGTAGAAGCAATATTGAAACAACAGAGCACATCTTTGTCTCATGCTCTCATACACAGAGATTCTGGAGAGAATCTTAAACCTGATTCTTAAACCGAAAAAACAGAAATACCTATTTTAGAACGTAAAGATATTATTTTTGGTATCTTATTAATAGACAAAAAAGTGGACCTAATGATCAATGTTTTGTTAAGCTTAGCCAAATTCTTTATCCACAAAGCAAAATTCATAAAGACCCCACCCATCTTCAAATGTTATCATAACGAAATTAAACTCTTTGTTAAGTCCCTGAAAATGATGAAATCCAAATATGCTAATAATTTATATTTATCATTAGGTAATATTATGAACAGTGTAATGTCTTAAAAATAACACTTGTGTAGACACATTTCAAACTTTTACGATAGGTATATCTCATTTATTCTGTACACTGTAATTTATATTTTTGTTATTGCTATTTTAATTTTTAATTATTTTCCTCCCATAATCTCTCAAGTAGGCTACTCATGTATTATGTATTATTTAATGATTAATTTATTTTTCTTTCCTTACTTTATCCTTCTCTGCATGTGTGTCTAAAACGACGTACTCTTGGAATGTATATGTTATATTGTAATGAGTGCCTTATTGTATCATTTTCGAATAAAATCTTCTTTTTTTAAATGACTAAAAAAAAGGTGTGGGAACGCGATCCATTTTTCGTGGGCAGAAGTTATACACATGGTGAAACCCGGTTTATTTATTTAATGGTTAACGAAAATAAAGCATACATACACGAGGTTTGATTTAATTTGGTTTTATTTCTATCTCGGAATGAATTGAATGTGACTCATGAAATAAAAACCAGGTGGACCCGAGTGGAAAGGTTGCTCATCCAAACAATCATTTACAGGAACAGTAGCCTACAATACGCGCGCACCCCCTCTCCAAAAATAAAAAGTGGTAAAACAATTCAACAAAGTCTATTGCCGAAAAGTTTATTCCAACAAACCAAAGGTTTCGCTGATATAGCGCACCTGCCCTTCAGACCTCCCAAGCTATAACGATATACAGCTATAAGGATATATTAACTAATAAGTTCATTAAACAGCTTCAATCCTTATTGGAATGCTGTTATACACTCATTGAACTGTTTCTATTGGGATAATGAACCATTCTTAAAAAAGGAAAGCCTCCGGCTCTTTAAGAGATGAGACGGTCGAAATCTACTCCGCACTCATTTTTATTGTAGGCCTACACAATGCAAGTATCAGTCTCTGCAGGCCGGAGTACGGGGCGTGTCGAAATAAATGGGGGTGCCGAACGCAAGGGGGCGTGTCAACAGCACATTTCTATTGGTCGATACTTCGGTCGGTTTCAGTGTTCCCCAACCACCGGGCCGCGGCCCGGTACCGGTCCGTGAGGCATTTGGTACCGGGACGCACAGAAATAATACAAACGTTTTAATTTCATTTCCATTTTATTGACTATCGCAGTCTGCAGGGTGTTTTATTTTGAAAAATGGTCTTGCATGAAACCGGTCCGTGGTGCAAAAAAGGTTGGGGACCGTTACATAATGCTATCCCATAAAAACCATTCTCTAGAGAAGTAGGCGTATCGAAAGCATTTTTGGTCTACATATCGAAACCATATTTCTACTGGTCGGAAATTCCGTCAGTTACGCGTTATCCAATTTCAATCACCGATCAAGACGCTCATGTTCATATCTTTCTTTATTTTCCACTGCGAAAGTCTCAGAAACGGTGCAATCGCAGAGAACCGCTACATTTATACCAAACAAATGCTCTTTCATACAAACCTTAAACTACCAAAGCCTTTGTTCGTTGTTAGATTAATCGCTACACTTTTACATGCACACCATATTCCTGTATTAATCGGAATAATGACAATATTCCGATTACGTATGAGTCATGTAAACGCCTTAACCCGATTGCCATAACCCGATTAAGATCATATTCTGATTACTAAAAACCCGAATAAGACCCCTGGCATATGCCTGTATTAACCAGATTATTGGGTCATGTAAACATGTTAGTTGGAATATGCCCCTTAACGGAATATTAATTTACGTCTGCGCATGTTCATTTTGCAAGGAATCTGGGTAATTTAGCTTGGTTGCTATAGCAATAGCTTTAGCTAGCAATTTGGCAACATGGCGAAAAGCACTCAGAAAAGTAATCACTTCTGGAGCGAGGATGAGACAAATTTATGTATTCAAATCATGAAAGATCTAAATATCATGGAATACATCGATGGGCGAAAGCACCGCAATAGCGATATTTTTAAAAGGGTGTGCGACAAACTCAAAGAAGCAGGTTTTGTGCGCACTGCTGACCAGGTCAAACATCGGTGGAAAACCCTCACGTTCTCGTCTGCCATGGTTGAGGATGTGAATGAGAACGAGTGTTCTTGTTACATTATGATGTAGAAGTGCTAAGAAGACAACACAATATAACGCAAAAGCAAGCAAGCTGAGTACCCAGAAAGCCCTTGCGCGGCACTACATCGCTGGTTTATTCGGAATATGCCGATTAACATGTAAACGGGAATATTCCCGTAGCTCAACATTCTGCGGCGCATGTAAACACCTTATTCGGAATATTGCCTTAACCTGAATATGGACCTTAATCGGAATATGGTGTGCATGTAAACGTAGTCATTGTGATGGGAGTGTTGTATGACATGTTCAAAATAAAATGTAGCCTATTCTTGTTTTATCATTACTGAATCCTCCTCTTCGCATTTTCATGGAAAATAACATTAATAACCAGGAACGCCTGCGGGATTTTCTCCCAAGGTACGCAGGTGCGATAGATAACGTTTGTTAGTTTGTTATAGAATAGTTTGCAATTAAATTAAGACGCCTGGGTCGTTTTGTTTCAAATTCAGTTGCATTTCTGTTTTTCCTGTCCGAAACCTGTATTTGTTATTTAATATAATAAAAAAAGATAAAAACCTAGAGGCTGCGTACTCTGCATACAGGTGCGTACCTGGAGAGATAATACTACAGGCGCCACTGTTAATAACCATTCACTGAAACAATCAATCTCAGTTTGCAATGTTTGACATTATTTAGGCTACATTATTATCGTTACTGTTGTTGTAAATAGCAGCAAATGGTGATTGCACACCAGACTAATTATCTTTCGTTGAGTAATTGTACAGTGGATTTTTTTTCAGTTTTGATATTGAACCCATTCATATCAAGACAGAGTTTAGGTCCCATAGACCATGACCAATAATATAATCTTGACTTTTTGATAACCTCATTCATATTACCAGTATAGCACATTACTCCAGCAGCATGAAAAGTTAACACACTGTAAACATTTAGGTAAGTTCAGCATTGTATTGCAAACATGAAATTACTGAAGCTTTCTTACAAAGTAGAGCCCTGACTGTACTTTCTTTATAATGTTGATGGACTTCTCTTTCCTGTTAAGTTTTTTTTTTGGTTTGATGATAGTACATTTACATTTTAAGCATTTAGCAGACGCTCTTATCCAGAGCGACTTACAAGATGTGCATTAATACAAGGTGAGAACAATCAAAGTTAGCGTACAAGATCAGTGCAGTAAAACGGCAAAAGACATCATTGCAGGCGTCTGCGTATCATACCTGAAACATTGGGAAAGAAAAGGTTAGTGGGTTTTTATTTTTATTTTTAATTTTTTTAGAACAAGTAAACAGTGGTGACGACAGATTGACTAGATGGACAGTGTTCAGTGGTAGTGGAGTCTGAAGAGGTGGGTTTTGAGTCTCTTGCGGAAGATTGGAAGTGATTCCGCAGTCCTGACCGATTGCGGGAGGTCGTTCCACCAACGAGGGACCAGGACAGAGAAGAGGCGAGACCGCGAGGAGCGGCTGCCAGGCGCCCGGAGGGATGGGGCAGTCAGTCTGCCAGCGGAGGCGGAGCGGAGGGGACTGGACGGGGTGTAGGGCGTGATGAGTGACTGGAGGTACGGGGAGCAGTACCTCTGGCCGCTTTGAAAAGCCAGCACCAGTGACTTGAATCTGATGCGTGCTGCGATGGGGAGCCAATGCAGAGAGGAGAGTAGAGGGGTGACGTGGGTGAACTCGGCTGGTTGAACACCAGGCGAGCAGCAGCGTTCTGGACTAGTTGCAGTGGCTTGATGGCACAGGCCGGAAGGCCTGCCAGCAAGGAATTGCAGTAGTCCAGACGTGAGATCACCAGGGCCTGGACCAGGAGTTGAGTGGCCTCTTGGGTGAGGAACGGTCTGATCCTCCGGATGTTGTGGAGGAGAAACGGCAGGTCCGAGAGATCGCTGCAATATGGCTCGAGAAGCACAGCTGGTTGTCCAGGGTTACCCCAAGACTCCTGGCAGACTGGGACGGAGACACTATGGAGCCTTCCACGGTAATTGACGCATCAATCATCGGGAGTCCTTCGCTGGGAGGAAGAGCAGCTCTGTCTTCCCCAGGTTCAGCTTCAGGTGGTGGGTGGACATCCATGCGGAGATGTCAGCCAGGCATGCAGAGATCCGTGCCGGGATCTGGGTATCAGATGGAGGGAAGGAGAGAAACAGTTGTGTGTCATCAGCATAACAGTGATAGGAAAAACCATGAGCAGAAATAACAGAGCCAAGTGACTTAGTGTACAGAGAAAATAGGACAGGGCCTAGCACCGAGCCCTGCGGGACACCGGTAGAGAGGGTGCGGGGAGAGGAGAGGGATCCTCTCCAGGCCACCTGGTAGGACCGGTCAGCCAGGTAGGACTCAAACCATGTCAGCACAGATCCAGAGATTCCCATCTCGACGAGAGATGAGAGCAGGATCCGGTGGTCCACGGTGTCGAACGCCGCCGACAGGTCAAGGAGGAGGAGGACGGAGCTAAGGGATCGGGACTTAGCGACGTGAAGAGCCTCAGTGACCGCAAGGAGAGCAGTCTCTGTGGAGTGGCCTGCTCTGAACCCAGATTGGTTGGGATCAAGCAGGTCGTTCTGTAAGAGATGAGCAGACAGTTGATTATAGACAGCCCGCTCTAACGTTTTGGAGAGGAAAGGGAGGAGAGAGACAGGTCGGTAGTTAGAGATGACAGCAGGATTCAGAGAGGGTTTTTTGAGGAGGGGGACAACCTGAGCGCATTTGAGGGAGGAGGGGACAGAGCCAGAGGAAAGAGAGGAGTTAATGACATTAGAGACAAACGGGAGGATGTCCATAGCAATGGACTGGAAGAGGGGGGAAGGAATGGGATCAAGAGGGCAGGTGGTGGGACGGTGGGAGAGAACAAGTTGAAGGATGTCCGAGTCAGGGAGGGGTGAGAAGGAGGACAGAGAGGTGGGAGGTTTAGGTAGCGGGATGGGAGAGGGAGGGGTAGGGGGGAAGGAGTTGCGAATGACCTCAACCTTCTCGTGAAAGAAGGATGAGAAGTCATCTGCGGTTATAGAGGAGGGGGTGGGGGAGGAGGAGGGGTGAGGAGAGAGGAAAATGTAGCATAGAGTTTACGTGGGTTGGAAACAGAGGATCGAATCTTAGAAAGGAAGAATGCAGACTTAGCAGAGGAGAGGTTAGCGGAGAAGGAAGCCAGGAGTGTGTGGAAGTCAGACAGAGCTGCAGGGGATTTGGATTTTCTCCATTTCCTTTCTGCCGCACGCAGCTTCAGACGGTTAGCCCGAATGGAATCGGTTAGCCAGGGGGCGGGGGGGCGGAGACGAGTGGGTTTAGTGGATAGAGGACAGAGTAAGTCAAAGGAGGAGGAGAGAGAGGAAAGTAGGGTGGATGATGCTACTTCAGCAGGTAGCTGAGAGAAGGCATCAGCAGGGGGAAGGGAAGATAGGACAGTAGCTGACAGGGCAGCGGGTGAGAGAGAGCGGAGGTTGCGACGGACAAGGACAGTGGGAGCAGGTGAGGATGGTTTAGGGACAGAGGGGAGGGGGAGGGAGAAAGACAGAAAGGAATAGTCAGACACATGTAGAGGCGATACCGTAATGTTGGGTGAGGCGCAGTTCCTGGTGAAGACCAGGTCCAGTTGGTTGCCGGCCTTGTGGGTGGATGGGGATTCAGCCATGGTGAAGTCAAAGGACTGAAGGAGGGGGAGGAATGCAGAGGCCTGGGAGGTCTCTAGCTGCAGGTTGAAGTCCCGAGGAGTAAGACGGAGTGCCGTCCTCAGGGAAGGCACTGAGTAGGGCATCCATCTCGTCTAGGAAACTCCCCAGTGGACCTGGAGGGCGATAAAGAACAATGATGTGCAGTTTACATGGAACAGTGACAGTGACAGCATGAAATTCAAAGGAGGAGGGTGAGAAGTGAGGAAGAGGAACAATACCAAATCTCCACAGGGGGGAAATGAGTATACCTGTCCCTCCACCTCTACCTGAGGGTCGTGGAGTGTGGGAGAAGGTGTAGGCGGCAGATAGAGCAGCAGGGGTGGCCGTGTTTTGCGGAGTGATCCAGGTCTCCGTAAGCGCCAGGAACTGCAGGGAGAGTAGTGAGGCCTGGGCCGAGATGAAATCGGCCTTCCGGACAGCGGACTGGCAGTTCCATAGTCCGCCTGCTACCACCACGTCAACACCGGGAGATCTAGGAGGGTGGATGAGGTTGGACAGATTACGGGTGTGGGTAGAATCTCTCCTTCTAGGCAATCTAGAAGAGGAGACATGGACTGGGATAGGGAGGAAGCATGTAGTGTTAGATGCAGAGGAAGTACAATAGGGAGATACAAAACTATGATACTTACCTTGCGGCGAGCACTCCCTAGCTGGCCCCCCTCGGTGGACTCCTGCAGGTAGACTCCTTTGTCTTTGTCCGCCGAGTCTTTGTACTCCTGCAGGTAGACTCCTTTGTCTTTGTCCGCCGAGTCTTCGTCCGGGGAGGCTAGGATGGGGAGGCTGCCGCGAAAAGCTGCCGCTATCCACAACTATGGCTGCTAATATAGCCGAGTCATGCTAGGCACTAAGTGGCAAGTGCCACCTGACAACAATAGCCACTAATTAACAACTGTTAGCTTTCTAACGCTACTGAGGAACGCTCACTATAAACACGGGCTGATCAATGGAACCGATTGAAAGCAGCTGAGCCATGGACTTCCTGTCGCTCCAATTAAGACGAAAACGAAGTTATGTAGGAAAACTTCACCTTGGATAAATAGTACTATCCGTGCCCAAAAAAGGGTATGCAGAGCGGCTGAACGAACTTGGAGGAAATCTAAACTGGAGATACACCGCAGCATTTTTAAGGAGCATATTATTGCATATAACAATGTCATTCGCTCCGAGAGAAAAGCCTATTTCTCAAGGATCATTGCAGAGAACAATGGCAATTCCAGGGTATTATTTTCAACAATTGACCAGCTTTTAAACCCTGTACCAATTTTGGATCCTCTCGGTATGGCGTCTGCCGAAAAATGCGATGAATTTGCTCAGTATTTTAATAAAAAAATAACAACCATTCGGGCAGTGTCACGGTTGTTCCCCTGAACCACCACCAGATGGCGGTGTTGCGCCTTCCTTGGGGAGGGTGCACAGGTAGTCTCAATTATTAATCACCTCCCTATAAAAACTCACACCTAGCTTCGTTCAGTGCGAAATCGTAAGCCATTTTTACTATCAAGCCGGTAAGGTCTGTTGCGTCTTTTTAAAGATACAACTCAAAGAAACTTACTATAGCAATAGAAACGTTCTCTTATCAAAACCTTCTCATCTTAAAGAACATCTGTATGATACCTATTTAGGAACCCACTAGCTTTAAGGAGTTCAGTTTGGGTTTCTTTTAAGCAGTCGGTACAACTGTGTTTTGGGTTTTCATTTTCGTTCTTTTTGGCTCTACTAGCCTTCTATCATTTGTTTCGGACACTCGGTTGTCTTTGGTTTTGTTGTTCGTTTTCCCATTACCATTGGGTATACCGGTGGAGGTATTTTACCACCGCGTGTTTTTGTTTACTATTATCTTTATATAAGGTATTTTGTTTATCGGGTGTTTTTCGCTACCCTTACCTTATCTACTCTACGGAGTTTTTTCTGTTCGTTTGTTTGTGTCTGTGTGACACTTAGTCACCCGTTGGGTGATATTTTCTGTTCCTCCTTATTGTTCATTTCACCCCTATTTCTCTGACCTTCAGAGCTAGTGGTTAGACTGTAGGGCAGTACAGTCCAACTTATTGATCCCCCGGGGTTCTGCGAGTGGCACCAATCACCAACCACCCTCACAGGCAGGTATTGTCAGACATATTAATGACGCACACGAGCTATCCTCTGACAATAAAGGAGAAGCATTTTAATAGTATCTCTGAAGCTGATCTTAATAAAATCGTGACACAGAGTAAGTCATCAACTTGTAATCTTGACCCTGTCCCTACAAAATTTCTTTATAAAACTTTTAACTGTCTCACTGAACCAGTTAGGAAAATAATCAATACATCTCTTGAGACCGGAACTTTTCCAAATGCTTTCAAAACCGCAGTCGTGAAACCGCTTTCCAAATGTCCTAAGCAATTATAGATCCATTTCTAATTTACCGTTTATAAGTAAGGTTCTCGAAAAAGTCGTCTTTAACCAATTAAATTACTTTCTAAATGAAAATGACATTTTGGAAAAATTCCAGTCAGGCTTTAGGTCCGGCCACAGTACAGAGACGGCACTGGTCAAAATAATAGTGCTGACGTCGGAAGGGTCTCGGTTCTTGTTCTGCTGGACTTGAGCGCTGCCTTTGATACTCTTGATCACGGTATACTGCTGAATCGACTGGAAAACTGGGTTGGTTTATCCGATTGTGCTCTAAATTGGTTTAGAACGTATCTCACACAAAGACAATTTTATGTTAGTCTCGGAGCTCACACATCAGGGGCCGTATTCACAAAGAATTTTATCTTACCACTAGGAGTACTCCTAAATCGCACTAAAACCTTTTAGTTAGGAGTCCCACCTTAAAACCTATTCACAAAGCTGCAAAGACAAACTCATACTAAGGAATTCCTAGAATTTTCAAGCTAAGAGTGAGGGCGGGGTTTACGTCTTTGCTATGGATGACGTTGTTTCTCAGGAATGAGCTTACTCAGAATGCCCACAGCGATTGGCTGATATAGGGGATGGGTCTCTGCCCGCGATTTTAACCTAGAAAATAAATGATATGCTACTGTAAATAGGTATATTGGCCTACCTGTTCCTGTTATATTCTAGTGGTGTAACGGATCGGAGTTGATCCGTGATCCGTACGGATCAACCCCCACGGTTCGGCACGCATATGATCCGCGGATTAATAGCTAAATTGAACCATCATAGAGAAATACAGTTTTTCTGCCGCTGTTACGTTTTAAAGTAACAATTCCCTAAATCTCGATGCAGAATTACAGTGAAGAGATAGACAACAATGTATGTTTTGGTTTGCTTTGTTTTTCATACTAAATGCCTTTCTGGGAGGCAGGTTTTTAGAAACGCGACCGAATTAAATACAATTTAAACATTAGCGATCTTTTAATTTTTTATTAAATTAATTCAGGCATAAGACCACCCTAGTTAAATCGCCTAAGGCGTACTGAATCTAAACATGTATTTTGTGAAATTTTCGAATAAAGATTTTGTGAAATAACTTAAATTGAAAAACTGAAATTATCATTAATTCAATTCCTTGAGAATGGTTCCTGGTCGTTTTTGGTGGAAACGCGCCTTTGGCGTTATTTTATTTTTTTCCCGTTATTTTATTTTTTTCTGATCGTGTCACCAGGGCTGGAAAATTATCCGATGCACGGTAGAATCCCTATTATATTCTAATAAAGATTCTAAAATACAAATGTACGGTGCTACGTGTCACTGATTTAACATGAAACCAAGAATACTGACTAGTCAATTGGTTACATGTCTGCATCTCGTAAACAATCAGCGGGTATCTATATATAATATTATATATATAATACCCTCGCAATTGAGGCGGTACCTTTTTATGAGCTCTGTATCATTCAATATCTCCAGTGTTGACGCGATTGCGACGATTGCCGGCAGCAGCAGATTTTCGGATCGCTGTGAGTAGGTCTTTAGCGACTTAGAAGTCCTCTTGACTGCTTCTAACTTCTCCTGTACTTAGGAGCTGTTTTTAGCTCTCAAACCCTTTGTGAAATACTCTTATCCCAAAAATGTAGGAGTCCTAAATTTATGAGTGACACGCCCATTATTTTTCGGAGTTGCTCCTAAAGCTGAGTTACCCCGCATTCTAACAGGGGGCGATACTAGGCGAATAAATCGCCCAGTGGGCGTTCACCACGCTTGAATGGCTTCCTCAAAAATGCTTCCGACGTGCTTACAAAATTTTTGCATGGTAAACGAATAGTTCATCATAGATTTTGAGAATCTTTATTATAAATATTAGTTGGCTAGCAGTATTGTTTCCTTCAATCATGAACCGCAAACTCAAACTCAGAAGGCTTTTTACAATTGCAGCCATTTACTTGCGCTGGAAACGACTCGCAATTTGTCTCCTGTACCGACGTGCTTACAAAATCTTTGCATGGTAAACGAATAGTTCATCATAGATTTTGAGAATCTTTATTATAAATATTAGTTGGCTAGCAGTATTGTTTCCTTCAATCATGAACCGCAAACTCAAACTCAAAGCTAGCTATAAATATTTATGCTTTTAGGATTAAATAACGTATGGCGGTACTGCAGACCGCTGTTAACAGTTTCTCCTCACTCATGTTGAAGTGTCTGAACTAGGAACAACATTTCGGTGTTGTGTTGGTTTCCGCGTGGGAGGTAAAAAGAGCAAGACATGAATTTGATTGACTCTTACCGGGCAACATTGCCCGAAAGTTCAGAATTGTCAACTTTTCTGGGCCACCGCCACGCCCATAAATCAGACAATCGGTCAGGCACCGGAAGTCGCTCACTCTCATAGAGAATCAATGCATTTCCGGCAGCTCGTCGCCGAATCGCCCCCTGTTAGAATGCGGGGTTAGGACCAACTTTTACCCTTAAAATGCTTTGTGAATACCGGCCCAGAGATATACGACATGGCTTTTGGGGTTGCACAAGGAAGTTGTCTTGGCCCTCTGCTTTTTTCATTGTACATGTTACTGTTAGGTCACATAACATTTTAATCAAAATGCTAATTTGTTGAACATAAATTAATAAATAGTCAAAAGAAAACAAAACAACAAAATAAATGTCAAACCTCTTCCCACACTGGGAGAGTAATACTGGTAAATAGTTTTGAAAGAACAGCAACTCAGCCACTTTCATAAAAACAGTCCATGGAACAAAACCCTGGAAAGTCCATGGATGAATAAAACCCATAGAACACCCCCTTCTTCCCATAGCCACAGAACCCTTTGGGAATGTCTTTATAAGTTGTACCATGTTGCAAACATTCTGAGACCTGGTACTCAATGTGGTATTCTTCTATGAATTCCTCTGAGTAATGTTCCCAGTTGACACAGCCTGTAACAAAAAATGTTAAATGTAAAATTACAGGGAAATGTGCTAGACAATCTTTGAATTAATGGAATGCATCTATAGTGCAGATCATACAAGCAAAGTTAATGTACAGTGCCCACAGTTTAATGCCATGAAAAAATTGTTGTCAAAAATGCAACTTCCATAATAAATAAATAAGCTCAACATCATATAGAGTAATAACACAGAGTGATTTACAAGGTAAATAAATACATTTCTATGGCAGGACCTCCGTGGTTGGGCACAAGGGCAATGCCATGTGTTCTTCTTTGAATGATAGGCCACAATCACTCTTCCCAGCTGATTAAAGAATGAAACCTTAGGCTCATAAATTGACAAAAGGGATGCCATGATCTTGTGCTGTTTTTTTCTCTCCTCTCCAAACCAATGGTTACTGACCATATCTGCCAGTCTCCTCATTTAGGACCGGTGTGGTTGCATCTGCTGTGCAGTAATCAACAGACCTGAAATGGACACACTGAATAGCACGCAATCCACTCCTCCCCCGAAAATCTGCCTGACTACTGCAGAGATCCACCTCACAAGTGAACATGTGCCCCATGTCTTTTTCTGGACATGTATTGGAATACAGGGACCTCTAAAATATTTTGCCACTGCATACACACCTTTGTCTGGGTCTATACACTGGCTTTGCAGGTGTGACTCGGCTGTGATGTCCCTGGAGACAGTTATGTGATTTCTTATAATGTGCCTTTTGAGGTTCTGCTTCGAGAGCCATAGAGTACAGTGAGGGCACTGGACCTTTCTTATTTTTTGGCCATGAACCTGCTTTTGCTGAACTGGAGGGGTCTGCAGTTGAACAGGAGCTGAAGGAGTGGTCTTCAGTTGAACAGGAGCTGAGGGAGTGGTCTGCAGCTGAACAGGAGCTGAGGGAGTGGTCTGCAGTTCAACAGGAGCTGAGGGAGTGGTTTCTGGTTGAATGGGATCTGGTGGAGGGGTTTCAGGGCGTGGTTTGTTGTCCTGCTGGCACTTTGTCAGATGTTTAATAAAATCGGACCGATTAATATACAATTTGGGGCAGTAGCAGCAATGAAAGTGTTTCATTGTACGGCAATCCAGTCGACAGATGAATGTGGTGAAATCATAGGAAACATAATCATACACACATCATACATAAAATACTTCATGGCATAACAACATATACACTCTAAGGTCCACTCAAAACATACCATTGTTGTAATGTTAGGAGGTGGAGTATGGGCCATGTGTCCTTATGCCTTTAGTGATTCAATGATGGAATTAATTAAATATTATCTTCAATTAGTTTCTGACTGCAATTAATTACTTAATTTACTTTTAATGTTGCAAGTGACAATTCCTTCATGCGGCTGAGGGACTATAGCCTCTTTAAGTCGTAGTGTGACCTATGCATTAAGACCAAGCCAGTATGTTAGCCTACAAACAGTAGAATTGCATATTTATTTAGCCAAACAAATGGTAGAATTGTACATTTATCGCCCTGGTGTACAGGCAAGTGACTACAGAGTGCACCTATCATAAGTTTTATTTTTGCACCATTATCCATAAGTTAAATGACAATGAGAAGGCTAATTGCAGTAGCCAGGATTAAGGAGGAAGTTTACACAATTATTAACTAAAAGCTATTCAAACAACATTGACAAAACATACAGTGATGTGCACTGAATTTCACAAAGTATTATGGTGAGAAGACTTTGGAGAATGCAGATTAACTACATTACATTTTTACATTTTAAGCATTTAGCAGACGCTCTTATCCAGAGCGACTTACAAGATGTATGCATCAATACAAGGTAAGAACAATCATAGTTAGCGCACAAGATCGGTGCAGTAATACAGCAATAGACATCATTGCAGGCATCTGCGTATCATACCTGTAACACTGGGAAAGAAAAGGTTAGTGGGTTTATTTATTTTTTCAAATAGTGTAGAACAAGTAAACAGTGGTGACGACAGATTGACTAGTTGAACAGTGTTCAGTGGTAGTGGAGTCTGAAGAGGTGGGTTTTGAGTCTCTTGCGGAAGATTGAAGTGACAGTCCTGACCGATTGCGGGAGGTCGTTCCACCAGCGAGGACCAGGACCGAGAAGAGGCGAGACCGCGAGCCAGGTGCCCGGAGGGATGGGGCAGTCAGTTTGCCAGAGGAGGCAGAGCGGAGGAGTCTGGGCGGGGTGTAGGGAGTGATGAGTGACTGGAGATATGGGGGAGCAGTACCTCTGGCCGTTTGAAAAGCAAGCACCAGTGACTTGAATCTGATGCATGCTGTGATGGGGAGCCAGTGCAGAGAGGAGAGTAGAGGGGTGACGTGGGTGAATGAACACCAGGCAGCGGCAGCGTTCTGGACTAGTTGCAGAGGCTTGATGGCGCAGGCCGGAAGGCCTGCCAGCAAGGAATTGCAGTAGTCCAGACGAGAGATCACCAGGGCCTGGACCAGGAGTTGAGTGGCCTCTTGGGTGAGTTCGGATCCTCCGGATGTTGTGGAGGGAGAACAAGGTCCGAGTGATCGCTGCAATATGTCTCGAGAAGCACAGCTGGTTGTCCAGGTCACTCCAAGGCTCCTGGCAGAAGACGGAGACACTATGGAGCCTTCCACGGTGATTGAATCAACGGGGAGCCCTTCGCAGGGAAGAAGAGGAGCTCGGTCTTCCCCAAGTTTAGCTTCAGATGGTGGGTGGACATCCATGCGGAGATGTCAGCCAAGCATGTAGAGATCCGTGCCGGGACCTGGGTATCAGATGTAGGGAAGGAGAGAAAGAGTTGAGTGTCATCAGCATAACAGTGATAGGAAAAACCATGAGCAGAAATAACAGCACCAAGTGACTTGGTGTACAGAGAGAATAGCTATTTGAAACAACAAGGCTCAAAGCAAACTGAATACACTACACACCCAGGGATTGTGGGAGTGTGGGTTAAAGCAGAGGCTCCAAAAACAATAGCATTTCCCCCCTATATAACCAAAAATCGAAGGAAAAAATAACCAGTATCTGGTCAGAACCAAGTCACAAATTCCAAGGCACTGATAAGAACTGACAGAGCTGATAAGATTCACAGACGTAGTGGCTCTGTGGGCCATGAGGTGTGAAATGCTCATTTGCATATTCTGAGAACTTTATTAAACACACCCTGTACCACATCACAAGTGAAACCACCTTACTGCTCATGATATTAGCTCTCCAACAACACCAAACATGAATTTACTGCATATTAGATTGGGTAAGTTACAGTACATGCACAGTACATTGGTAGTTGAGACAAAGACAGTGAAACACAGTCCTGATCCCAATCACACTTATGTGTGCCAGGAATCTGCTGTGAGATACAATCACCTGCAGGAAAGACCCCAATAAACCAAAAAAAATAATGGGTTGGATTTCGCTCTAGCCCTACAACACTGTGAACCACTTTCTATCTGCTTAATCAGACAGCAGGGTACATTTGTATTTACTATTAAATTGAAAATCTATCTTTCTCAAATAGAGTGGGTCAACATACTAACAAATAGGTCAGCTTTAATATCTAGCCTACTTGTGATGAAACGTGTACAGCCATGGCCAAAGGTTTTGAGAATGACACAAGTATTGGTTTTCACAAAGTTTGCTGCTTCAGTGTTTTTAGATATTTTTGTCAGATGTTACTATGGTATACTGAAATATAATTACAAGCATTTCACAAGTGTCTTTATTCATGGCTGTGTTCTTAGGCAAAATTGTGAGTGAGCCCACTCCCTTGGCTGAGAAGCAACCCCACACATGAATGGTCTCAGGATGCTTTACTGTTGGCATGACACAGGACTGATGGTAGCGCTCACCTTTTCTTCTCCGGACAAGCCTTTTTCCGGATGCCCCAAATAATCGGAAAGGGAGAAAATAACTTTACCCCAGTCCTCAGCAGTCCAATCCCTGTACCTTTTGCAGAATATCAGTCTGTCCCTGATGTTTTTCCTGGAGAGAAGTGGCTTCTTTGCTGCCCTTCTTGGCACCAGGCCATCCTCCAAAAGTCTTCGCCTCACTGTGCCTGCAGATGCACTCACACCTGCCTGCTGCCATTCCTGAGCAAGCTCTGCACTGGTGGTGCCCCGATCCCGCAGGTGAATCAACTTTAGGAGACGGTCCTGGCGCATGCTGGACTTTCTTGGGCGCCCTGAAGCCTTCTTCACAACAATTGAACCTCTCTCCTTGAAGTTCTTGATGATCCGATAAATGGTTGATTTAGGTGCAATCTTACTAGCAGCAATATCCTTGCCTGTGAAGCCATTTTTGTGCAAAGCAATGATGACTGCACGTGTTTCCTTGCAGGAAACCATGGTTAACAGAGGAAGAACAATGATTTCAAGCACCACCCTCCTTTCAAAGCTTCCAGTCTGTTATTCTAACTCAATCAGCATGACAGAGTGATCTCCAGCCTTGTCCTCATCAACACTCACCTGTGTTAACGAGAGAATCACTGACATGATGTCAGCTATTCCTTTTGTGGCAGGGCTGAAATGCAGTGTAAATGTTTTTTTGGGGGATTAAGTTCATTTTCATGGCAAAGAGGGACTTTGCAATTAATTGCAATTCATCTGATCACTCTTCATAACATTCTGGAATATATGCAAATTGCCATCATAAAAACTGAGGCAGCAGACTTTGTGAAAATTAATATTTGTGTCATTCTCAAAACCTTTGGCCATGGGTGTACAGCAATTAGTGTCACAACAAACTGGCTAAGATATTACACAATACATAAACATCATGGTGTGTATACAATTTTTTAAAAACATATTCGCTGCAGTACTTACTTCCATGCTGCACAGATCGCTGTCTGTGTGACTCCAGAGGTGCAAGTAATCGGTGCCTCTGGCTAGGCTGGTATACGTTTTTAGAACAAAATGGGCACCGGTAAAGACTCCCACTAACCCAGACTTCTTCTGTCGACAGTACCTGCCCTTTGGTTCTAACTGTAATGTGTTTCTATTAAGCACAATAACGGGAATAACGTTTAATTCACAAGAACAACCTTCAATCATTTAAGCGTGTTACATTTTTCTCACGCTGATGTACCGATGCTTGTTAGTTACGCAGCTCATATTAATCAGCTAAAGTGAAGTTCTTAGCCTCACTTTTAAGACAGTTTTGACATTGCTACAATGGGCGATAAAACACATACTGTATAATTTCTTGATGATCAAACACCATTTTCCAATTATATAGGCAACAGTTTACACAAACATCACAACTTTTGTTTTCGGGCATTATTTACTCACCGACATGCTGCTCTCGCCCATAACTGACGATAAATGCACTAGCACTTCCTGACGAACACTCAAACGGTTTTGATACACCTACTTCTTTGGAGGATGCCTTTGATTGGATAATATGTTTAACTACCGGAATTATCGACCAATAGAAATTTGCTTTCGACACGCCTCCTTTGCTTTCGACACGCCCCGTACTCCGGCCTGCAGAGACTCCAGACTCACACAATCGGACTTGGGCTGTGTTCGAAACCGTTCCCTATTCCCTATATAGTGCACTATATAGTGTGTTCACCATTTTGTAGTGTTGTTCGAATTCTCAATTGTTAATTTCGTTTACTATATAGTGCACTATAAAATACCCACAATTCACAGCAATTTGTAGTGAACAGCGAATGTACCCTACAATTTCTCCTGTATACCACAATGCAATGCGTTGGTTAGCTCACGACTTCCATAACGGTAGCTATTGGTGGCTAAAGCAGTGGCTAGCAGACAGCACCACAGTTGACAAAACCACACTTGCACATCATTAGAATTTCAACAATTTATTTGGGATTTAACATTCAAAACTGCAAGCAAGCAAACCCGATACTACCTGAGTAAATTTCAACCTGCTGCCATGAGTGCTCGATTTGTTTATGTGATACTGGGCGCATCTGCTTGCATCACCTGAATATCTGGCACATTTTTTTTGACGCAAATGACGTTCAGTTGTAGTGTCCGAAAACAGTTTAATCGTTCACTACATGGAACACTACATAGGGAACACTATATAGGGAATAGGGAACGAGTGAACAGTTTCGAACACAGCCTTGGAATGCAGGCAGCTTTTGGTTTTACTTAGATTATCTAGCAACGGATAATGTCGTGCTGTCTTGTTTTGCCGTTTGCTGTCACAGTCTGTTGCCGTCCTGCTTATGCTGACCAGTATGACGTTTTTTAGTCTGCCATGTATAAGCAGTGCTAAGTACAAAATTATGAGATATTAATTGTAAACAGAATTCAGATTGGGCAAATAGGATAACAGAGCCTACCACATCATTAGATGGATTAGGCTACATTAAAGGCATAATATAAGGTGTAAATACATATTTAATTTCACCTATTTATATGGCATCACAACCTCAACAAGGGTTCGCAACTTGCGCTCATAATTGCATCGCTATTACCCTGTGGAGCAGTTTAAGACCGAAAGGGAGCCAGTGGAAACTGTCTCCTGTCCTGAGTCCCCTACCCCTGGATCTACACTGAGCTGTGAACCCATTTACGAAAATGATTTATCAATGTCACAGAAAGGGGTGAACAGTGACTCATTATACATTACCATACTTCTCAAACTTTTAGTTTATGGTTACACACTTTAAAGCACTGAGTTCCTATCATGTTGCCAAGTGTACCAGAAGCAGTAACAAGTATGCCTTTGGTCAAGAGCAGTGTTACGGTTCCTGGCATATTTGTGCTTGGCCGCTGTGGTTGTTGTCTGCTTTTGTCTTTCTGTGCAGGACAGTGTTTGGCCAGCAGGTGGCAGGGCTTAATTGATAGATTGGAGGATCAGTTCTATATAAGGCCGGACGGTGTAGGCGGTCCACCCTCTCCCAGTCCAGCCGAATGGACGTCGCCACTTTATTCATTCATCAATTCTATTATTTTGTTATTAGTCTACTTGTATAATAAATCACTTTTTTGCATCATAACTCACCTGGTTTCGACTTTGTTGGGCCCACCCGACCTTGGATCGTAACAAGCAGATCTGGAAAGAACTAGATTCTGTCTTTGCTACACATTATGCAGGTTGGTATGAAGAAAATGGCACGCATATTTTCTAACCTGTGCTTTAAAATGGGAGTCAATTAACCATAATATACAATCTGTGTCAAATCCTGCAAAATGCTACACACCACACACTACATTTTGTCCACAAACAAACTAACCCTGTTATTCTGACAAACATAGCGGCGGGCATTTGAAGACACAAACAGCTGTAGAATTTTCTCCGGTTTTAGATGTCGCTATGACTCTTCCACACATTTTAGGGTTGAGGGGGGTTGGTCATAACATGAATTTACATTACATGCCTGAGTAATAATTATGATTATTATTACAAAAGAGAGATTATTACGATTATTATTAGAATTTAACTGGTTTTGGATGCTAGGTTTGCACTTTTGATTTACCCTAACGCTCATCTACTGTACACACACACACACACACACTCTACTGTATTGGTGTTGTGAGAAATGTGGAAATAACACAGCCAAAACCGGTCCCTTTGATGAACCGTTTCGAACCGCTAATGATTCTGGGCAAGGATATTCCAGGTAGAAACCAAAATGAAACAAACTCAAAAACACAGACCTCGAAAAGGGACACAAAGAGGGCTAGCAAAAACACAAGGCCAAATCTCAGGGCAGACAGAAAGCACCATGGAGAAACACCATGACAGTGAAAGCCCTGAAAAGAGAATGCTGGAAAGCTGAAGGCAAATGGAGAAAAACTAAGCTTCAAATCCACCTTGACCTCTATAAACAAAGCCTTTGTAGTTTTAACTATATGATATGCAGGGCTAGACAAATACATATTTCTAAGATGATTAACAGGGACAAAAATATATGCAAATTGCCATCATAAAAACTGAGGCAGCAGACTTTGTGAAAATTAATATTTGTGTCATTCTCAAAACCTTTGGCCATGGGTGTACAGCAATTAGTGTCACAACAAACTGGCTAAGATATTACACAATACATAAACATCATGGTGTGTATACAATTTTTTTTAAACATATTCGCTGCAGTACTTACTTCCATGCTGCACAGATCGCTGTCTGTGTGACTCCAGAGGTGCAAGTAATCGGTGCCTCTGGCTAGGCTGGTATACGTTTTTAGAACAAAATGGGCACCGGTAAAGACTCCCACTAACCCAGACTTCTTCTGTCGACAGTACCTGCCCTTTGGTTCTAACTGTAATGTGTTTCTATTAAGCACAATAACGGGAATAATGTTTAATTCACAAGAACAACCTTCAATCATTTAAGCGTGTTACATTTTTCTCACGCTGATGTACCGATGCTTGTTAGTTACGCAGCTCATATTAATCAGCTAAAGTGAAGTTCTTAGCCTCACTTTTAAGACAGTTTTGACATTGCTACAATGGGCGATAAAACACATACTGTATAATTTCTTGATGATCAAACACCATTTTCCAATTATATAGGCAACAGTTTACACAAACATCACAACTTTTGTTTTCGGGCATTATTTACTCACCGACATGCTGCTCTCGCCCATAACTGACGATAAATGCACTAGCACTTCCTGACGAACACTCAAACGGTTTTGATACACCTACTTCTTTGGAGGATGCCTTTGATTGGATAATATGTTTAACTACCGGAATTATCGACCAATAGAAATTTGCTTTCGACACGCCTCCTTTGCTTTCGACACGCCCCGTACTCCGGCCTGCAGAGATTCCAGACTCACACAATCGGACTTGGGCTGTGTTCGAAACCGTTCCTATTCCCTATATAGTGCACTATATAGTGTGTTCACCATTTTGTAGTGTTGTTCGAATTCTCAATTGTTAATTTCGTTTACTATATAGTGCACTATAAAATACCCACAATTCACAGCAATTTGTAGTGAACAGCGAATGTACCCTACAATTTCTCCTGTATACCACAATGCAATGCGTTGGTTAGCTCACGACTTCCATAACGGTAGCTATTGGTGGCTAAAGCAGTGGCTAGCAGACAGCACCACAGTTGACAAAACCACACTTGCACATCATTAGAATTTCAACAATTTATTTGGGATTTAACAATCAAAACTGCAAGCAAGCAAACCCGATACTACCTGAGTAAAGTTCAACCTGCTGCCATGAGTGCTCGATTTGTTTATGTGATACTGGGCGCATCTGCTTGCATCACCTGAATATCTGGCACATTTTTTTTGACGCAAATGACGTTCAGTTGTAGTGTCCGAAAACAGTTTAATCGTTCACTACATGGAACACTACATAGGGAACACTATATAGGGAATAGGGAACGAGTGAACAGTTTCGAACACAGCCTTGGAATGCAGGCAGTTTTGGTTTTACTAGACCTCAGTGCTGCATTTGACACAGTAGATCATAGAATACTGCTGGACAGGCTAGAAAACTGGGTAGGACTTTCTGGAGCAGCCCTTACTTGGTTCAGGTCTTACTTAGAAGACCGGAGTTACTTTGTCACCATTGGCAGCTATGAATCTGATAGAGTGGCTATGACATGCGGAATTCCCCAGGGATCTGTTCTCGGACCGCTTTTGTTCAATCTGTATATGCTGCCTCTGGGCCAAATCCTACAAAACAACAACATTGATTTTTTTATTTTTATTTTTTGTTTATTTCGGATCAAAGTACAAATACATTACAGTAACAATAATAATAATATATAAAATAGTAATAGTAACATTTTAAATTATACACATTTTATAAATCAAAACAAAATGATCCAAGGATAACCCAGTAAAGTAGCTAAAAGTTGAAAACTAAAAGCCTACTTATTTCCACTGGGGTCCTTTAAATATCAAAACTTCAAAATATCCTAATACACTTTATAAAAGAAAAATATATATATTTATAATAATACATAAATATACATATGGTATCTCAGGGAATGTGTTGCAATTACTCTCTAGCCATCATTTCGTTTTTCAGGTAAGTCTTGAGAGAATGTTTAAAGACATTCAGGGTGTTTATGCCTTGTACTGATGCAGGTAAAGTATTCCAAGAGTTAATAGCAGTATTAAGAAATGAGGTTTTTGTTTGGCTTCCTGCAATTGGTTTGTGAATTGAATATTGAGCAGATCTGGTTTTATAAAAGTGAACTTCACTTGTTCTTACAACACCTTCCCTGAGATAACCTGGGCTGAGGCCATTTAAAATGCGGTACATATGACACAATTTAAGTTGTTTCACCCTTAAATCAATCGGTAACCAACCAAGTTTATCAAGCTCAGTAGCGCCAATATGATACCCATTGTGGAGATTGAGCACACATCTGATGGTTTTGTTCTGAGCAGTTTGGAGTTTTTGTTTAAGATTTGCTTTTAGACCAGAGTACCACACACTGCAACCATAGTCATAATGACATAAGATTAGACTGGAGGCAAGTAATTTCAAAGAACTCGCATTAAGAAACTTCTTGTTCCTGTATAAAAATTTGACTCTAGAGTTAACTTTCCTAATAACAGATTTGCCTGTATCTTCAAAACTAAGTATACTATCAAATTCAAGTCCCAGATAACTAACAGATGTTTTGTTGATTATTACTTGGTTATTGCACATAACTTTCAGCTCTGGTTGCATCCGGAGTTTGTGCTTTGAGCCAAACAGGATAGCATTGATTATCATAGTTATGCAGATGATACACAGATATATCTGGCTCTCTCACCAGATGACATCAGCCCAATAGACTCACTGTGTCAATGTTTAGAGCAATAAATAATTGGTTGAGTCAAAATTGTCTTCAATTAAATAAGGACAAGATGGAGATTATTGTGTTTGGCAACAAAGACAAGAGAATTAGCATTAGTAAACACCTTGAGTCCCGGGCTCTAAAAACCAAAGAACAAGTGCGAAATCTTGGCGTTCTAATAGACTCAGATCTTACTTTCACCAGCCATATCAAAGCAATCACCAAAACAGCTTTCTATCATCTAAAAAGCATTTTCTTTTAAATGTTTTTTGACATTGATTTGAAAATTTTAATATTTTAATCCCAACAGTGGGGGGTGCAAATTCACCCCCTGCACCCACGGTAAAAATTGCCACTGTTCATATAAACGAATCTAGCCCCCACAGTCCTGTACTGATATAGCTTTACAAACCCCCTACGCTACGGACCAGGAAGGAGTATATGTTTATTCTGTTAGACAAAGAGTCGCAGTATCACAGACTCAGTATCATTATCATATCTTTGAAGATAAATGTCATTTTGCATAATTTCTCACATTTTCTTTGGAAAATAACTAAACAAAAGGATACCTGTTTATGATTCCAATATGCCATGAGTCGCTGTCCTCAGATGGAACAGAAATGCAATATCAATATATGATGGCTCGAGGAAGAACAAAAAAAACACTGCTGTCCTTCATTCCAAAAAGCAAAAAACTTTTTTTTTTCTATTTATTTAATTATATTTGTCCCTGTTTTTCTACCAATTTGCTGGCCAATTGTACCCTCCATTGCTTCAATTCAGCCGCTACCCCGGGACTGGCAATGACAATGGCGCCGAACTGCCTCCTTTGAGACAGAATTTAGTCTCGAATTCGTCAGAATTTGTCCAAACTAAACAAACTGCTCCACAAAAAATTGAGAGAAGTAAAACAGCACCAGGCCATTTGCAGAGGCCTGAAGACTGGGCTGGTGTGGGCCTAAAGAGCGCTTCCTATGGCTGGGGTGAGTCCGACATATTCCCTGCTTGGAATGTGGAAGCTGCCTTGCCCGTGTTTTGGTTTTGCTGCACACACACACACATCTTTTTAAGACCTCATCCTGGGGAGTAAGGGGAAGGTTGAAACGGAACCACCACTCTGCATCCTTCCTTTCAGTTTTTCCCCTTGTGTGTCCTGACCAAAGCACCTCTGCCACAACAGGCAGTCAATTTCAACTGCAATACCCACAGTAAACTAGGAAAAAAACCATTTGAATTCTAGGTGCTGTGAGCAACTCCTTCTTGATCGAATCGACAGAGATTGAATCAGTGAACGTCAGACTGTTCAACCTGGAGAAAGGTGAGACCCACAGCCATGGATAGTGTCACTTTCTCCGTTTTTTTTAATTGATTTTTAAAGCGCATAACAGACATAGCACAAGCCAACAATTGGTTTTGTTCACATTTTACCCATTTCCCGCTATGGATAAACAAACCTAGACAAAGATACAGACAGACAAACACTGACGAGCGCACATTGACCAACACCTAGACAAACAGAAACAGACAGACAAACATATTTCTTTCATTTGCCTCTCTCTCTTAAAACCAATAGTAAATTGTTCCATGTTTCCTCAAATTGCTTCTCCTTCCCTCTTTCCCTTGCACTGCTCCTCTCCATGTTTAAATATTTTTTAATTTAAAGTTTTCCCACTCTACTATTTTTGGTGCCATGCTTGCTTTCCATTTCTTTAAAATAATCATTTTTATTACTGCTGAAGAAAATATAATTATTTTTGCTTGAGTTTTTGTTAATTCAGAATTATTCTTAACCTGGTGAAGCAGGCATATCAATTGATGTCCAATTCTTTATGTAATGCTTTCGATAAAATCTTCTCCATTTCACCCCAGAGTTTATCTATTCCCTCACACTCCCAGAATGCGTGCACTAAAGAGTCTTTATTTGTTTTACATTTCAGACATTTATCTGATATAGTTTGATCAAATTTGTGTATTCGGTCTCTGGTGTAATATATTCTGGTCATAAGTTTAAATTGTATGAGTCTAAAATTTTCGTTTATATTGCAGATTGTGTCGTTTGGATACATTTTTTCCATATGGTTTTTCCATAGTTTCTTCCTAGATCTTGATCCCAATTGTTTATCATTTTTAACACGGTTGTTCTTTATTTACTCCCTTAATACCATATAGAGTTTCCTTGTTAGAAAAACTACATCTGATGTAATGAACTTTTTTTTAGATGGGTTAGGACCTTCTGCATTTTAGTTCCATCATGCAAGCCGTTAACGTTTCAGGTAGTGAGCTGCATTTTGTTCAGGTTCATCTGGGTTTCTAGTGTTTCCCTTTCATGCATGGCGAGAGATCATTTGTACCTAGTATGGACAGGGCCAAGTTGTAATAAGCAGTGTATGGAAGAAGGGAAGGAGAATACTGCGTTTTTTTTGTTAGGTTAAGCTTTTGGTCTTTGTTAGGTTAAACTCTTTGCAATAGCTATTGGACCTTTACAGAAGAAAACAATATTTATTCCAAAGCTTTCACTTACTTTGTTATCGATGAGGTTAATGATGTGTGCTAGCCGATTGCTTATAAGCCTTTCACCTATAGAGACCATCAAGGGGGTGGGATTTGATGTGGACTGGGATTCCAACATGACAGACATAGAACATAACATAAAACAAAACACATAAATACATAAAAACTACTACCTGTACCTTGGTGTACCTATTCTATGGGGCATCATTCTTTAATAGGGTCCTAGGACTCCTTTCCTATTCTCCTTTGGCCCTTGTGACCAGTAGTCTACTATGCTGCCTGATGCATTTTTCTTCTTAATCCTTTATATATTTTACAGATTTCAAATAATATCATATTGTGAGAAAAATAAAAAGGATAATAATAATATACCATATTTTGTTTAAAGGCATCTTTTTTCATGTCATTGGGTTTCTTTTAAATTAATTCTGTTTAGTTCATGACTATCTCTGCCAAAGAGAAATGCAAGGGAAAAAAACAAAAACAAAAACAAAAACAAAACAAAAAGACATCCTTGGTTGTTTGTACTTAAAACTAAACAGTGTGATCATTACTTTTTTTCTTTTTTTTCGCCTTCTTCCTGTGCTTTTGTGACGGCACGTCCTGCTGTTCGCCGCCAGAGGGCGGCATTGAACATTTCATTTTTCCCTAATTGCCTAATTGTATTATTGTTTAATGGCTTTATTGTCTTGATTGTTTAAGTTTATTATTGTTTCAGTGTTTTCATCTGTGTCTGGTTTACATTCACTATTTAAGTTGTCTGCTTTCATAGATCTGGGCTCAGTCTTGAGTTTCTCTTGCCCAGAGTTAAGGCCAGCAGTTGAGTATGATTACTAGGACTCAGTGGCGGGCCGTGCATTTCACACCTAGGCCTTCAGTAGTGCTCCGTCTGAATCAATCCACCCCTCAATAACTATTTTATGGCTATAAAAGCCATCTTATTGTTATGTTTTGAGTGTCTGTTCGGTTTGTTTTTGCACTTTGTTTATTTATCTTTCTTCAGTCATGTTTTATTCTCGTTCTGTCATGCACTTCGGGAAATTCTATGTTTCGGTTTTTCCGTCTTCGTTTCTAATCTCGTTTTACTTCCTTCTTACTTTCTAATTACACTTTGTATATATTAGTTCGATGTATATAGTACTAACCAACTAATCTACTAACATTAGGGATTTAGATTAAGTTACTAACACTACTAATCACTAATTATCTCACAATTATTTAGGAAAATAGCAACATTTTACTCACCAAAAATCCTTATTATTTGTACACAAAATCCATCCTCCTTTCTTTCCTCAAAAAGAGTTCAATTACTCTGTCGTACAGATTATCCGTGTGTTTCAGTTCCATCAAGAAGTCCTTTTCTATCGCCATCGAAGCTAATGCTGAAAGTCGAGCCTGCCCTGTCGTATTTCTGGCATAAGTTTTAATTCGCTTTAGGGCTGAAAATGTCCGCTCAAATGTCTGAATCACAGACTGATGTTAATTATATTTTGTCCATGAATACTTATTAAATAATTCCAAATGGTCTGTTCGCTTCCTTTCATAGCTGTTCCCCTGGTTGCGCTGCATCCAGACGTGTATTTTCATATTAAAGCATTTAACCAATCACATTACATCATAGTCAGACACTCTCTGACTATCCAATCAAAGGGTGTGAATACGCTGACGTTACCTAGGCCTTCTAGAAGGCCTTCGTGTCCCCAACTCAAAATCTGATTGGTTGAAGCAACAGTTTGATCAACACTTATTTTATGCTACAGGGCCTGCAGAACTGATTGTGAAGGCCTCCAGGCAGATTTCTTTGACCCTGGCAACACATGATGGCTGAAATGTGATTGGTTAAATGCTTTAATATGAAAATACACGTCTGGATGCAGTGCAACCAGGGGAACAGCTATGAAAGGAAGCGAACAGACCATTTGGAATTATTTAATAAGTATTCATGGACAAAATATAATTAACATCAGTCTGTGATTCAGATATTTTTTAGGCCAGCAGAGAAGGCCTTGCAGGCCCTGACAGCCCACCACTGCTAGGACTCGTGTTTACCCTTTTGTCTTTGTGTTATTTTGGTTTATTGTTTTTGAGCTATATGTTTTTGGAACCGTGTTTGTTCCACTTTGGTTTGTTAGCTGTTTTGTTTTTGTGTTACCTCCTGTCTCCTTTGTACTGCCCAGAGCTTTTAGTTTTTCAGTAAAGATTTTCATTTGTCATCACATCTGTCTCTGCCTCATCTCTGCGCTTGGGTTCACTAATCACCAGTCATGATTAGTGAACCCAAGGGCAGTTATTATCACCAGAAGAGGGCACTCTTACACTACAGTGCCAGAACTATGGCTCACCAAGGAGCTGTCATCAGAACATTGGGTTAATAGAAATTGTGCTCATGGACAATCACTTAATGTTATTTACAGTCATTTTCCATATCATAATGTATAACACATTGCCATCACTGGGGGAAATGTAAAATACATTTAAACTCAAAACAATGATTGTCAGAAAGAGAAATATCAAAAGTAATGCAGGCCATACAATAAAAATATCAGGGTTAAAACAAAAAATAATTCCAAAGAAAAAAGGCACGTTTGAAAATCTGAGTTTTTAAAAGGGATTTATAAGTAAAGACTGATAGTCTCTGGTGCTATAATACTCTGGTAGAGCATTCATTCATTTGTCTCTGTCTGTCTATTTAAGCAGTTTTATTGGAATTGTACTTTGGAACATTTTAGCATACACTCAAAATCACACCGATAAACACAGAATCTGAAGGGGAAAATAGGAACAAGATTCACATAAATTAGAGGACCCGGAGTGCCTAACGTTAATGCAAAAAAGAAAACGATAATAAAATCCAGGTCAGGCGGGAGCTTCCCCGAAAGACTCTCCTGTTTCCTGTTAATATGACCGCCTGCCCTAGTTAGTGGGAGGCTTCCTTGTATTAATTCCCCTGGATTTAACTCCATTTAAATTCATACCATATTTCAAACAAAACTGTTTTATGTTTTCCGATTGGACGAAAGAGTCCCATCAGTGTTTGACGTCAGCGTGTCTTCCGATCAAACTGAAGAAAAAAAAATCACTTCCTCTTCTGTGAGTGTGTCGGGAAAGCGGACACAAAAGCACAGAAATGTGGAGAAGCTAGCCCAGGACCGCAGAAAAGAATCAAGAAACGACTTCGCGTGTAAACATACTTTCTAACCAGGCGTTTTGGGGGAGATATCGATGGTTTTGGGAGGGTAAGTTCAATAAACAAATAGCAAAAACACGCATTTGACTGTCGCTAACATTTAGTTGCTAGCTAGATACACCCACGGAAGAAATGGGGACTAGATCGAGTCGTTTGCAAGAAGAGGCGACCCCCACGGCTTTTGCGAAAGACGGCATAAAAAGAGACTCCTGCCGGAGACTCCGCAGCAAGAGGCCTACCAGTTTGGTGGTGGATTTCTCTGGTAGTTTCGACCAGGACTCGGAAATCAATAGCAGTCGTTCAGAGGAGGGCAGCGACTCAGACCAGGGTCGGCCGGCAAGGGAAGATGGAAGCCACGGCGACCTAACTAGCCCAAGCCGCCCCGATCAAACCACACCGCTCGACGAGACCGGCGATCCCGCAGACAATGGTAGCTCCGGGTCAGGAGGAGACGCCAATAACCACCGACTCTCCGTGGAGGATACGGGCCGCGTCCCCCATCGCACTTTCTCAGAGCGTCTCCCCTCCAGCCGACACACTTCCGGCCGCAGTGGATCCGCGCGAGCCACCGCACGCGCACGAAGCAGCGTCGCGCGGCCAGTTTCCGAGGCTTGGATCGGAGTGTACAGGGTCAATAGCCGCCACGGCAGTGAGTACATTCTCTAGATCTTTGATTCTCTGTGGTAATAGCTAGCAAATAACATTTCGCCTTATTTTGTTACCCAGTTAACCAAAAAAACGGAACTTGTGCGAGGCCGTCAAGGTCTACGAGTGCAGACATGTCCGGGAATGTTTTACTGCTTGCTAATACAAGTTTTGAGCGTAGATGTTACTGTTTCACCATGTCTTACGAAATGTTTTGCTGGCCAGAAAAACACATAGCCCCCAGCTACTGTTTCCGTGTGTTTGCGAAACAGTAAATAGGGACCAATCAATCTTTAACGATTCATCCGATGTATTGGAAACTAGTGGGCGAAATGGTTGTCAGGTAACTTTAGTTTTGTTGAACTGGTCGGTTTCTGAAAACGCCCGATGTGAAGAAATGTGTGCAGTAACTGTTTAGGCTGAGTAACGGTACAGTGTCCCTCACGGAAGTGTTTCCCTCAAGTTGGAGGCAGCTAGTTGCAGCCGACTTCCTCTTTACCAACATTGAGAAATGTTGTTTCTCCTCTACACATCCCCGTCCGTACAGTATTCTCTTATGACGAAATTCTGCTAAAGCTAGTGTTCTGGAACCCCCGAGCGGCCTCCAAGTTTGAAATATGAAATCGGTGAAATATGGAAATGTAAAAAGAAATTCTGGAGATCACATAAATCTGATTAACAAAAAAAGATCGTTTAACTAACAAAAAATATTTTGTTAAACATAACTGTTTTTCGTCATAACGTATGACATAGGTTACCGGAGTTTGGGAACCTCTGGCTTAGGACATCTCGTTGCATGTATGTCTGTATGTATGTGTACTAGTGCAGTGGTCCCCAACCCTGATTCTGGAGAGCTGCAGGGTGTCCATGATTCATTGTTACTGAGAACTTAATTGATCAATGAAAACAGTTGATAACAGTTGGAGTTAACTTCCCTCACCTGGTTTGTTGGGTCTGAATTGGTTTCTGATTTTAAGGTGAAAAGAAAAATATGTGGTTCTCCACTACCAGGGTTGGGGAACCCTGTACTGCACTGTAACTCAAAACCCAGATCCAAGATTCTGTTAACGTTTCCATTCCCAGCCGAAGCACTCTGAACCTAGTTCTGGGAGCTAAATGCTGCTAACCTGCTCTTGGCTTGGTACCAAGCAAACCCAATAGGATTCGATTGGTGGAGCTATCAATACTGTACAGTCCCGGCCAAAAGTTTTGTCGCATAAGTGGACAAAAGTGACAATTGCTAATTACCCAACTCTTAATTAGCTAATAAAGTTAGGAAACAACACAAATTAATCATAAGTGTCTAAAGTTTATTTAGATACCATCAAAACAAAAATTTCATAGATGCTTATAAGGTTTATTGCTTGATAATGATGAACAAGCCAGTTTCTACCTGGACAAAAGTCTTGTCGCAAATAATAATCAATCAAATTATAATCAAGAAATTTTATCTTTCAGTCTAGTATTTCATCATGGACTATAAGTTAAGAAATTAATATTTTTCATGAGTTCCTTTGGCCTGCAGAACAGTTGCCATCCGGTTTGGCAGAGAGTCATAGAGCTTGTTGATGAAGTCGTCAGGGATGGCATGGAAGGCCACCTTGCAGGCATCCCAAAGCTCCTCCAAGTTCTTTGGCTTGGTCCTCCAAGCTTCCTCCTTCATTCTTCCCCAGATATGCTCAATAATATTCATATCTGGAGACTGTGCTGGCCATCCCTGAAGGACCTTGATCTTCTTCCCCCTGAGAAACCTCATAGTGGAACCTGAGGTATGGCAAGGAGCTCCATCCTGTTGAAAAATCTGACCCCTTTTGTAGTTGGGAATGTACTGGGAGACAAGAATCTGTTGATATTTGGCACTGTCAATGTTACCATCCACCTTACAGATCTCCCTGGCACCTCCGTATTGGATGTAACCCCAAACCATAATCTTTCCACCTCCAAATTTGACTGTCTTCTGGGTGAACCGTGGGTCCAGACGGGCCTCAGAGGGTCGTTGACAATATTGGCGGCGCTTGGGATGGAGCTCAACTGACGATTCATCTGAAAAATCTATTTTTCGCCACTTTTCTGCTGTCCAACCTTCCATCAGGCTATGGGCCTTGGTGTACGCAACACAATTTCTTAGCTGTCTTGTTTAGCGCTGGATTCTTGGCAGCAATACGACCGTGGAGACCATTGCGAACAAGAATCCGACGTACAGTTCTTGACGAAACAGGCGTTGCTGGCGTCCACTCCTCCTGGAGCTGTGAGGTGGTTGACATGGGGCTGGCTTTCGACAGTCGGACCAGCAAGCTGTCGTCTTGAGCAGTTGTCGTGTGCGGTCTGCCCGACCTGGGTCTGTCATGGACGTCGCCAGTCTCTTGGTAGCGCTTGCAAATCCTCTCCACCTGCCGTTTAGACACGTTGAAGATGTCTGCAACTTCAGCAGGAGACTTGGACTTGAGATTCTTGATGATCAGCACTTTGGTTTCTGGTTTGATCTTGGGCATGTTGACCAAAGCAATGTTGAGCATGAACTGATGGCTTAAAGTGTCACATTTCTGCTTTTATAGCTCAGTTACCTACATCTGACTAATCAAGCCCCTTATTTGTTTCTTCCTTATTCACTGTGGCCTAGAAATTGCAGTTGGCCATTGCGACAAGACTTTTGTCCGGCCAAAACTAGCCTGTTGATCATTATCAAGCTCTAAACCTTATAAGCATCTATGACATTTTTGTTTTGATGGTATCTAAATAAACTTTAGACACTTATGATTAATTTGTGTTGTTTCCTAACTTTACTAGCTAATTAAGAGTTGCCTGTGTCTGTTCTTATAACAACATTTTTCCTTGTTTGCAGCATTGTATACAGTGTCAATTTTCTTAGAAATGAAGTCACAGTAATGGACTTGTTATAGTAATGTTCCTTTGTATAATGCCTCCTAATGAATTGTAGGTAACTTCTCCTGACTTCACAGTTCTCAAAAAGGAAATGAATCCAGGACTCGGTTCAGTAACAAATCCAACTAAGCGCGAGGTCTACAGGCTGGCTGTTGTTTTTTTCAGCATGGGATGACAGGGCTTCCTTTCAGCTCCTTCAGGGAAAATACATTTTAGACATTCCTGAACAGATCTCGGCTCTTGCACAGCCACGCGCTTTGCGCAAGACTGTGAGTAACTGGTGGTGTCATTTTAATGTCCTAAGAAACCAAACCCCCGTGGGTGTGTGCTGACCAACAACAACAGCGTTCAACCTGGGGCGCTCAGGCAGTGCAAGTAACTAGGGTTGGGCCGGTTTCCAGTCAGTGTTCAGCGGCTTGTGGCCCCCCCGTTGATGTCATTTTCAGCACCGTCAGGCATCCATTACGCTCGGTCTAAATGAAAGTCCTACTGTTCCCAAAATCCCTATACCATCATGCGACTAACAGTCTGAGCAAGGTGAGGTAGCTAGTGTCAGCTGAATTGGCAGCTAAAGGTCTGGGTGCTAGTAGTTTATCTTTTCATTAGTTGGCTGGTTAAATAGCTAAACAGCTAGCTGCTTTTTGTGAATGTTAGCCAGCTATGTTATCTAGATATTAGCGGGTCTAATTGGCTACCAAATTGGGAGAAAATGGGATAAAATCAGAAACAAAATATTTAAAATATGTTTTACTAACTAAAATTGCACTGGTATCAAATCCAGACCATGCCAGTACTGACTGTGGCCGGCAACCCCAGTGGGGTGATGCATAATCCCGCCCACAGGAGAGGGATTCATTCTGCCACGTTGTCCGTGTCTCATCGCACACCAGTGATCCCCACTGGTCAATTAGGCACCCACAGTTTACCAGTATAAAGCTGCACATGAAGCATCTTCCTCCGAGTTATGTCAGTGCAAGATTAACTTGCAGACTGCAATGTGAAAAGACACCTGGCTGACATCGCATGTTTTGGAGGAGAGTACATGCTCAAGTAAGTCCTGACTAACAATGAAAACTAACATTACATTACATTACAGGCATTTAGCAGACGCTCTTATCCAGAGCGACTTACAGTTTTACATTTCTTTACATACAATCCATCTATACAGCTGGATATTTACTGAAGCAATTCAGGTTAAGTACCTTGCTCAAGGGTACAACAGCAGTGTCCCACCTGGGGATTGAACCTGCAACCTTAACGTTACAAGCCCAGTTCCCTAACCATTATACCACACTGCCTGCCCAACGTACCTTGTGGCTCTTCAGAACCAGAATTGAGAATCACTGGTTTACATTTAAGGGATTAAGTGAACATTCTGTAATTCTGCATTCATCTTGGGTTGTGCTGTATGATACAGTAGTTCTTCTCCATGCTTAGAAGTTATGTTTTGCATCTGCCACAACAAAACTCATTCGTCCAATGAAAAGATGATATATGAACATAGGATACTGAAATGTTTTTTGTACCTCCCTACATGCTTGATAGCCTCCAAAGCTGATTATCCTTCCTCACAATCCTATCATTGTGGCAATTACCATGACTAACTGGAGTAGTTTTTGCTAAGGATGCACCAATATGAAATTTCTGGACCGATAACAATAATTCAAGTAACACAATCAGCCGATACCAATAATTTGTTATTTATTGTCCTATTTGTGCCCTGGCAAAAAAATAAAAATTCTGCCCTTCATTAAACTTTTAAGTGAGCATAAATTAAATTATATATAGGTTACTGTAACATTTTATGTTTTTGTTTTATTGTAACATTCTTTTACGTACTGTGCTACATTTGTCTTACTTGTAATTGGCTGATCAGATTTGATGTATTAAAATATTTGCTTGAGTTTCCTTCTCTTGAAATCTCACTGGAGCATTTGTTACAAATGGCAAATCGGATGTCTTTCTCCGACACCTTGCAATGGGCCCACACAGCCAACATTTTCTTTGCTTGACAGTGCCAACAATAACAGCACTGCACGGCGATAACCGCATTTTACACCGTTATCGTAATTTCAATGATTAACTGCAGCAAATTTACAAACGTTTATGATTGCGGTTAGGCTATAACATTGTTGTGTAGAGGAGAATAGTTCCTGCATTTGTTTTGCCCTTTTTCTAACCAACACAAAACAGAGCCAGCATTGAAAACAAACCGAGTTTAGTCCCTACGACAGTTCGTTGCGTGGGGTTACTTTTGGCTTGTTATAAAAGTGAGAAATATAACATTTAATTGAAGTAAAAAGATTCAAATTAAATTAAAAAAAATCCCAATCAAGAAATAAACATGTAGAAATTTCTCACGTTTAAAACAAGCCAAATCTCATGAAAATTGGTTGAGAATTAAGCGAGTTACAGTAGATTTTATCAGGGGAAGTCTGCATCTCTCAATACACATACGTGCTTGAGCGACTGCAACGCGACATCCTCTGCAACACGTCCCAGAGGTTGTGTTGATGCTGCAGAGGATGTCGCATACCTAGCACAAAAATCAAACTCGCGACCACAGTACAACATGTATCGTAGATGTTGCACAGCATTGATTGGTTGGTTAGCGAATGGAGGCGGAGCTGTCATAGTTCATCGAGCTAGTACATTTTTTTTACATTTTAAGCATTTAGTAGTTGCTCTTATCCAGAGCGACTTACCAGATGTGCATTAATACATGGTAAGAACAATCATAGTTCACACAAGAGATCAGTGTAGAATACAGCGATAGACATCGTTGTTGGCAGCTGCATACCATACCTGTATATATCTATGTTAACGTTAGCTAAGCAAAAATATCTATATCTAGCTAGCAACCTGGTACCACGGCCAAATAAAGCTCGCTAATGATATATACATATTTACATATTTAAAACTCCTATTCTTAATTACTGCTACAAATGTTTACTGTTTTTCTGTTTTGTATTATTTATGTATAATTCTGCTATTGTTAATACTTAGTTGTTGCTTGCCATGTCCCAAGAATTTCATTATTCAGAATGACCTCGTGTTATACTGTGCACTTGATAAATAAAACACTTTGACTTTGACTATAGATACCTAGCATCATTTGTTCGACACAGTATAAAATGAACCAGCTTCAGGAAAGATTGGCTGAAGAAGTTAGGAGGTACAGGAGGTTCTCTGCTTTCATAAACTTTTCCGACCTTGTTCAATACATTGACGCCTACTAGTGTACAGAAGTGTAAGGACACCATGTCGCATAGGTTGCACAGAAGTATAAATGATTGATTAATCGCCGTTAATAATTAGATCGATCAAGCATATCACATTAATGATTATGTATCACAGCACAGTGGAGTTATCCAATAGCACAAACTCTAGTGAGTGTAATAATATTGCTTTGAAACAACAGTTAAAACCTTGTTGATTTTATTAAATATATCTAGCAATATTTCACAAAAGAAACAATTTACAACTACAAAACATTTTTGTTATAGTTTGTATAGCCTAACATTACCTCAGCTGACAATAGCGTGTTTTCTTGAATTCGCTAAGCACGCCTAACGTTACTTCTGCATTGCTCTGAGTTTTTGGTGAAATCTTTTATTTTTTTGCAGAACAGTATTTATGCAGTATTTATGTCCCCGGGACATCGGTTCTGTCAGAATGGGTGTTCTCAGCGGCTGGTCTTACTGTAAACAGGCTGCACACACGGCTCACCCTTGATATGCTTATATTCTTAAATTTTACAAATAAAAAAAATTCCCAAGTTGCCTCTGATGTCGGACACCCCTTTTCATTTCAAAGGGAATATTGTTTTCATTGATAGGCCTACTGAATGGTGTTTCATTTCCTTCATAATTCTTAATTGTTTTATGCTGTTAAAATAGGCCCGTGTCTCAAAAGTTTGAATCAAGCTTTGATTGAGGAAAAAAATTAGCATTTTGCTGTTTTGTTTTTAAAGATTAATCGATTAATTGTTTGTTAACGTGGGTGACGATCGATCAAGGAAATTTCTTTAAATTAGCATCCCTATTTCAAACATGTGACTATTCTAATGATAGGATAGCACATCCAATGTTTCCCCATCCAGATTCTCTGCAGAAACGTATACATTCCCTGTCACACTTATAAATCTACAGATTTACCTGCGTAATGGGTACTGTATAGATTTACCAGGAAATTGACAGATTTTACACATTTACTGTAACCTATATACTGTATTAACCTAACCCCCCCTCTCTCTCTGTAGTGTTAATGGGCTATAGTGTGCAGTATGTATGTACTGTATTAACTCTCTCCCCCTCTTTCTTTCCTTCCTTAGCTGTGCGCTGTCCGTTTTGTTCCAAGCCTTTCCCGGGAGGCAGAATTGAGGAGCACTTGCTCAGCTGCCTCACCTCCCCCCCCCTCCCCTACAACAGTGAGTACCTGTTTATGTCCCTGTGCAGAAATCTCCTATACATGTCAATAGTTCCCCATATGTACTTCCCATTTTTGATTGGCTTAGGGATTCCAGACCAGCCTTCAGGACTGCATATGGGTCCCATAAGCTCCTGTCTGTTTCTAACTACCCTATTATACTGACCAATCACATCCCGACACCGTCTGAAGATCTCCGCTTGCTGTACGCTACCTTTGACATCTCTCTGTCTCTCTCTCTCTCTCCTTCTCCCTCCCTCCCTCCCTCTAGTGGACACCTTGAGTAAGGACAGTGGGGAGTGCAGTATCTGCCTGGAGGATCTCCTGCAGGGGGAGACCATCGCGCGCCTGGCCTGCCTCTGCGTCTATCACAAGAGGTGACATCATTGTGAGCGCGGTGATGTCATCCTCAGCCTGGTGACATCATCCTGAGCGTCATGGTGGTATTGACGTCTCATAGTTATCATTATAGATATGATAAATTCACATAAATGTAGCCATGAGCAGCCAGGGGGCAGGGCAAAGCTCTGGTAATTGAGGGGCATGTCACGTTACAAATTCCTGCTACAGTGAACCAAAGCTGAAATTTTACAATCTGGTCGAAAACTTTAGCAATTTAGTCTTGTATTTCACAAGGTATCAAAATTGTTGCAGACACACTTCAGTGCTGCTCAAAAATAACCAGCTGGTTTAATATGTCCCATCATTTTTGGGAAATGCTTTAAACGTGGAGGAAAAATTTCATTTTTACAACTTTATTTTTTAAGTGGTAAATAAGTAACAGCCCTAATTGTTTGTAGTTATGGTGATCTATATCTCTCAGGCCTGATGATGATGATGATGATGATGATGATGATGATGACGACAGAGGTGGTGTCTTTACAGCTGTATTGATTCATGGTGCAAAGTGAAGGCATGCTGTCCAGAACACCCCTTCGATTGAAACTCCTACAGGTCTGTGTGTGTCGTGTGTTTGTGTCTGTGTCTGTGTCTGTGTCTTTGTCTTTGTCTTTGTTCCAGTATTGATGGATTTATCTGTTTTCTCCAGGAGGCCCTTCTTGGTGAGGAACTTTGCGGTGAATATGAAAACAACAAAGAAAAAAAGCTTCAGTTACTACAGACTTCTGGGAAGGGAAGGGGGAGGAGCACAAGTTGACACCAATAATCTTTTGCACCTGGATCAACCTGGTAAACCCTGGTAAAAAAAGCAATCGTAAACCCTGCCAGATACTGGAACAGAGGGGCAGCCATCTACTCATCAGCTCTCTGGTTGCAACCATAAAACTCCTCTTCCCCTAAAGGTAAAACCAGCGCTGGACTTGACGTTCGACAAACAGACGGACATACCGACCTGAACTATGTCTTTATTCACTTTTTATTCCCTGGAGATGGGGGTTTTTTTGCGAGAGGGGCAGGTTCTGCTGCATTTTTCACAGTTTGAGTGGCTGTGTGTTTGAGTCTCTCTCCTCTGCTGCACTGTTTCTCTGCACCTGGGACAGCTGTTCAAAGGGTTTGTCCACAACATTGTACACTGAAGGAGGTGTTCCCCTGCAATGACATCACACCACCCTCCCAGTGACATCACATACTGGACAAAGCAACCGCACCGCAGTTGTGTTATTCCACACAGTGGTTCTCACGGTCATATTATTCCACAGTGCAGATTTCACGGTCGTGTAAAGCACTTTAACATAACATTTTTTGAGCCTTAAGCCTGCATGTGGCAAAACAGACTGTGGAACCACGGAGGGGATCCAGTGGCCTGTGGGGAGATGGGTGTACAGGATGCACGGGTGTGTCCATATCCTTATGACTCCACCATATGGCTGCTCTCTGATCTGTGGCTAGATTCACTGCCTTCTAGACAGACCATTCTAATCCCAGCCCCATGATGAACTTAAATGAATTAACTAAGCAGTGGTGGGGGGAGAACCACTGTCATAGATTTGAGATGTTTATATATTTTTTTTAAAGAATAAAGATCTTGCTAAATTATTTTTAGCAAGAATGTTATCAATGTTCGCAGTGTTAAAAGCTGCAGTCTTTCGTCCACTGTAGAGTGGTCTGTGGATGAAACCGCTGCAGATGTGTTTGTGTGCAGGGTTATGTGTGCCCAGATTTGTAGATCAGACTTCAGCCAGTAATTTAGTATCCCGTTGAAGATTTTTAAGCAGCCACATATGGAGGTCCTGCACAGATTGCACTTACCCATGTGCATGCGAGAGACACATTTATCATGGTGTCATGGTGATGATGTCAGTGCATCTGATTATGAATGAAAATCCTGTCAATGTTTGAGCTCCCGTTTACCTCTGGCTGACACATGGTGCAATACAGGAACCTCTTCATGACCACCCCCTACTGTAAATCCTTGGGTGTTTTTTTATTGTTTAAGTTGAAATGGAAACAACAACCACATTCACAGCATCAGAATTCACTTGCACCTCACCCGTTTCCACTCGCACAGTTCTGTCTCCATGGGAACAAGAGCAGGGGTGAAGTATCACATTTTTGCATATTTTAATGAACTTATCAATTCCGCTCTAAAATATATATTCAAAGCATAGACAATTGCCCTCCTCTCCTTGGCTATTTAACAATTGAGTATTTATTAAATTGTAAATATTTCTCTTACCCAAATAATTTGTTGTTTTGATTCTGATACCATTTATATGCCTGAATCTTTTGTATGTCAAAAAAGTTGTTTTGTATGTATTTTTATAATAAATATGCTTATGTGTGAGATTTTTCTGGTCACATTTGTGGAAGAGCATGTATGTGAGAGTGACTGAGTCCCAATACTTTTTCCTCGTTCCCTACCTTTTACTTCTCGTCTACTTTACGATGTGTGAGAAGTAGACGAAGGGAAATTCAGATTATAAATGAATTAAGTGGACTGCAGGTGTCATGGCAGATGGTGTCCGTTTGCCAATTTCTGTCCGGGTGATGTAATCGGGTGATGTCATCGGAATTTCGGACTGAGCGTCCTGAGTGAGAAAACCCAGAAGAATGTGTCCGGGTGATGTCATTTAGCTACGAATAAGCTAACATAACAATATGCATTGTCTGTTCAGCATGTTCAATATGCATTGTCTGTCTATACCAGGGGTGTCCAAACTTTTTCCACTGAGGGCCAAATACAGAAAAATATACGAAAGGCTGGGCCACTATTGGGGGGGGGTTCCTGCTACGCGAAGAAAGCTGAGACCAGTTCGTTTATTTCGCGGAGTATTTTCGTTTATTTCTGTCGACGGGGGGGGGGCCGGGGTGCTACGCGAAAAAACCGGAGAGCAGTTAGTTTATTTCGCGGAGTTTTCAATGAATACGGGTGGCTCCACTAGTGGTGAAACTAAGAATTACAACTCAGTCAACTGCAAGTTTCATGCGCGGGCCATATTCCTTATATTGGAATGCGGCCGCGGGCCAATTAAAAATGGACTGCGGGCCGTAGTTTGAACACCCCTGGTCTATACAGTTAAGTTAGCTGGCTAGCTACGAATATAATGTATGTTGTGATTACATTACAGCTAGGTGGCTAGCTATGAATAACAATTGCTTGCTCAGCTGTAAAACTAGCTAGCTAGCTGGCTAGCTACGAACATAATATATGAATTATATAGCCAGCTAGCTAGCTAGTTTTACAGCTGAGCAAGCAATGGTTATTCATAGCTAGCCACCTAGCTGTAATGTAATCACTTCAATGCATATTATTATGTTCGTAGCTAGCTGGCTATATAATTATAATATAAATCTATATTATAATTCATATATTATGTTCGTAGCAAGGCAGCTAACTTAGCTGCACAGCTTATTCGTAGCTGAATGACATCACCCGGACACATTCTTCCGGGTTTTCCCACTCAGGAATACGAGCTCATCATGTTGGCATAGCAACTACAGTCCAAAATTCCGATGATATCACCCGATTACATCACCCGGACAAAAATTGGCAAACGGACACCATCTGCCATGACACAGCCTCTGACATACTGCAGCTAAGAACAATACGAGTTGAATTTAATGAGAATATTATTGTCCATTTGAATGTTAACTCAACTCAACTTTATTTATATAGCACTTTACAACAGTTTTTTGGAGACTACCAAAGTGCTTCACAGTTAAAAAACATATATAATATATATATACATATACAGTACATATACTAAACATAATAGTGCAAAAAGTGCAAATACAAATAAGTGCAAGGGTTTTTGTACTGGTAAGGAGTCGGGCAGCCGCATTTTGGACAAGCTGCAGGCGGCGTAGTGATGCCTGGTCAATGCCAACATAAAGAGCATTGCAGTAATCCAGCCGAGTTGTAATGCAGGCGTGGATCACTCGCTCCAGGTCGCTCTGGGAGAGATAGGCCTTGGTCTTTGCTAGGGTTCTGAGATGGAAGAAGCTGTTCCTAACCACTGAGCAGACCTGTTTGGTGAATTTAAAGGCACTATCAAAGATCACTCAAAGATTTCTAACGGAGGACCGGATGTTAGAGCCCAGAGGACCTAGAGCATTGGCAAATTACATTTATACTACATTGGAATATTACTGAAAGCGGAAAAAACTGCTTGGCTTCCAAAAACGACAGCTCGAACCCAGATTTTCCACCCACTTTTTACCACCCCTCAGTCTCAATCCCTCAAGCCCTAGAATGATTGTTTTACGACATCATGGCATGTGGTCTAAACGAGCGCCCTCACGAGGATGAGTTTTTTTTTCTTCCAGATTTCGTTCATCAACACTTACAGTAAACATGGAATGTAACATATTCCACGCATTCCTTCACAATGAGGCATAATAAGACCATTCAGAGGAAAGAAAGAAATGCACACAAAGACAAAAGCAATACCTTACAGGGGCGGTGCTTGCAGTAACCGAACATGGACAATTTAGCAAACATTCATAAGCCATAGAACTTTTACAAAGTTTTAGAGAGACCGCAAACATTCACAATCCCTAAGGAAGTGAGGAAAGGATGGGATCACATTAGACCATTTACACTTATGGATAAAGAACTTTCCCAACAGAATTACACAATTGACCAAAAAATAGTAGTATAGTCAGGACCATTGTTTTCATAATGGTAAATTACATCCTTTGCAGAAAAACAAATCAGTTAAACAAATCAAAAAGCCAAAGCGTGATCTCCTTCCAGAACATTAACGTCACCTCACATGAAGCAAATAAGTACTCTAAAGTTTCAGGGTAAGAACCACAGAATCTACACTCTCCAATATCTAAATCAGGATACATCTTATTAATATAGTATTTAACAGGGTAGATTCTATGTAATATGTTAAAATGCACATATTCTCTCATTTTTGGTAGTAGCACATATTAGCTAATGGCTAGACTTTTCTCCAATTAATGCTGCATTTTAAGATTAAGTTCCATTTCAGACATGCATTCGGTCTAACTGATTCAAAATCTGTGAAATGATTCCTCACGACACTATTAGAGCACCTAATATCCATAAGGTCAATATTATCAATATATACTGTAGGTCATACATGCTTACATACAGTGATGCTTTAAATTTTGTGAACCCTACATGGGGCGGTCATTATTTTCATATAGAAAAATAACCCTATAAAATCTTTGTATAAACCTACATTCTTAATGAAGATATCCCAAATAAAGGACACACAAAGAAATATGATATATTTTCATTGTTAATTGTTAACGAAAACTCAGATGTCCTTGTGTGCAAAAATATGTGAACCCTTTCAATCAGTAACTTGTGGCGCCTCCTTTAGCAGCGATGGCTTGAAGCAAATGTCTCCTATAGCCATTGATCAGACTAGCATCTTCTTTGAGGGATTCTCACCCACTCCTCCTTACAGAACCCAGCCAACTCAGAGGTTTGAGAGCTGTCTGGCATGAACAGACTACTTCAGGTGCTGCCACAGCATCTCGATTGGATTTAGGTCAGGACTTTGACTTGGCCAATGCAAAACACAAAACTTCTTTCTCCTGAGCAATTCTTTGGTAGATCATTCTATTCGGATCATTGTCTTGTTGGAACACATTTTACATTTTACATTTATGTAGCAGGGCAATATAATGCAATGACTACGCCACCCACACATATAGGAGTGAGGGATCCTTTAAACACATTAACCATATACTGTATATAGATATATAGGACAATGCAACTGAATAAGGCAAGGTTCCCCAGATAGGTACGGGTTCAGAATGAGCAGAACCAGAGGCTGATGTATCAAATGTGTCAAGTTTATTCAACACGTTGGTATAAAAAGTAATCAGGTTAAAATACAGAAGGGAAGAAAGCGGTTAATATTACTGGGAGTTCTGCAAAGGGACTAAACCCAAGAGACAAAGGAGCAATACGGGTAAGGGCTTCAGGGCCTACTTGGGCCTCTAAACTAAATACACAAATACACAAAGAATCAAATTCAAATCATGCAAAAGCAAAAGCAAATAAAGCCAATAAGTAACCAAAAGCAAATCAGCAAATAAGCAAATCAAAACAGAATATAAATACACAAAACCAAAATCAAAATCATGCAATGCTAATGGCCCAGTATAGCTCTGTCCTCAGTCAACCCTATGAAACACAGTCTAATAGCAAGACCCAGTCTAAATCATCATATATATATATATAGCACGGTGGGAAAAACAGTAATGGTTGTGGTTAGTTCAGCTCCTACAATAAATCACAAATAATAAAGCATTAGACATCATCATCCCAGACATCAGACCCCCACTGACAAACGCAACATGACAAAATACAGAAAAATAACAAACATACCCCATGAGTCAACATATGCCCATGGCTCCCATTGGTATAGGCCTGCACAGCCACAGGGTACTGCTGCTTAAAGGACCTGGGGGCTTCTGGAAATACAGATATATATTAGTATAATTAACAGCAGGCCTAATATTGTCAGCCTATCTAAACTCTTATACAGATACTATAGCTACAATAAGTTATACAAACCTTGTCATTTGTTTCAAATTGTCTTACCTAGAATTAGTCTGTACCCCTCATGCCTCCAGGTCTCTCTCACAAACACCCAAACCAGGCTTCTGGCCAGACAGGAGGCCACAAACCTGGCCACCCCTCTTTATGCACTTTCCTTAAAGGGCCAGTGCTACATTTACATTTTAAGCATTTAGCAGACGCTCTTATCCAGAGCAACTTGCAAGATGTGCATTAATACATGGTAGGAACAATCATAGTTTGCGCAAGAGATCAGTGCAGTAACACAACGATAGACATTCTTTTAGGCAGCTGCATACCATACCTGTAATACTGGGAAGGAAAAGGTTAGTTTTTATTTTTTATTTTTATGAGGAGTAAGCAGGGATACATATACAAAACGTATTGAGCAAGTAGGCAGTGGTGATGACAATTGGCCAGATGTACAGAATTCAGTGATAGTGGAGTCTGAAAAGGTGGGTTTTGAGTCTCTTGTGGAAGATTGCAAGTGATTCCGTGGTCCTGACCGATTGCCGGAGGTCATTCCACCACCGAGGGATCAGGACGGAGAAGAGGCGAGACTGCGAGGAGCGGCTGCCGGGTGCCCGGAGGGATGGGACAGTCAGTTTGCCAGAGGAGGTGTAGCGGAGGGGTCTGGCTGGGGTGTAGGGTGTGATGTGTGTCTGGAGGTAAGGGGAAGCCGTTCCTCTAGCCGCTTGAAAAGCAAGCACCAGTGATTTGAATCTGATGCGTGCTGCGATGGGGAGCTAGTGCAGAGAGGAGAGTAGAGGGGTGACATTGGCCGAACACCCAATTTCGGCCAAGTTTTAGCTCTCGGACTGATGGTCTGACCTTCTGTTAAATAATTCTCTGATATCCCTCAGAATTCATGGTTCCCTTAATGATGTTGAGTTGTCCAGGCCCAGAGGAAGAAAAGCAGCCCCAGATCATGACACTCCTGCCACCATGCTTGACCGTAGGTATACATTTATTTTGGTGGTGGGTAGTGTTGGGTTTTTGCCAGACATGGCAAAGGTGGTCTCTGGCAAACTTAAGATAGGCAGCTTGGTTCCTTTCAGACAGCAGAGGCTTCTTCCTGGCTACCCTTGCATAGCAGTTCTATTCAGCATTCTTCTTATTGTTGATGGATGCGCAGTGACATCAGGTGTAGCGAGGGGGGCTTGTAGTTCTCTGGATGTTATTCTTGGGTTGCTTGTTACTTATTATTTTTCTTGTGGCTCTTGTTGATATTTTAGAAGGATGCCCACTTCTAGGCAGAGTCAGTTGGTTAGCTTGGTACCCAATTATATACCCACCTGATTCTACTTACCTACTTGATTGAACTAAGGCAACAGGAGGTTCACTTATTTTTGCACCTTCACTCATAATTTTTTCCATATTTTTACAAAATGCAATTTCCTCTAAAAGCATATGAAATTGGTGAATATAGACCCTTTATTTCAGTTAAGAAAAGACTGGTTCTGATTAAATAAGGATTTTGTGGTAAAAACTAGATTTACAGTACTGTGCAAAAGTTTTAGGCAGGTGTGAAGAAATGCTGTAAAGTAAGAATGCTTTCAAAAATATAAATTGTAATTGTTTATTTTTAACAATTTACAAAATGAAAAGTGAGTGAACAGAAGAAAAATCTAAATCAAATCAATATTTGGTGTGACTACCCTTTGCCTTCAAACCAGCATCAATTCTTATCGGTACACTTGCACAAAGTCAGGGATTTTGTAGGATTATAGTCAGGTGTATGATAAACCAATTATACCAAACAGGTGCTAATGATAATCAATTTCATATGTAGGTTGAAACACAGTCATTAACTGAAATTGAAACAGCTGTGTAGGAGGCTTAAAACTGGGTGAGGAACAGCCAAACTCTGCTAATAAGGTGAGGTTGTGGAAGACAGTTTCATGTCACAGGTCATACACCATGGCAAGACTGAGCACAGCAATAAGACACAAGGTAGTTATACTGCATCAGCAAGGTCTCTCCCAGGCAAAGATTTCAAAGCAGACTGGGGTTTCAACATGTGTTGTTCAAGCTCTTTTGAAGAAGCACAAAAAAACGGGCAACGTTGAGGACCGTAGATGCAGTGGTCGGCTAAGGAAACTTAATGCAGCAGATTAAAGACTTCATGCTTACTTCCCTTCGAAATCGGAAGATGTCCAGTAGTGCCATCAGCTCAGAACTGATAGAAACCAGTGGGACCCAGGTAGACCCATCTACTGTCCGGAGAAGTCTGGCCATAAGTGGTCTTCATGGAAGAATTGCGGCCAAAAAGCCATACCTCCGACGTGGAAACAAGGCTAAGCGACTCAACTATGCACGAAAACATAGGAACTGGGGTGCGGAAAAATGGCAGCAGGTGCTCTGGACTGATGAGTCAAAATGTGAAATATTTGGCTGTAGCAGAAGGCAGTTTGTTCACCGAAGGGCTGGAGAGCGGTACAATAATGAGTGTCTGCAGGCAAGAATGAAGCATGGTGGAGGTTCCTTGCAAGTTTGGGGCTGCATTTCTGCAAATGGAGTTGGGGATTTGGTCAGGATTAATGGTGTCCTCAATGCTGAGAAATACAGGCAGATACTTATCCATCATGCAATACCATCAGAGAGGCGTCTGATTGGCCCCAAATTTATTCTGCAGCAGGACAACGACCCCAAACATACAGCCAATGTCATTAAGAACTATCTTCAGCGTAAAGAAGAACAAGGAGTCCTGGAAGTGATGGTTCGGCCCCCACAGAGCCCTGATCTCAACATCATCGAGTCTGTCTGGGATTACATGAAGAGACAGAAGGATTTGAGGCAGCCTACATCCACAGAAGATCTGTGGTTAGTCCTCCAAGATGTTTGGAACGACCTACCTGCCGAGTTCCTTCAAAAACTGTGTGCAAGTGTACCTAGAAGAATTTATGCTGTTTTGAAGGCAAAGGGTGGTCACACCAATAATGATTTGATTTAGATTTCTCTTCTGTTCATTCACTTTGCATTTTGTTAATTGATAAAAATAAACTATTAACACTTCTATTTTTGAAAGCATTCTTACTTTACACCTGCCTAAAACTTTTGCACAGTACTGTATATGATTGCACAGGGGGTTCACAAGAGTGTCTGGAGGTATGGGGGAGCAGTGCCTCTAGCTGCTTGAAAAACAAACACCAGTGATTTGAATCTGATGCGTGCTGCGATGGAGTGTCAGTGCAGAGAGGAGAGTAGAGGGGTGACGTGGGTGAACTTCAGTTGATTGAACAACCACATTTTAGGTTATCAACTGCTGTAAGGATCTCTTTCAACTCACAATATTCTTTGTCCAAAATAGTAACACAGAAGGCTGGTTTGTCTAAGGTAAAAAAATAAGTCTACATTCCTCTTAGATCAATTGGAAGTATAAATATTCCTATAGAAAGATGCGACATAATGATAAATCTCCTTCTCAACTAACACATTACAATCCACCTTAAGCTTTGTATTTTCATCTTTCATATTTTTTTATTTTATTTTAAATATCTCCAGCCATCTGGCTCTGGACCTAACAAAAGCTCTCTTTGCTAAGTCCAAGTAATACTGATCCAGTTTAGATTGCAATTAAAAAACCTGATTCTTATCTGCATCTCTAGAGCATTCCTTTGACAAAAGATCAACAAAATTAGTGGTCACCTCTTGAATTTGTGCATTGTGCCTTCTTTTAAGAGCCGTTCCCAATTCCATAGCAACATTCTTTACTTTAAACTTAAACCATTCCCAGCTTGAGAAGACATCATTCTCTGCGTTATCAGTTAAAATATCCTTAATCAATTTGGCACTAACCAAAGGACTCCTTAAAAAATTAATTGCATTTAAGTTTCTAATAGTTTTTAAATCTCCTCTTTGTGTTGGCAATTTGACAGAATCCTAAAATAACACCCTTGTGATCTGTTAAGGGAGAGACTGTTACATCAATTTCTACATTATCATAACAGAGGTTACTTGACAGAAGCCAATAGTCTAACCTCGATTCGAACCTTAAATTGTGAGAAAACCATGTAAATTGTGTATTATTGGGGTGGGAAACCCTCCAGATATCTTGGACTGTAAGATCCCCAGAAAAGGAAACAATTTTAGGTTTGCAAGACGAGTAATTATTAGGATAACGATCCAGCCACTCATCCATAAGATCATTTAGCCCTCCCCCAATAAGAAGAACAGCATTAGGAAATTGAGCGCCTAAGGTCCGAATTTTCGAAGAAATAACACCCAACATATTCCTGTTCATCCTGTCGCTATTATATCCATAAATATTAATAAAAAATACAATCGTATCATTAAAATGTACGATAACTATAACCGAATGTTCGAAATCATCTGGAATGGAAGAAATGATGATAGACTTAAGGCACTCAATCTATTTAAACTTAGCATACGGAGACTTAGGGGGGATTTGATTGAGGTGGGGTCAGCAGAACAAGAGGCCACAGGTGGAAATTAGTTAAAGGCAAATTCCGCACAGATATTAGGACGTTTTTCTTTACACAGAGAGTTGTCAATGCCTGGAACAGCTTACCAGGTTGGGTAGTAGAGGCCGGAACGCTTGGGCTATTCAAGACCAGGCTAGATGTAGTACTAGATACTCTTTAGATTAGGACATGATGAGCCTAGATGGGCCGAACGGCCTGTTCTCGTCATTATGTATTCTTATGTTCTTAAATAAGTTATAACTTTTACATAATATAAACAGAGCTAACATATAAGCAATCGTGGCATTTTGCTCGGCTCAATCTTCTTCCCATCTATAAACGCATCAGGACCTCTGAAATGCATCCTCTTCCCCTCAGTGTCCCTGCTCCACAAAGGGCTTGGCCCTGGACTCTCTCACTACTTTTGACAGATCTTAGGAGAAGCATATTCCAAGATCCCTGATGACTAAAGGCCTGAATATACTTGAATATATATGTTAAATACGCATACGCGTACGTAAAATGGCTGCCAATGCGTATCCTGCTGTGTTTTTGTGCGGACCTTGTGCATGTCCTCAAGAATTATGCAATGCCTACGCAAGGTGCAATACCGACATAAATCGTGGGAGCAGCACATCACATGTGATGTCCATTCTACCAGTGGTGTATAATGTACCCAAAAGCCATACTTGAGTAAAAGTAAAGATACCTTACTGGAAAATGACTCTGGTAAAAGTGAAAGTCACCTATTAGAATATTTACTTGAGTAAAAGTCTTAAAGTATCTGGGGTTTACTGTACTTAAATATCAAAAGTAAAAGTATGGAATATAAATGTACTTAAGTATGGAAAATAAAAGTACAAGTAAAAAGTACACGTAAAAATGCTGTTAATAAAAAAGCGGTCAGAAGTTTGAGTTTTTATCATTGTTTAGTCTTTATTTGTGTAGCCTCTGGTCTACATAACAAAAACTCCTTCCCTCCACTCCTTCATTCATCCATCCCTCCCTTTTTCCCCGGTGTGTGTACAACCTGCTCTCTTGACCAATCCGGTCCAATGGTCTTATGTAGCCTGTAAAGTCAGGGCAGAACCAGTTATGCATGTTGTACATCCATAGCCCTGGGACAGAATAACCCTGTCATAAAACAAAATTAAAATACATTTTCCTCGCGGTCTCGCCTCTTCTCTGTCCTGATCCCTCGCTGGTGGAACGACCTTCCGCAATCGGTCAGGACTGCGGAATCACTTGCAATCTTCCGTAAGAGACTCAAAACCCACCTCTTCAGACTCCACTACCACTGAACACTGTCCATCTAGCTAATTTGTCGTCACCACTGTTTACTTGTTCTACGCTATTTAAAAAAAACAATAATAATAATTTAAAAAACACACTAACCTTTTCTTTCCCAGTGTTACAGGTATGATACGCAGATGCCTGCAATGATGTCTATTGCTGTATTACTGCACTGATCTTGTGCGCTAACTATGATTGTTCTTACCATGTATTAATGCACATCTTGTAAGTCGTTCTGGATAAGAGCATCTGCTAAATGCTTAAAATGTAATGTAAATGTAAGGTGCTCAGTACTTCAATCAATCAATCAATCAATCTTTATTTTTGTATAGCGCCATTTACAAACAGGTTGTCACACAGCGCTTCACAATTGGCATTTTCCAGAGGGAATCAAAAAACCAGAAAACCATTGGAGCCAATGTAGGAAACTGGAAAATTATTCCCTGACCCCTTAAAAGGCGGTCGAGATGAACTCCTGGAAAATTGTGGGATACAGAGAAAAACAACACAAATAGTCCTTGAGGCTCATGTGGCTTAACAGACCACTGGAAGGGCATTCTAAGTGTAGGAGTGGGGTGGACCTCATCCCTCCAGATACCAGGGCAGGGCGGGGGATGGAACCAGCAGCTAGGGTCTGGGCCAGCGGCATCCGGCTAACACATGGCAGGGGTGGGGGTTGACTCTGGGGCAGGTGAGCTCCGGGCAGGTGCCACGAAGCCGGGAGAAAAGAGGAAAGGTGCAATTATGACTATGATAAATATCACGCCGGATCAGGGGAGGAGTAGTGATAACACTTTTGCACCAGCAGAAGTAATCTAGGGCAGCATAACTAATTAGGTGAGTGGCACAGGGAGCACGCAGCCATGAGGGCACTCAGAGACCATCCCACCACATCATCAGCAGTCCTGATAGGGGCGGATCATCACTTATGATTGGTGACAGTAAGGATAGCTCATTGCACCAGAAGGCTCTATTGCTACGCCCCCCACATCTGCACCTAATGACTATAAGAGAGACTAAAGAGATGCGTTTTTAACCTAGACTTGAAAATTGAGACCGTGTCTGACTCCTTCACAGAGATGGGTAGACTGTTCCACAGTAAAGGAGCTCTATAGGAGAAAGCTCTGCCACCTGCTGTATTTTTGATATTCTAGGGACTACCAAGTTGCCTGCATCTTGTGAGCGAAGTGAACGTGGGGGATTGTACGGATGAAGTAGATCCGTCAAGTAAGAGGGTGCAAGTCCATGCAACACCTTATAAGTTAAGAGGAGTACCTTATAGTCTACACGATAGTTTATAGGAAGCCAGTGAAGTGATGCTAACACAGGACTAATGTGCTCATATTTCTTTGTTCTAGTCAGGATCCTTGCAGCAGCATTCTGTATGAGTTGTAGGCTCCTGAGTGAGGCATTGGAACAGTCAGACAGTAATGCATTGCAATAATCTAATCTAGATGTAACAAAGGCATGTACCAATTTTTCTGCATCTATTGACAGGAAGCCCCTAATTTTGGCAATATTCCTCAGGTGAAAAAAGGCTACTCTGGAAATGTTTTTGATGTGACTATCAAATGAGAGACCAGGATCTATAGTAACACCAAGGTCTTTTACCGCCAAACTTGCAGCAACAGAGCAACCATCCAGATTAAGAGATAAATCAGATAACCCTCTTCTGAGGTTTTTGGGCCCCAAGACCAACATCTCTGTTTTATCAGTATTCAGCAATAGAAAATTATCTGACATCCAGTCTTTTATGTCTTTAAAACAGGCCTCCAACTGTTCGAATTGTCCTTCGCCAGGTTTCATTGATAGGTATAATTGTGTGTCATCTGCGTAGCAGTGAAAATGTACGCCATGTTTACGAATGACATCACCAAGTGGCAACATGTAAAGGGAGAACAATAATGGCCCCAAAACAGAACCTTGAGGGATACCATATTCCACCTTGATGAGAGCAGAGGGCTCGTCATTTAACTGCACAAATTGATATCTATCTGATAGGTAGGATTTAAACCAGGAGAGTGCCTGTCCACGCAGTCCAACTAGGTTTTCAAGTCTGCTCAGAAGAGTTTGGTGGTCTATTGTGTCAAACGCAGCACTTAAGTCCAAAAGCACAAGAATAGAGACACATCCACAGTCAGCTGATATCAGTAAGTCATTGACAACTTTAATAAGAGCAGTCTCAGTGCTATGGTGTTGCCTAAATCCTGACTGAAAAGTTTCATAGATGTCATTTGATGTCAGGAACGAAGTCAGTCTCTGAGCTACAGCTTTCTCTAGAATTTTTGAGAGAAAAGAAAGATTAGAAATTGGCCTGTAGTTACTGAGATTTTCTGGGTCAAGGTTTGGTTTCTTTAAAAGTGGCTTAATTACTGCCACTTTTTGAGAATTTGGCATATAGCCTGATGAAAGAGACAGATTAATAATGTCTAGCATGGATTGCCCCATAACAGGAAGAAGTTCTTTAACAAGTTTTGTTCGGATTGGGTCTAATTGACAAGTAGATGGTTTGGAGGACATAACCAATTTAGAAAATTCAGTCCACTCCAGAGCACTAAAAAACTCAAGAGTAGCCATAGGACCCCTGTCCTGGTAAGCCTGTGCTTTCTGATCAGTGTCCGCTACAGCAGAAGGTGCCATTTTAGAAATTTCATCTCTAATTTTCTCAATCTTCTCAGAGAAAAAGTTCATGAAATCATTACTATTATGGGCTGCCGGAGGCTTAGCATTGGTTTCAGTCTGGTTCTTTGTCAGTTTGGCCACTGTATCAAAAATAAATTTTGGATTATTCTTATTACGCTCAATCAGATCAGACAAATAGGTTGACCTTGCGGAGGAGAGAGCATATTTGTACTGTACCAGACTGTCTTTCCAGGCAGAATAAAATACTTCTAATTTAGTGGATCGCCACTTACGTTCCAACTTGCGAGAAGCTTGTTTAAGAGCACGTGTGTGGTCAGTATACCATGGTGCAAGCTTCTTTTGGCTAGTTTTTTTTTTTGAGAGGCGCAACAGCATCAAGTGTGTTGCGCAGGGTGTAATTTAGATTGTCAGTCAGCTGATCAATAGATTGTAGACTAGTGGGATCCTGATTAACAGTAAATGATTCTTGGAACAGGCTGACAAAGTTAGGTATGGTAGAGGAATTTAGGGAGCGACTAAAGTAGAACACTGGTTTTGATCTAATAGCAGTGGTAGCATGAATTTCAAACGTAATAAGGAAATGGTCAGAGAGCACAGGATTATGAGGAGAGACAACTAGATTGCTAATGCTAATACCATAGGATAAAGCTAAGTCCAGTGTATGTTGATGACAATGAGTCGGCCCAGACACATTTTGGACAAAACCAACGGAGTCAAGAATAGAAGCAAAAGCCTTCACTAGAGAATCATTTCCATTATCAACATGAATATTAAAGTCGCCTATAATCACAACTTTATCTGCCATAACTGCTAGGTTTGATAAAAAGTCAGAAAACTCTGAGAGGAAAACAGCATAGGGTCCAGGGGGTCTGTAGATAGTAGCTAGTATAAAAGATGAAGTAAATGCAGATCTATTATCTACATTAGTCTGTATGGAGCCCAGGGAAAGCACTTCAAATGAAGGGAATGTGTTTAAAGCCACAATGACTTCCGCCCTGTTGCACTCACCTCCACCATCATGAAGTGCTTCGAGAGGCTGGTCCTGGCTCACCTCAAATCTGGCCTCTCACCATCTCTCGACAAACACCAATTTGCCTACCGTGAGAACAGGAGCACGGACGACGCCATCTCTTCCGCGCTACACTCGGCCCTCTCCCACCTGGACGAGAGCAACACTCACGTGCGAATGCTGTTCATCGACTTCAGCTCAGCATTCAACACCATCATCCCATCCAAACTCATCTCCAAGCTTGGTGACCTTGTGGTAACCAAGGACCTGGACATCATCCCCTCCGTCTGCAACTGGATCCTTGACTTCCTGACCAACAGACCCCAGTCTGTTAGGATAGGCAACCTCACCTCCTCCACCCTAACCCTGAACACCGGCGTCCCACAAGGCTGCGTGCTGAGCCCCCTTCTCTACTCCTCTTCACCTACGACTGCACTCCTATGCATGATACCAACACCATCATCAAGTTTGCAGACGACACAACGGTGGTGGGCCTCATCAAAAACAACGATGAGACGGCCTACAGGGAGGAGATCCAGCACCTGGCGACGTGGTGCGCCGACAACAACCTGGCACTGAACACCAAGAAGACCAAGGAGCTCATCGTGGACTTCAGGAAGACTAGGGCTGTCGCTCACGCCCCCGTCCACATCAATGGGGCGGAGGTTGAACGTGTCTCCAGCTTCAAATTCCTGGGTGTCCACATCTCCGAGGACCTCTCCTGGACCTTCAACACCTCATCACTGGTCAAGAAGGCTCACCAGCGTCTCTTCTTTCTGAGGAGACTGAGGAAAGCCCACCTATCTCCTCAGATCCTGGTGAACTTCTACCGGTGTGCCATTGAAAGCATCCTCACCAACTCCATCATGGCCTGGTATGGCAACTGCACTGCCTCTGACCGGAAGACACTGCAGAGGGTGGTGAAAACTGCCCAACGCATCACTGGCTCATCTCTCCCTGCCATCAAGTCCATTTACGACAGACGGTGCCTGAGGAAGGCTCAGAGCATCATCAGAGACTCCTCTCACCCTAACCACGGACTGTTTGCCCTCCTCCCCTCCGGGAGGCGCTACAGGAATCTTCGTTCCAAGTCCAGCAGACTCAGGAACAGCTTCTTCCCCTCCGCTGTCATCTCCCTGAACTCCTCATCGCCTCCTCACCCCCCTCCAGTGACTGCCCCTCTCCACCTCCCCGTAGTATCCTGACCTAGACTCTGGATCACCCGGATACTCTGACTCTGGATACTATGGTTTACTCTTCATGTAGTAACTCTGTTCACTGACTCTGGATACCCCCTGACTACCCGCACTAGCTCTGTCATACCTTCATTCTGCACATATCCATGTACAATATTGTAATATAGCCTTGTATAATTCTGTATAATTTTGCTGTACTACCTATACATATATTCATATATTTATATATTTATACTCACCTGTACTTACCTATACATAACTGCACTAGTCTGTATATATATTATAGCAACCTAACTACCTTTATAGTAATTATTCAATACTGTGCCTGTTAGCATTATAACTTCTGCTATAGTACTGTATTGTAGCACTTACTGACATGTTTGCACTCTGGTTAGATACTAAACTTCTTTTCGCTGTACTGTACCTGTACTGTACAATGACAATAAATTTGAATCTAATCTAATCTAATCTAAAGATTTCTTAGTAAGGCGTAGTCTAGTGTCAAAAATAACAGCCACACCGCCACCTCTGCCTGACTGTCGAGGGTTGTGACAACTAGAGTATCCAACTGGGGTAGATGCATTTAATGCTATGTACTCATCAGGTCTAAGCCAAGTCTCCGTCAAACTTAAAATGTCAAGTTTATAATCAGTGATCAGTTCGTTCACAAGGGCAGCTTTAGGAGCTAGTGATCTTATATTTAGCAACCCAATTTTAAGGATGGTTCTATCGAAATTAGGTTTAGCATTTGCATTACGATGGTTCGTGTTGATCCTTATCAGATTATTAGAAAAATCCCACGGGGAGGTTTGAGTTTCAATAGACTACGGTTTTCTCTACATGGAACAGACACAGTCTCAATTATGTGGGAACTGGGGTGGAAACTAGTCACGAGTTCAGGGAAACTTGCAGACAGTTGTTTAAGACCGTCTGTCTGCTGCCTGGCTGTAGCTCTTGAATGTCAATTTCGCCGATTCAGACTATGGCCTATGTTATTAGATAACAGAAGAGCACCCCTCCAGCTCGGGTGGAGTCCGTCTCTCTTCAGTAAACCAGGCTCTCCCCAAAACGTAGGCCAATTATTAATAAACCCTATGCTATTTGATGTACTTGTGTGCTGCTACCACATCATAACATAATCATCCACAAAATGACAAAATCAAAACATGACTGAAGCAGCACTGAAAGTAATAACCCAGTCATTACTTGAAACTATAAAATTTGCTGTTCATCTTCAACAGAAGTCGGTTCTCAAAATTGTGTGAATGCAATCTCGCTCTTCTTGGGCTTAAGACAAGTCCTGCGATGCTAAATAGCCTTTCACAAGCTGCTGAGGCCGGTAGAGGTGTGTTCAGCTTCACAGACAGCTTGCACACAGCTGGAAAGGACTTCAGCGAGTCCATATGATCTGCTGAAATGGTCAGGTATCCGTCCAGTTCTTTGGAGCTGTCTTGTGCTTGAGGCACCTGTAGGGCAGAGAAGAAGTCTTCTTCGTCAGATGAACTGGTGGCATCACTTAGCTGCAGGGAGGGTGCTTCCATGTGTTATTTTATGTAGTCCACCCCTGAAATATAGTGAGGATGGGGTGATAAAAATATAAATGATAGGGTTAACACAACTTTCTAACATGTCAAGACCCCAACCTAAGGTTTTGTACTAAATAGTTTGTTTTAATTTGAGGTGTATATATTTAGTTTCATGCATCCATAATCGATTTGTGAATTTGCCAATATTACGAAGTGTCAGAATGTACACCCATACACTTATTTTTAATTATCCCCATGTTGTCTTACCCATTCTGATTGTGGCATCATCCTTTGTCCAAGATGTTCGGAACTTTGTAAGAATAATCGCAGCTGCGATCAACTCAGGGTCTTCTGTCATGTGGCCAAACCGATTCTTTATTCCCACCTGTATCAGAAATCACAAACGATTTTATTGCCATGTAGGCTTCCACCTACTAGGACTTTGTTTTGGTACATTGGTGCATGACAGTAAACAATAAACAAACATTGTGCAAGGAATGAGATACAATACAATATACCTGTAGGGCATCCACCAGAGGCCTGCAGTATTTCAGTCGCAACTTGACTCTGTCAGGTTTGGCGGTCAGCAGGTTGATTGTTGGAAGTAACCATTTTAAGCCACATTTGCTTCTGCTTGCAAGATGTTGGTTGCCTGGGCGACTGGGCTCATGGCAGCGGCATACTCTGTGAGGAATGCGAGTTCAGCTGGATTGAACCTGTGATGAAAACAAAAACAACAACATCGTTTTATAACACTATATAACCATTTAATCGAATTCAACAAAAAAATTGCTGGATGAGTAATTAAAGCTACATGAGATAACTTTTTTATAGTTAAATATTCACATTTTTTTGCTATTATGATTTTGCTATTATGAATTGCTAGCGGAATTGGCCTTAGGAAGACCCAAAAAATCTTTTTTGTGACATGAGACCGCATGAAACCCTGTGAATTTATTGTTTTAGAATGTCGGTGTACTGGCTAGTACACCATCACTTCAATGCAGTGCAGTTTTTTTATCACAACCAGAGGTGGCGCCAAAGTTCAAAATTTGCCAAAGTTATCTCATGCAGCTTTAACTAAATGGACCAATGATAAGTGGAAGTTGGGATACAACTGTGAAACAGTTATTAGTGCCCAAGAAAGGGTGGGGAAACACAGACAGTTCATCAATTATGAAATAATAAAAACATAATTCCTACTTACATTGGAACCTTCAAGTCTGTGCAGATGACTCTGATGGCCTCCTCTTCCTTGTCTTTGATGATCCTTAGCAGTCTTTCCACTGCCAAGGAGTTCCACCTGGTAGCATTCGGGGGCAGCAGCTGGAGGGAGCAACAGTTTCGACTGCAACTGTGGATCTTCCACATTTGTTCCAAAGTACAGTTGCCAAATGTTGAATGGTACACTTTCTTGTATGCCGCACTGGATGTTGCTTTCATGGCATCAACCATAGCTATTAGGTTGAGTAGGTGACAAACACAGTGCTGGTGCTTTGGGAGCTCGAACTCCAAACCATCATCTTCATTCAGAAGAGCTGACACATCAACAAACTCCACTTCTTCAGCCTCGTCTTGATCCTCTTAATCCTCTCCATCCTCTCTTGGTTGAGATGCATCACCATCACTTCCGACTGCATTGTTGTTCTGATCTTCACCAAAAACCTGGAAAGCTTTTATGAAGTTGGAGCCGTTGTCTGTTGTTGTTCTTACAATCTTCCCCTGAATTTCGAACTCGGAATGGATGTCATTCAGGGCGCTTGCCAACACATCAAATGTGTGTGAACCTCTCAGCTGTTTATAGGCTAGGGCTGCTGAGCATCTTTGGAGACTGTCAGGGTCAATCCAATGGGCAGTAACACCAATGAAGCTCTGCCTTCTGACAGACCAGCAGTCAGTGGTGGTGGCGATATGGTCAACTCCCCTCATAGCCTCAGTCACCGCCTGTCATCCTGTCATTCCTCCTCAACTCTACTAGTGCTGCAATGCAATGATAGCTAAGTTATAGCTAACGTTAGCTACAGTAGCTAAGATGACTCAAATCAACTAAATCTCTCTCGCAACTGTCAACACTTCGTCAGCTGGCTAACTCGCTAGCAATCTGTCTACACTAATGGTCTCATTCGATTCATGATAGCTAGCAAACGTCAGCCAGACAAACGCCATGTTACCTTGTTATCCCCCCCTCTCCCCTGCCACAGATAGCTAACGTTAGCTACACAACCCTGTGGGAACTGCTCTGAACAGGCTATGCTAATGATGATAAGTAACTAAACATTAAGGTTGCGGCTCACGTGATTCATCTTAATTTACCTCAATGTGCTTCTTGAGGTTGGATGGGGAGTTCTTGAATGCCAATATCTCCGTCGTTTTCGGTAGGCATAAGCGGCACTTCATTCGGTAGGACAAATCTTTTACTCCAAGTTAAGAAAACATTTCTTGCAAATATGGCCAAGGCAAGGCTGTGAGGGAGAATCTGAACCCAGTCTGGGCCAGATGGACCGAGAGATCCCACCGCACTGGATACTTCTTAAAAATTAAAAATAAAGTAGTCTTTCTTCAAAGTAAAACAATCTTCAGAGTCTGTAGTAATACGTTTTATTTGAATATAAGCAATGGTTACATTCAAAGAGCCATGCTGGTTCGCGAAGCAAGAACTAAACTCTCCTTTTTGGGGCTTCTCTTTTTATCCTCCTTTGAAACTCCCATCGGGGTGGAATTCCCCAAAAAGCCCATTCCGCCCTTTTAAGACACTATTATTTATTTTCTGGCGACATCTGGCATAAAAAATTAAACAATCACTGATACTGAACTACCACTAACCTACCTCCCCACTCCACCTGCAGGCGAGGCCTTGATAACACCTTGCGCATGAATTGATCATAACAACACTATGTCACGTCTCGTGTTCGTGTTCCCCGTAATTAAGCGTTTGTAGTTTTTTCCATGTTTTCCTAGTTGTCTGGTCTGTGTTTTTACTTTCGCTTACCTGTTTCTAGTCTCGTCAGTGTATTATCAGTTTCACCTGTTTCTCGTTATGTCTGATGTAGTTAGCTGTTCGTTTCCCATGTTCATTTCCTGATTGTCTCGTCATTGTATTATCGTTTTCACGTAGTCCTCATGTGTCTGATTGCAGTCAGCTGCATTCGTGTTAATTCCTGATTGTTTCTTGTTATGTCTAAATGTATATAAACTGTGTGTTTTCCCATGTTTGTTGCCAGATTGTCTTGTGCTTTGCTTATGCCTACACAACTCTCCAGTGGTTTCTCTGTTTACCCGTTTTGTTTCATCATGTTCATGCGCCCGTATTCGTCTGTATCCCAGTCTCATTTCCGACCCACCTGTTCGTGCTCCTTCTGATTCCAGTCACGCTCCTCTCTGTGTTCCCTGGACTGATTGTTGTTTACGCAATAAAATACATTATTGCATTTCTGGGTCCACGCCTGGTTTTCCGGTACCATTCGTGACACACTATTACATTATGCCAACCCAGTACCAATCATTGCGTGTTACCATTAATCAGGACAGAGTCAAACGGATCACTGCCCTGAGGCCATTGGGCATGCCTCCAGACATTCCAAGCGCAGGTGTCCCTGGGCCCATCTCAGCCTAATACAGACTCATAAATCATATGCATCCAATATACCACATACAAGATGATTAAAATCACGAGAACAAAACACAGAGTGCACAGGACTCATGAATGAAAGCTTCTCTAGGTTTTTTCTCCCACAAGTGTTCATCTTCTACACAGTCGTTTGTTGCCGCCGGAGTAACAGGTGCCGTTTCCAAATCAATCATGAAGTCTTCTTCCCCAATGATTCACGTACTGGTCCGTCGACATGTCTGAATGAAATTAGAATTTTTAGGGCACCTGTTTGCACTTGCGCATTAACGTAATTAACCAATGATCTAACTTCTTGCAGTTGTGTTTCAAAATCATTTGCTACCAAGTGTCTTCAGATTTTATTTTGTTGTAGTAATGAGTAACGAAGATGCTAATGGGAAATGTATCGCAGTAAAAGTATCAGTTTTCTTTTGAAAATGTAGAGAAGTAAAAGTGAAAGTCGTCAGAAATAGAAATAGTAAAGTAAAGTACAGATACCCCAAAAAACGACGTATTTCTACTTCGTTACTATACATCACTGCATTCTACGAAACATGGGAAGAAAGCGAATAAGAAAACAAGAAGTTGACAGAGCTTGTCCGCATCTCTACGACGTGTCATTGCCGCTGCATAGACAAATATGCATGGCACAATAGCTGGCGAGAAATTTTCAACATTTTAAGCCTGTGAATGCAAAAATAAATGGAAGCAGATCCGAGATTGTTATGTCCGAGCAGCGGAAAATGCTGGAGAAACGTTACTCTAATATTGAACACACAATTGCGGTCATTTACTTGTCATCTAACGCTAGATTTATGAGGCTGACACAAAGAAATACAGCACTTGTCGTAAAAATGGAGAAAAAATAATGTATTTAAGGCAATACTGAATATAGCTTTTTCTCTACGGTCCGCATTCCAACGTTTATTTATAACGTTTATAACATTTGTAGTTTGGGAGTAGCCTACGTTATAGTGGACTGTTACCCATTTTCGGTTGTGAATTTAATATAAAGCATCTATGAAAATATTAGATTTTCCGACTCCACGGTGATCATAGAACTGGCGATTATGTATCGATAAAAATGTAAGGTGCACTTGCTAATGTTAACCAAAGTTAAGGACTAGCTATATGTAAGCATGCTTCTGAAGTTTATCTCGGTATACTCTCATTGTGAACTGAATTATGATATGACGAGGGCCACTGTCACGCCGCACACCAAACCTGTGAACAGAGTTAACTAGTTAACATGCCCTTACCAGTGTTGCCAGATCAGATAGACAGTTTCCAGCCCAATCACAACTTAAAACCCGCCCAATTCAACAAAAACCAGCCCAAATCATAACCTTGCCAGAAACCCGTTGTCACACGCCGCGTGACAAACCCTGAATGGGAACAGAACAGCCAGGAGACACGGAGTGGAGTTTGTCGGTCTACGGACCGGATTTTATTTATTTGTTTTTCTGTCTCTCCCCCCAGACATGGGAGAGAGACAGTGGGAGTAGCAGGTTAACATATAACAAAGACTAACAAACACAGACACAAAATCTTCACCCTACTTGCCGCAAAGCTTTCGGGTAAAAACAACAAACTAAAATAACAAGTTAAAATAACTAAACTTACGGGACACCGCGCCTCCTCCAGAGTTCCCCTGGAACCTCCTCAGGCACACACATATCCAGTGACCTTTCAAGTGCTTCCCACCCATTCATACTGAGACACTCGAACTTTTCAGTTCGAGTTCTCTTACTCATTCATTCCAGAGACACTCGCCACTCCCAGGATGTGAGAGTGCTGGCAACCGGCTCTCAAGACACTCCACTCTTCCGGTGAGTTCTTGGGCTTGCTCAGACACTCTCCACTGTCGAGTGCGAGCTCTTTTTACTAAAACCGAGGGCGAGAGGCGGACCCTCTTCCAGGGCACCCTCCCGCTCCTCCATAATCACACCGAGGAGAGAGGCGGACACCTAAAGCGCACCCTCTCCCTCTTCCTCACTCACACAGGAAGCACTCTACTCAGTCACTTTCGACAAACGCACACAAAACTCCACAAACTTTAAACATCCAACATTCAACATCAAACATTCCACATCAAACGTGCACGCGCACTCACACACACATCAAGACAAGACTGACTGATTCCCCACTCGCCCCACCTGCTCTTAAATAGGCTTAGTTTCTGCCTGGCTCAGGTGGGACTCGTGAGGCAATCACCCAATCACAATCACAACTCACATTCTCACCCAGACACCCAATCAGCCAATTGACTTCTATATCAATTGACTGATTGACACCAATTAAATCATAATTAAACCAATTAAGGCCTTTGGAGCTCCCTTCCGGGCGACAGTTCACTCTCACACCCTGGGAGAGTGCCAAACCTGCCCCCGGAAAGTCTCATTGCTCCAAAGGCCTCTACCACATGGAACAAGACAGGCAACCATGCCACTCCCATGTGGCCGAGACCGACGTCCTCCACACCCGTGTAAAACCGTCAAACCATTTGTTGTGAGTGATACGCAGGTTGGACCCAATCGCAGGACACTGACACAGGGGATGAGATCAGGTGAGGGTATTTATTATATATATATATATATATATATATATTGTGGCAGCCCGATGGGCTGCACTAGGAAATGGCTGCCTGGCCTACAACACATGGCAGCCATTTTCACTACATTTCCCAGCATGCCACCGCAACACCTGAACGAAGTCAGGCATGGGGAGCAAACGACCAGCTGAAGGCCATTGCAAGGCCTATTTAAAGGACTCGATCCCATTGTTCTTGGAAGAGGAGTCGGAACGTGCGTGGGAAGGAGTGGTGTGAAGAGAGAGAGTTTTTGAGAGAGAGTTTTTGGAGAGAGTTTTTGGAGAGAGTTTTTGAGAGAGAGAGTTTTTGAGAGAGAGAGTTTTGAAAGTGTGTTTGTTTTTGTGTTTGGATTTGGATTGCTGCTTTGGATTTTGACGACGGATTGGACAACGGAACTTGGACCTGGATTGTGGATTTGGATTACGGACATTGACAAAGAGACAAGGATTGTGGACTTTGTGTTGGTATTCCCCAAAAGACCCCACCCTGCGTTTCGTGTTTGTTTGTACAATAAATCATAATTGTTGCTGATATTACTGCCTCCTCCGTGTTCTTACACTTGCCTACGCCCTCTGCAAGGTCCGTGAGTGTCGCCCAACCCCTGGGGACACCACATATGGTGGAGAATGCGGGCAGAGGGCACCTATAGGCAAGAGGAGGTAGTGCAGCAGGATTCTTCTTTGGTTTGTGCAACGGACTCCATGAAGGAAGAGATGGAGAGACTGAAAAGACGGGCAGCCATGGTGGAGGACCAATGGCGTGTCACCCTCCGTGAGGTCCAACAGCTGAAGCAGAGTGCCCAGCTTGAGCTGTGCAAGGCAAAGCTGGAGGTGAGTGCTCAGAGGAGCGCCACTTGCTGGCGGTGATGAAGTTGCGAGAGGAGCACCACATGGACTCCTGGGAGTGCTGGGAATCATGGCTGGGGAGATGGAAAAGGAGAAGGCGTCCCATGGCGATGAGATGAGGCGTGTCGAGTCCCACAACCTGGCGCTCAAAGAGCAGGTGAGAGCCCTAACCCAGATGCGTGAGGATGAGCAGCGACAGTGTTTGAAGATGCAGGAGATGAACGTGGAGCTGCAGCAGAGGCAGACCGAGCAGGAGAAGCTCCTGGCCCAGAGAGATGACGTCAGCTCCCAGCTGCAGGAGGTGAACCGCGCCAACAGCTGGCTCCTGGAGCAGCTGACTGAACTGGGCCAAGAGAAGGACAAACTCCAGCAGGAGCTGGAGGAGACCAGGAAGACGGCGGACAAGCGCAAGGCCATGCTGGACGAGCTGGCCATCGACGTGGCGCAGGAGAAGTCGCGGCACGAGGAGGAGCTGAGCGACGCGTGGCTGCAGCACGAGAAGGAGGTGCTGGGCGTGCGGGCGCGCTACGAGAAGGAGCTGTGCGGCCTGCACGAGGACAAGAACCGCACTGAGGAGGAGATCCGCTCACAGCTCCGCGACGAGAAGGCCCGCACTCGGGAGCTGGAGAGCATACAGCAAACGGTGGAGAAGCTGCAGGCTCAAATCCAGTCCATGGAGGGCACCAAGGGATGGTTCGAGCGCAGACTCAAAGAGGCGGATGAGACGGCGGAGAAGAGTGCGCTGGAGCACCAGGAGCAGGTCCAGAAGCTGCAGCTGGAGCAAACCGCACAGCTTCAGGGGAAAATAGCGGAGATGGAAGCCCAGCAGCGGGCCACAGAGAATGCATTTCGGGAAGTACTGAAGGTCCAAGCCGAGACTGTGCTGGACCTACAAGACCGACTGAAAGGGGTGAGTGAAGAGCTGGACGTTGTAAAGTGTGTTCCTGTCACCCAAGACGCTAGCACACAGGTGGAGTTCTCACAGCCAATGGAGCCAGCAGGAGAGGATGACCAGACATTGGAGTGGGGACAATGGTCCTCAGTCCCACTCAGCCTGCCGGACCTTCAAGGGAGCCTAGAGGAGCTATGGGGGGACCATAGGGTTGAGGAAGGCCTCCTAATTAAGGCCGAGGCCTGTTTGAGCACCCGACCATCTCCTGACATGGTAAGTCCATCTCCCTCACTAACGTTAAAAAGAAAGAGAAGAAAAGTGGATATTGGAAATTCTCCTCTGAAGAAAAATGGTAAACAAAATAGACTGACTTGTAAACGAAAGGACCGTGGGAAGCGTCTGTGGAAAGGAGATGCCAATATGAAAAATAAAGTAAAGAATAAAGCTAACCATCTGAAGAGTGTGTTTTCCCCAGTTACCCCACTTGACCACATGGAAGCAACGTGGCAGTGGCGGAAAAGGCCCAAGAGAGGACGCCAGATGATGAAGCTGCATCACGTGCACTGGTGGAGCCATGGAATGTTGGTGAAGACCAGAACAGGAGCGGTGACCGCTCCGTCCGTGGAGCCCAGAGCCTGTACCCACTGGTGGCCATTTTGTGGCAGAAAAGGTGAGCAACTTGCGTCACTCATTAATGTCTGCCAGACATTTTTTCAGGCGAATGGAGATGGGATCTGGACGTTTGACCCGGGTGGAAAACTGCCTGAGTGGACGTGGAGAGGGGGACCCTCCTGGTGGCCGCTGGGAATAGGCCGCTCAGCCCTCCCAAGGTCAGAGCTGAGGAGGAGGGTGTGTGGCAGCCCGATGGGCTGCACTAGGAAATGGCTGCCTGGCCTACAACACATGGCAGCCATTTTCACTACATTTCCCAGCATGCCACCGCAACACCTGAACGAAGTCAGGCATGGGGAGCAAACGACCAGCTGAAGGCCATTGCAAGGCCTATTTAAAGGACTCGATCCCATTGTTCTTGGAAGAGGAGTCGGAACGTGCGTGGGAAGGAGTGGTGTGAAGAGAGAGAGTTTTTGAGAGAGAGTTTTTTGAGAGAGAGTTTTTGGAGAGAGTTTTTGGAGAGAGTTTTGGAGAGAGAGAGAGAGTTTTTTGAAAGTGTGTTTGTTTTTGTGTTTGGATTTGGATTGCTGCTTTGGATTTTGACGACGGATTGGACAACGGAACTTGGACCTGGATTGTGGATTTGGATTACGGACATTGACAAAGAGACAAGGATTGTGGACTTTGTGTTGGTATTCCCCAAAAGACCCCACCCTGCGTTTCGTGTTTGTTTGTACAATAAATCATAATTGTTGCTGATATTACTGCCTCCTCCGTGTTCTTACACTTGCCTACGCCCTCTGCAAGGTCCGTGAGTGTCGCCCAACCCCTGGGGACACCACAATATATACACGAAGACTGGCACAGGGGAACAAAGGAAAGGGCAGACGAAGGCAGGCAAGGAAGTGGGCAGGCAGGCACGGAAGCGGGCAGGCCGGGAAGCTGGCTGGCAGGCAAGCAAGCAGGGAAGCTGGCTTGGAGGCAAGGCAAGGAAGCTGGCTTGGAGGCTGGGAAGCTGGCTTGTAGGCAGGGAAGCAGGGAAGCTGGCTTGTAGGCAAGGAAGCTGGGAAGCTTGCTTGTAGGCAGGGAAGCAGGGAAGCTGGCTTGTAGGCAGGGAAGCAGGGAAGCTGGCTTGTAGGCAGGGAAGCAGGGGAGCTGGCTTGTAGGCAGGGAAGCTGGGGAGCTGGCTTGCAGGCAGGGAAGCTGGGGAGCTGGCTTGTAGGCAGGGAAGCTGGGGAGCTGGCTTGTAGGCAGGGAAGCTGGGAAGCTGGCTTGTAGGCAGGCACGCAGGGAAGCTGCCTCGTAGGCAGGGAAGCTGGGAAGCTGGCTTGTAGGCAGGGAGGCTGGGAAGCTGGCAGGCAAGGGAGGGGGCTGGCTGGTCCGTGGGCACGCAGGATGGCAAACAAATAAGCAAACTAGACTACAACTGAACGTCATTTGCGTTAAAGAAAAATGTGCCGGATATTCAGGTGACGCAAGCGGACGCGCCCAGTATCACGTAAACAAACCGAGCACTCATGACAGCAGGTTGAAATGTCCTGAGGTAGTATCGGGTTTGCATGTTCAGTTTTGAATGTTAAATCCCAAATAAATTGTTGAAATTCTAATGATGTGCAAGTGTGGTTTTGTCAACTGTGGTGCTGTCTGCTAGCCACTGCTTTAGCCACCAATAGCTACCGTTATGGAAGTCGTGAGCTAACTAAGACAGGACCACATTGCATTGTGGTATACGGGAGAAATTGTAGGGTACATTCGCTGTTCACTAGAAATCGCTGTGAATTGTGGGTACTTTATAGTGCACTATATAGTGAACAAAATTAACTGTTGAGAATTCGAACAACACTACAAAATGAACACATTATATAGTGCACTATTTAGGGAATAGGGAATGGTTTCAAACACAGCTATAGTGTGCTGTAATGACATTACTCTGGTTAGCTCCACAGGTTTCTGCGCCCATCTCACCGGACTTATCCATACCCTGGACCTCTGTAAAGCAAAAGCTATCAGCAGTGTGTCAGCCCAGTCTTCCACAAGCTTGCCACAACAGTGGCATAAGCTAAGGGGTGTAAAAATAATACCACAGCCCGTAACAGCTGTTGTGATGGCAAAGGCCAAGACGAACCAACGTTAGTAGCGTACCGTACGATAATTTAGGTTAACCAGCTAACATCTGGTAACAACAGCATAACATTATTTTACGGTTGATAAGAGTAATTACTTACCTTGGAGCAGACAAAGCTGTGCTTGTTGATCTTTGAGGTGTTCAACTGGGTATGAGGACGTTCACATAGCTTTATCCACAGCCTACACTTTTCAGGGTTTGATTTTGGTTTTGGAAAGGGAAAAAATCGTATATCTCCTTCCAACCTCTCCGGGTAACGAGTGTCACTGTTACAAGTGCCCCAGGCACAACGTTTAACCATACCTAGCTAAAAGTACACAAAACCAGCTCGAAAAGGAAGAAAATCTAAAACTTTTCCGTCGGAGTCAACGGAGTGCCGCCATGAACTGTCGGACCTCTGTCGGAGCCTGTCCTATGCTGCGCTGTGATTGGCCAGTCTGTGTTTTGGGGGCGTGCCTTAGCGAAGGGTCAATTGATCAGTAAATGGCTTAGAACACACACAATGCAGTGCAAATAGGCTACATAAAATGTCCCTTACCTTTACACAGAATCAACGTCTCTTAAACAGGCACGGATTAAGAACACGGAGGCCCATGGGCCGCCACACAGTGAAGCCCCCCCCAATCGAATGAAAACTCGCAATTTACAAGTCCGTTTGGCAACAATCACACTCACACTCACACTGGCTACAGTGCATATAGAAATAGTTTCACTAAGCACCTGTATTGTATATTTAATACAGGATTTACTTGGTAAAATTAGGCTTAATTAGCCGCACGGGAACAGCAAAGGTTACTCAAAAACAGGCTCTATACACATAGTCCAGGCATTATACGACATGACCTTGAAAAAATTGCAACAGAAAGGCTTTCAACTGTTTTAGTCTCATAAATATGTTATTTATAACATATCAAAAGTCTTAAGAAATCCAAGTGGTGGAAAGTATTGAAAAATACTGAAATAGGTGATGCCACAATTTTCCATTGCCGCCCATGTTAAAAAAAGGACTTATGGATGTCTTCTTGTCTGACGTCCACACAAAGGGTTCTAGTGGGGGCGGTAGGGATATTTTGGTTCAGATTCTTCCAAAAGCACCAAATTTGGCCCAGATGTTGTCCATACCATACTTTATCAATTTTTGCCGGGCGCCAAGACGGGCGCGCCCACGGGGCCGCCATATTGGCAAAATCCAATATGGCCGCCACCAAAAAACGAAAAGGGTTAGAATCATAAATGATACCACTTTTTAGGGTTTTTGGGTTCGGGTAATCTGATTCTGATGTTATTTCAATTATTTGAGGTCAGGTTTACCCCTCAAAGTTAGCATAAAGGTCATTTTGGGGTCAAATCCAGTGTTTCTGGTCCGTCATCCCAGATTCTGCCCCCAAAAATGTATTTTCCCATTATAAGCTGTACATGAATATGTCGCACAAGTTTGACATCTCATTATTTGACATTTACCCCTCAAGGTCACTAAACAAATCAGTAAAGATTATATTCAGGAACAACTTTTATTAGAATAATTCTGCAGATAATATATAGATAATATCTGTAGTGACAAAATGCTGCCGCTGTGTGCATTTAAATGATCAAAATAAAATACAAGGATCTGTTTAGCAACGCATACCAATAATTACTAATACATTCTGGTTTGCTCTCTATGATGCCAGCAATAAGTTTTACTGACTATCACCTTCGTTATTAAGGCACCCGCCTTCGCATTTGCAGAGGACCGTGCATCGGACACCGGTACGGTTGCATTTGCACCTTCCCGTGCATGCCTTGAGGCAGCCGCAGTGCAAGAGAATGTGACATGCTGCTGAAGCGTCGCTGAGAGTGGTCTATAGTGGTTGCCATGCGGTGCCATCTTTGTGCCAGCCCCACTCACTGAAGTCAGGAATTTCCTTCTGGACCGAGGTGGCCTGACTCCAGTAGAAACTCGCCTGTAATAGCGCTCGCTTTACATGCTGGAAAAGTGCGGCTTGGGTAGGTGGGATGCTTTCCAGCGATCTGCTTCCAGTGGTGAAGAGGCGATGTCTGGCCTCATTCACACCAGCTGCACCACACCCCTTGCTGTACATGAGTATGACGAAGCGTTCGATGCGCTGCATATGCACAGACTCAAGACTGAAGAGGTCAGGATAATGCGTGAGAGCCACTAGTGTGTCGGTGAGGTCCGGTATGCTTGTCCAAGCTGTCCAAGCTGTCTTCTTGCCACATCCAAGAAACTGTGAAGTCGTGTCACACCCTGTTAGGCTGTGGAAGAGGGGTAGTGCCAAGGACTTTGACGGGCCAAGATCAGAGTAGATGGTATGGACTGGTATGTCACGATACTTTTTACCACTACCAAAACCTACCCAGAGCTCCGATAGGCCAAGCATCTTGAAAAACCGGATTGACAAAACTACGACATCGCTGTCTACTGTGCGAACATAGGCTGTTGTATGACCCTGCTCTGCCGCATGTGCCAGATGCAGGGGGATCCTGGTGTCTGCCTCGGAATGGTTGCACGGCTGAAGTTTTGTGAGATCACAATGCTTGTTGGAGAGCACGGTCTCTGGGTAGTCAGAAGGAGCTTTCCGCCCATGTCAGTCTTGGAGATCTGTGTGCTGATGAATGAGAAGAGGTCCTTTTTGTTCTCCTCGTTTTTTAGGAAGCCGCTGTTCCATTCATGCTTCGGGATTGGAGTGCTGCCATCGCCGACTTTTGTCCGTGGGCCATTCCCGTCTGGTTTCACGTCCTCGACCACACAAACTACGCGCGTTGGCTACCGGTCCATGTGCGTGACATGGTCGAGATAGCCGATAAACACCCTCAAGTACATGCTGAATTCATGAAGGGCAATTTTGTTGTGCAGAAATCAGCTACCACTTCTGATTTCGTGTTTTTCTCTCTCTGATAAATCAGAACAAAAAGCTGTATTTTCCATCCAAAACCATAAGTTTGCCACCTCTGTCAAACTTGAATTACGACCAACTGGCAGCTGCCACCAAGTCCCACACTGAAACTCTGATGTTATACACGCGGCCCGACACAGCTACTACGCTTATTGACAAACTGTTACGCTACTTATTAAACCAGCAATAAACATTAAAATGCGGTAAAAGAGTGAGCTGTCTTACCTTAAAACATATTTTTTCCTCGCCTTCCTCTGGGCAAAAGCGTCCACCACGTCATTAAAATCCAGGCCTCTGACCAAATCTGACTCAATTGCCATCAGTGACAAGGAGCTGAGGCGCCTCTGAGTCATCTTGGTTCGTAGTTCATTCTTTATACGTCCCAGTTTCGAAAACGAGCGCTCTCCCTCACAATTTGTGACTGGCAACGTAAGAAAAATGCGCACAGCAACATACACGTTCAGGAAAACGGACTGAAGTCCCAGGTCCAAGATTGTCCTCAGCATCTTTGGGCATGAAAAGTCCCCGTCTAAAATTATGGATCTGAATTGGATCAGTTCATTGCCAAGGTTAGGGTCCAGATCAGCTGGGTAGGTGGATGAAAGCACCTTTGAACGTGATACTATATCACTGTGTTGTGTCTCATTGTCCATGAACAAAGCCCCAAACAGGTCAGTCAGGTGCTTGTAAGCTCCAAGACGATGGTCTAAAGCAGCGGTTCTCAAACTATGGGTTGCGACCCCACTTGGGGTCGCCAAAGGGTCATGGTGGGGTCGCCAAAAAAATAAATAATTATTTATTTATTTTTTAACCATAAGCATTTCTTAACATTTTTTAAATGAAAAACAAATGGCCTGTTTTTTCGTCAAATCTGTCTTTCAGTTAGTGCTGTCAATGCAGTGAAGACTAGCGCAACTAGTTCACGCATATTCAGAGTATTGTGCGACGAAGTGGGCTCTGATCACAATCAGCTGCTATATCACACAGAAGTTAGGTGGCTATCTCAGGGGCAGGGTGTTAAGTCGCCTGTTCGAACTCCGAGAGGAAGTACGGATTTTCTTTGCGGACAAAAACAACCCATTAGCCGAGAAATTTGCTGATCCTAAGTGGCTGGCCCAGTTAGCATATTTAGCCGATATCTTTGATTGCCTGAATGTGTTAAATGCCGGACTACAAGGTCGGGACACCAACCGTTTTGGTCTCACAGACAAAATTGAGAGCTGGATTAAGAAACTGCATTTGTGGCACACCAGGGTAAACAGTGGAGATTTCGAGGCATTTGCGCTGCTTGATGACTTTTTGGATGAGAAAAGACGATTTGAAACCCATCATCTGCAGTCACATAGATGGGCTCATAGGACAGTTTCAGAACTACTTCCCCGAAAAAGTGAGCGAGGACAATTTAATCCGAAATCCATTTGTTACTGACAACATAATAGTCCTACCACTTACCCAGCAGGAGGCGCTGATTGATCTTTCATGCGACGAATCATTAAAAGCCAGTCTCACAGGGCAACCCCTCGCAAACTTCTGGATATCGGTGGGCAGTGAATACCCTGAGTTGTCTAATGCTGCATTGAGAAAGCTTGTCCCCTTCGCGTCAACTTACCTGTGTGAATCCGGGTTTTCGGCATTGACTTTAATTAAAAATAAATATAGATCGCGTCTGAGAGTTGAAGGGGATCTCCGCCTCTTTCTCAGCCCGGCGCAGCCATGCATCGATGAACTGTGTTCAACACTCCAAGCACATCCAGCCCATAAAGTAGGCTAAGCAGTCCGTTTTATTTTTAGCCTGTGAATGTACTGTATTTGCTACTATTAAGTCTGTTTTATTTGTTTTTCATAAAGATATAGCCTGTGAATGCATTTGCTACTATTTTGGAAATAGACCACCAATATATGTTTCTGGACTAAAGTTTTATGTATCATAATTTATGTATGGGGTCGCGATTTTTTCCCACCCATGAAATGGGGTCGTGGAGTAAAAAAGTTTGAGAAACCCTGGTCTAAAGAGCTCACCAAGTTGTCAATGATGACATAAAAAGTCTCAATTTTAAACCGTTCCCTCCCGGCCAGAGCCATGTCTTCCTCTGCTTTCGTCCACGAAAGTTTTCCGTTTTCTTGTGCGCCTGTTGTCATGTTTATAGAATTTGCTCACACCTGGTATGGCTAGTGCCACATTTTCAAAACTGTCAAAAGCATCTCTCTGCGCCTGTTACGTTCTGAGTGTCTGTACTTTGTTTATTTTTCATTCTTCGAGTCATGTTTCTTTCACGTTCTGTTCCCTGTCTGTTATTGTTCCTGATCTAGATCCACTCCTTGTCTTTGTCATTTGCACTTCGGGAAATTCTGTTTCGGTTTTTCCGTCTTCGTTTCTAATCTCGTTTTTCTTACTTCTTACTTTCTAGATTGCACTTTGTATATATTAGTTAGATGTATTTAGTACTAACCAACTAATCTACTAACATTAGGGATTTAGATTAAGTTACTAACACTACTAATCACTAATTATCTCACGCTTCTAACTATCGCTGTCATTCTCTCTCATTATCGTATCCCTGTTAGCACGCAGCTTCTCTCTTTGTGTTCCTCCCCTTCTAACTATGAACGTGTCTGCCTGATCTCCCAGGTCGTTTATTGTCTATATATATATATAATTGTTACAATTATATATAAAGGAAAATATATATATATAAAAAAATAGACAAAAAAAATATATAAAATATATATATAAAGGATAAATATATATATATTTTAAAAAATGTACTAAAAAATTTGACAAAAAAAAAATATATAAAATATATATTTGAAGTAAAAAAATATATATATTTTAAAAAATAGACAAAAATACTTGACAGAAAAAAAAAATATATAAAATATATATATAAAGGAAAAAAAAAATATAAAAAAATGTACAAAAAATGTGACAAAAAAAATATATATATATATATTAAGGAAAAAAATATATATATGTAAAAAAATGTTAAAAAAAAAATATATAAAATATATATATAAAGGAAAAAAATAAATATATAATATATATATATAAAGGACAAAAAATATATATAAAATATATATATAAAGGAAAAAAATATATATATAAAAAAATTGACAAAAAAATTTGAAAAAAAAAAATATATAAAAATATATATAAAGGAAAAAAATATATATAAAATATATATAAAGGAAAAAAAGATATATATTAAAAAAATGACAAAAGAATTTGACAAAAAAAAAAAAAATATATATATATATAACGGAAAAAATATATATATTTAAAAAAATGGACAAAAAAATATATAGAAAATATATATATAAAGGAAAAATATATATATATATAAAAATTAGACAAAAAATTTGACAAAAAAATAATATATAAAATATATATATAAAGGAAAAAAAAATATATATATAAAAATACACTAAAAAAATTGCCAAATAATATATATAAAATATATATATATAAAGGAAAACATATATATATAAAAAAATTGACAAAAAAATATATAAAATATATATATAAAAGAAAAATATATATATATATAAAAGAAAAAATTGACAAAAAAATATATATATAAAATATATATATAAAGGAAAAAAAAATATATAAAAAATTGACAAAAAAATTTGACTAAAAATAAAAAAATATATATAAAATATATATAAAGGAAAATGATATATATTTAAAAAAATGACAAAATGTCACAAAAAAATTAAATATAAAAATATATATAAAGGAAAAAAATATATATATAAAAAAATTGACAAAAAAATATATATATATAATATGTATATAAAGAAAATACAGATATATATTTTAAAAAATGACAAAAAAATGTGACAAAAAAATAATATATATATATAAAGGAAAAAATATATATTTTAAAAAAATGACCAAAAAAAAAAATATATATTAAATATATATATATAGAGGAAAAATATATATATATATTTGAAAAATTGACAAAAAAAAAAATATACATAAAATATATATATAAAGGGAAAAAAAATATATATAAAAATTGACAAAAGAATATGACAAAAAAATATATATATAACGGAAAAAAATATACAAAAATTGACAAAAATATACAAAAATTGACAAAAAAAAATATATAAAATATATATATAAAGGATAAATATATATATATTTAAAAAAATGTTTAAAAAATTTGACAAAAAATATATATAAAATATATATATAAAGGAAACAAATATATATATATATAAAAATGGACAACAAATAAATATATAAAATATATATATGAAGAAAAAAAAATATATAAAAAAATTTACTAAAAAATTTGACAAAAAACTAAAATATATATATAAAGTGAAAATATATATATATAAAAATAGTCCATTTTCATTTATTTATATAAAATATATATATAAAGAAAAAAAAATATATATATAAAAAAATTGACAAAAAAATTTGACAAAAAAAATATATATACATAAAATATATATATAAAAGAAAAAAATATATATATTTAAAAATTAACTAAAAAATTTGACAAAAAAATAAAATATATATAAAATATATATATAAAGGAAAAAACATATATATAAAAAAATGGACAAAAAAATATACATAAAATATATATATAAAGGAAAAAATATATAAAATATATATAAAGGAAAAAAAATATATATAAAAATAAAATGGACAAAAAAAAATATATATAAAATATATATATAAAGGATAAATATATATATATTTAAAAAAATGTACAAAAAAATGTGACAAAAAAATAAATATATATATATAAAAATTACTTAAAAATTGGTCAAAACTGCGCATGACTGCTCAAAACTGCGCATCACTGCTCAAAACTGCGCAACCCTAACCCTAACCCTGAAAAAAAAATAGTCACCAAAAAAAAAAAAGGAGTAAAATATATATATATTAAAAAAATTACTAAACAATTTGAGAAAAAAAAAATATATAAATTATATGTATAAAGGATAAAATATATATATATAAAAAATTACTAAAAATTTGACAAAAAAATATAAAATATATATATAAAGGAAAATAATATACAAAAATGTACTAAAAAATATGACTAAAAAAAAAAATAAAATATATATATAAAGGAAAAAAATATATAAAATATATATAAAGGAAAAAAAATATATAAAAATAAAATTGACAAAAAAAAAAAAATATAAAATATATATATAAAATGAAAAATATATATATTTAAAAAAATGTACAAAAATATATAAAATATATATAAAGGATAAATATATATATATTTAAAAATGTACAAAAAATGTGACAAAAAAATAAATAAAATATATATATATAAAAATTACTTAAAAATTGGTCAAAACTGCGCATGACTGCTCAAAACTGCGCATCACTGCTCAAAACTGCGCAACCCTAACCCTAACCCTGAAAAAAATAGTCACCAAAAAAAAAAAAAAAAGGAGTAAAATATATATATATTAAAAAATTACTAAACAATTTGAGAAAAAAAAAATATATAAATTATATGTATAAAGGATAAATATATATATATAAAAAAATTACTAAAAAATTTGACAAAAAACCCCATAAAATATATGTATAAAGGAAAAAAAATATATATATATAAAAATGTACTAAACAATATGACTATTTAAAAAAAAATTAAATATATATATAAAGGAAAAAAATATATACATTAAAAAAATGTACAAAAAAATTTGACAAAAAAATATATATAAAATATATATATAAAGGAAAAAAATGTATATATATTAAAAATAATGTACAATTTTTTTTTCCAAATTCAAAACTCAAAACTGCGCATCACTGCTCAAAACTGCCCAACCCTAACCCTAACCCTGAAAAAATAATGTCACCAAAAATAATATATAATATAAAATAATATTTAAAAAATAACCGTAACTGCGCATCACTGCCCAAAACTGCACATCACTGTGCAAAACTGCACAACTCTGCGCATCCCTGCGCATCACTGCTCAAAACTGCGCATCACTGCGCATCAGTGCTCAAAACTGCGCATCACTGCTCAAAACTGCGCATCACTGTTCAAAACTGCACAACACTGTGCATCCCTGCGCATCACTGCTCAAAACTGCGCATCACTGAGCATCACTGCTCAAAACTGCGCATCACTGCTCAAAACTGCGGATCACTGCTCAAAACTGCGCAACCCTAACCCTAACTGCGCATCACTGCCCAAAACTGCGCATCACTGCTCAAAACTGCGCATCACTGCTCAAAACTGTGCATCACTGCTCAAAACTGCGCATCACTGTTCAAAACTGCACAACACTGCACAACACTGCGCATCCCTGCGCATCACTGGCCAAAACTGCGCATCACTGCGCATCACTGCTCAAAACTGCGCATCACTGCTCAAAACTGCGCAACCCTAACCCTAACTGCGCATCACTGCTCAAAACTTCGCATCACTGCTCAAAACTGCGTATCACTGTTCAAAACTGCACAACACTGCCCATCACTGCGCATCACTGCTCAAAACTGCGCATCACTGCTCAAAACTGCGGAACCCTAACCCTAACTGCGCATCACTGCCCAAAACTGTGCATCACTGCTCAAAACTGTGCATCACTGCTCAAAACTGCGCATCACTGCTCAACACTGCGCATCACTGCTCAAAACTGCACAACCCTAACCCTAACTGCGCATCACTGCTCAAAACTGCGCATGACTGCTCAAAACTGCGCAATAAAAAAAAAAATGTACTAAAAATTTGACAAAAAAAATATATACATATAAAATATATATATAAAGGAAAAAATATATATATTTTTAAAAAATGTGACAAAATTTGACAAAAAAAAAATATATATAAATTATATGTATAAAGAAAAAATATATATATATTTAAAAAATTACTAAAAACTTTGACAAAAAAAGTATATAAAATATATATATAAAGGAAAAAAAAATATATAAAAAAATGTGACAAAAAAATATGACAAAAAAAAATAAATATATCTAAAATATATATATAAAGGAAAAAAATATATATATTAAAAACAATTACTAAAAATGTGTCCAAAAAATAATATATATAAAAATATATATATAAAGGAAAAAAATATATATATACAAAAATTTGACAAAAATAAATAAAATATATATATATATATATAAAGGAAAAAATATATATATTTAAAAAAATTAACTAAAAAATTTCCCAAAAAATAATATATGTAAAAAATATATATATAAAGGAAAAAAACATATATATACAAAAAATTTGACAAAAATAAATAAAATATATATATATATATATATATATAAAGGAAAAGTATATATATATTTTAAAAAATTAACTAAAAAATTTGCCCAAAAATAATATATGTAAAAATATATATATAAAGGAAAAAAACATATATATACAAAACATTTGACAAAAAGATATTAATATAAAGGAAAAAATATATATATATAAAAAATTAACAAAAAAAGGTGACAAAAAAAGATATATATTAAATATATATAAAGGGAAAAAAGATATATAAAAAAAAGTTAAAAAAAAAAAGATATATATAAAAATATATAGAGGAAAAAATATATATAAAAAAATAGACAAAAAAAAAATATATATAAAATATATATATATAAAGGAAATAAATATAGATATAAAAAAATTGACAAAAAAATTGTCAAAAAATAAATATATATATAAAATATATATATATATAAGGAAAAAATATATATATATATAAAAAAATTACTAAAAATTGGACAAAAAAAAAATGTATATTTAAGATATATATAAAAATAAAAATAAAAAAGTACTAAAAATTGCTCAAAACTGCGCATCACTGCTCAAAACTGCGCATCACTGCGCACCACTGCTCAAAACTGCGCATCACTGCTCAAAACTGCGCATCACTGCTCAAAACTGCACATCACTGTTCAAAACTGCACAACACTGTGCATCCCTGTGCATCACTGCTCAAAACTGCGCATCACTGCTTAAAACTGTGCATCACTGCTCAAAACTGCGCATCACTGCTCAAAACTGCGCATCACTGTTCAAAACTGGACAACACTGCGCATACCTGTGCATCACTGCTCAAAACTGCGCCTCACTGCTCGAAACTGCACAACACTGCGCATCACTGCTCAAAACTGCAAATCACTGCGCATCACTGCTCAAAACTGCGCATCACTGTTAAAAACTGCACAACACTGTGCATCCCTGCGCATCACTGCTCAAAACTGTGCATCACTGAGCATCACTGCTCAAAACTGCGCATCACTGCTCAAAACTGCGCATCACAGCTCAAAACTGCGCAACCCTAACCCTAACTGCGCATCACTGCCCAAAACTGCGCATCACTGCTCAAAACTGCGCATCACTGCTCAAAACTGCGCATCACTGCTCAAAACTGCGCATCACTGTTCAAAACTGCACAACACTGCACAACACTGCGCATCCCTGCGCATCACTGCCAAAACTGCGCATCACTGCGCATCACTGCTCAAAACTGCGCATCACTGCTCAAAACTGCGCAACCCTAACCCTAACTGCGCATCACTGCTCAAAACTTCGCATCACTGCTCAAAACTGCGTATCACTGTTCAAAACTGCACAACACTGCGCATCACTGCGCATCACTGCTCAAAACTGCGGATCACTAACCCAAAACTGCGCATCACTGCCAAAACTGCGCATCACTGCTCAAAACTGTGCATCACTGCTCAAAACTGTGCATCACTGCTCAACACTGGGCATCACTGCTCAACACTGGGCATCACTGCTCAAAACTGCGCAACCCTAACCCTAACTGCATCACTGCTCAAAACTGCACATGACTGCTCAAAACTGCGCAATAAAAAAAAAAATGTACTAAAAAATTTGACAAAAAATATATATATATATAAAATATATATATAACGGAAAAAATATATATATTTAAAAAATTTGACAAAATTTGACAAAAAAATATATAAATTATATGTATAAAGAAAAAAAAATATATATTTTAAAAAATTACTAAAAACTTTGACAAAAAAACCCCATAAAATATATGTATAAAGGAAAAAATATATATAAAAATTACTAAACAATTTGACAAAAAAAGTATATAAAATATATATATAAAGATAAAATAGATATATATAAAAACAAATGTACTAAAAATTTGACCAAAAAAAATATATTTATATAAAATATATATATAAAGGAAAAAAATATATATAACAAAAATGTGACAAAAAAATGTGACAAAAAAATAAATATATATAAAATATATATATAAAGGAAAAAATATATATATTAAAAACAATTACTAAAAATGTGTCCAAAAAATAATATATATAAAAATATATATATAAAGGAAAAAAATATATATATACAAGAAATTTGACAAAAAATAAAATAAAATAAAAAATATATATATATAAAGGAAAATATATATATATTTTAAAAAATTTACTAAAAATTTGCCCAAAAATAATATATGTAAAAATATATATATAAAGGAAAAAAACATATATATACAAAAATTTGACAAAAATAAATAAAATATATATATATATATAAAGGAAAAATATATATATATTTTAAAAAATTAACTAAAACAGTTGCCCAAAAAATAATATATGTAAAAATATATATATAAAGGAAAAAAACATATATATACAAAAAATTTGACAAAAATAAATAAAAATATATATATATATAAAGGAAAAATATATATATATTTTAAAAAAATTAACTAAAACAGTTGCCCAAAAAATAATATATGTAAAAATATATATATAAAGGAAAAAAACATATATATACAAAACATTTGACAAAAAGATATTAATATAAAGAAAAAAAAAAAGATATAAAAATGTTTTACAAAAAAGGTGACAAAAAAAGATATATATAAAATATATATAAAGGGAAAAAAGATATATAAAAAAAAAAAAAAAAAAAAAGATATATATAAAATATATATAGAGGAAAAAGAAAATATATAAAAAAATTGACAAAAATAATAATATATATAAAATATATATATATAAAGGAAATAAATATAGATATAAAAAAATTGACAAAAATAATTGTCAAAAAATAAATATATATATAAAATATATATATAAGGAAAAATATATATATATAAAAAAATTACTAAAAAATTTGACAAAAAAATAAAAATGTATATTTAAGATATATATAAAAATAAAAATAAAAAGTACTAAAAAATTGCTCAAAACTGCGCATCACTGCTCAAAACTGCGCATCACTGCGCATCACTGCTCAAAACTGCGCATCACTGCTCAAAACTGCGCATCACTGCTCAAAACTGCACATCACTGTTCAAAACTGCACAACACTGTGCATCCCTGTGCATCACTGCTCAAAACTGCGCATCACTGCTTAAAACTGTACATCACTGCTCAAAACTGCGCATCACTGCTCAAAACTGCGCATCACTGTTCAAAACTGGACAACACTGCGCATACCTGTGCATCACTGCTCAAAACTGCGCCTCACTGCTCAAAACTGCACAACACTGCGCATCACTGCTCAAAACTGCAAATTACTGCGCATCACTGCTCAAAACTGCACATCACTGCTCAAAACTGCGCATCACTGCTCAAAACTGCGCATCACTGTTCAAAACTGCACAACACTGCGCATCACTGCTCAAAACTGCGCATCACTGCGTCATCACTGCTCAAGACTGCGCATCACTGCTCAAATCTGTGCATCACTGCTCAAAACTGCGCAACCCTAACCCTAACCCTAACAAAACTGCGCATCACTGCCCAAAACTGCGCATCACTGCTCAAAACTGCGCATCACTCAAAACTCGCAACTGCGCATCACTGCTCAAAACTGCACAAATCACTGCGCATCACTGCTCAAAACTGCGCAAAATCACTGCTCAAAACTGCGCATCACTGCTCAAAACTGCACAACACTGCGCATCTGCTCAAAACTGCAAATCACTGCGCATCACTGCTCAAAACTGCGCATCACTGCTTAAAACTGTGCATCACTGCTCAAAACTGCGCATCACTGCTCAAAACTGCGCATCACTGTTCAAAACTGGACAACACTGCGCATCCCTGTGCATCACTGCTCAAAACTGCGCCTCACTGCTCAAAACTGCACAACACTGCGCATCACTGCTCAAAACTGCAAATCACTGTGCATCACTGCTCAAAACTGCGCATCACTGTTCAAAACTGCGCATCACTGCTCAAAACTGCACAACACTGCGCATCACTGCTCAAAACTGCTCATCACGGCGCATCACTGCTCAAGACTGCGCATCACTGCTCAAATCTGCGCATCACTGCTCAAAACTGCGCAACCCTAACCCTAACCCTAACTGCGCATCACTGCCCAAAACTGCGCATCACTGCTCAAAACTGCGCATCACTGCTCAAAACTGCGCATCATTGTTCAAAACTGCACAACACTGCGCATCACTGCTCAAAACTGCAAATCACTGCGCATCACTGCTCAAAACTGCGCATCACTGCTCAAAACTGCGCATCACTGCTCAAAACTGCACAACACTGCGCATCACTGCTCAAAACTGCAAATCACTGCGCATCACTGCTCAAAACTGCGCATCACTGCTCAAAACTGCGCATCACTGTTCAAAACTGCACAACACTGTGCAAAACTGTGCATCACTGCTCAAAACTGCGCATCACTGCTTAAAACTGTGCATCACTGCTCAAAACTGCGCAACCCTAACCCTAACCCTGAAAAATAATGTCACAAAAAAAAATTCAAAAATGGACAAAAAAAAAAAAAATATATAAAATATATATTTAACCCTCTGAGGTCCGTGCTAAGCTTTTCGATGTTTTTTGATTTTGGCATGGTCTGATATTTATCTCAATTTCATCAATTTAACACACATTTACTCCAAAGTGTTTAATATTTTTATTTGAAGGACAATCACAGCTACATTTGTATGCCATCAATAGTTTGGTCAGTATCATATGCAGCTTGTAAATAGATCTACAAACACACAAGTTAAAAATAGTTAATTTTTCTGCTGTCACAAAAGTTGTGAAAGCACACACTAAACTATAGTGACGAATTGTTTTGCCAATGTGCGTTTGTTCATCAAGGTCTTGGTTATGTAAGGGTGTGAAAATGTTTTAGCACATATGAGATCTAAATAGCTAAAAACCTGTTTTTATCAGAACTGGTCACATTTATTTCAGGCTGTGGGAGGGCTATATGCTAATTTACTGAATATTCATGATCCACACCTGAAAGATCATGGTCAAAGGCCATCAGACAAAGACATCTTGCAGAGTAGCCTATACGCATTTCTTGCGACCAACAGAAGCCAGTTTGACAACATCCAAAGTCTGGCATTGGGCACAGGCACATGATCAAAAGTTTAAGATATTCATCTTTAAACGTCTGTAGGAAAACGAAAGCAAAATCCGTGTCTACGAAGACACGGAAAGACATAAACAAGACAAAACAAAATAACCAACGATCAGGAACAAACAAAACGTATCCAAAATCTCGGAATAAACTAAACGCTGGGAATCTAAACCACAATAAGCACACAAACAAGTTCTCGAGAGGCAAGAAACATTAATCACAATAGGTATTATCAAGCTAAGCTAGATAATGTCCAAGCGCGAAACAGAATGCCAGCTGGTTAAATATCCTCCCGTTAATTATTCGCAGCAGTCCGCAATGATTCTGATTTTTTTCGTATAGCGTCACAAGACGCTGAATTCATATATTTTCACGAGTATTTGAAAATATGGTAAATCAAATAAATATCAGCATACACCGTCTGTTGCTGGCAGCTCGCAAACCGTAAACACAGACAAGATCCGATATAATGTCGGGACATTGTTTACGCTGCAATTTCACACACGGAATTCATATATTGAATACGAGTATTTGATAACATGGCAAATCAAATATAGTTACTTACTCTTCGTCAGTTATTGTCTTCGTGCTTTCCATCGATGCTCTCAAACACTGCAGCGCAGAAAATCTTTCCATCTTGAATAAAATTGTATGTCTGTATAAAATCTTGCTTCAAATTGTCGGGACAGTTTGTGTTGTTTACGCCGGCATTTCACACATGGCCCCACGCCCCTCCCCACACCTCCCGAAACTCGCACCTAGTTACCATGTCAATAGAAGGGGGTTACTAAAAGGTAAAAACAGAGTAAAAACAAGGTTTACTTTTGGTCTAATTAACCTAATTTAAAAATCCCATTTGATTTGCCAGTGCTCAAATCGGAAAGTCGCGATTCTAAGGTTTCTGTCAATGTTTTTGTCGCGTGTGTATGATAAAATATCGCGAAATTAGAAATAGTAATATACTTTTATTGCTGCTGGGAGCGGCGCTCCCGTCGACCTCAGGGGGTTAAAGGAAAAAAATTGATATTAAAAACAATTTACAAAAATTTTGACAAAATAAATATATATATATAATATATATATATAACGGAAAAATCTATAAATATTTAAAAAATGTACAAAAAATTTGATTCAAAAAAATATATATAAAATATATATATAAAGGAAAAAAATATATATAAAAAATGTACTAAAAATATTTTTAAAATATATATATAAAGGAAAAAATATATATATTAAAAAATGTACTAAAAATTTGACAAAAAATAAATATATAAAATATATATATATAAAGGAAAAATATATATATTAAAAAATTGTCAAAAAAAAAATTGTCAAAATAAATATATATATAAAATATATATATAAGGGAAAAAAATTATATATTAAATATATATATAAAGATAAAAAAATATATATATACAAAAATTAACAAAAAAATGTGAAAAAAAAACAAACATATAAGATATATATAAAGGAAAAAAATATATTTAAAAAAATGTACTAACAAATTGCTCAAAACTGCGTGATCACTGCTCAAAACTGCGCATCACTGCTCTCAAAACTGCGCATCACTGCGCATCACTGCTCAAAACTGTGCATCACTGCTCAAAACTGCGCAACCCTAACCCTAACTGCACATCACAGCCCAAAGCGCATCACTGCTCAAAACTGCGCAACCTAACAATAACTGCGCATCACTGTCAAAACTGCGCATCACTGCTCAAAACTGCGCAACCCTAACTAACTGCACATCACTGCTCAAAAACTGCACAACACTGCGCATCACTGCTCAAAACTGCAAATCACTGCGCATCACTGCTCAAAACTGCACATCACTGCTCAAAACTGCGCATCACTGCTCAAAACTGCGCATCACTGCTCAAAACTGCACAACACTGCGCATCACTGCTCAAAACTGCGCATCACTGCGTATCACTGCTCAAGACTGCGCATCACTGCTAAAAACTGCGCAACCTTAATCCTGAAAAAATCATGTCACCAAAAAATTTAAAAGGAAAAAATATATATAAAAAAATGTACTAAAAATTTGACAAAAAAAAAAAAATATATATAAAATATATATATAAAGGAAAAAAATATATATATAAAAAAATTTGAAAAAAAAAAAAATATATAAAATATATATATAAAGGAAAAAAAAAAAATATATATAAAAATGTACAATAACATTTGACAAAAAAATATATAAAATATATATTTAAAGGAAAAGAAAATATATATTTTAAAAAAATTTAATAAAAAATTTGACAAAAAAAAAATATATATATAAAAAATATATATAAAGGAAAATATATATATATTAAAAAAATTTGACAAAAAAAAAATATATATATATATAAGGAAAATATATATATGTAAAAAAAAAAATGTACTAAAAAAATTTGACAAAACAAAAAATATATATAAAATATATATATAAAGGAAAAATATATATATAAAAAAAAATGAATAACATTTTAGGCTGTTTGAAAAGTATTCTTCCATAGATCTTGTGTGCATATTGCAATTTGTTACGTTGCAACACGCGGAATATGTAGTTACAAGATGCGGAATTCATATATTGAATATATATACGAGTATTTGATAACATGGCAAATCAAATATAGTTACTTACTCTTCATCAGTTATTGTCTTCGCTCGCTTTCCATCAATACTCTCAAACACTGCAGCGCAGAAAATCTTTCCATCTTGAATAAAATTGTATGTCTGTATAAAATCTTGCTTCAAATTGTCGGGACAGTTTATGTGTTTACGCCGGCGTTTTCACGTTTGTCGCGTGTGTATGATAAAATATCGCGAAGTTAGGAATAGTAATATCCTTGTATTGCTGCTGGGAGCGGCGCCGCTCCCGTCGACCTCAGGGGGTTAAATATATATATAAAGATAAAAAAATATATATATACAAAAAATTAACAAAAAAATGTGAAAAAAAAACAAACATATAAGATATATATAAAGGAAAAAAATATATTTAAAAAAATGTACTAACAAATTGCTCAAAACTGCGCATCACTGCTCAAAACTGCGCATCACTGCTCAAAACTGCGCATCACTGCGCATCACTGCTCAAAACTGTGCATCACTGCTCAAAACTGCGCAACCCTAACCCTAACTGCACATCACAGCCCAAAGCTGCGCATCACTGCTCAAAACTGCGCAACCCTAACAATAACTGCGCATCACTGTCCAAAACTGCGCATCACTGCTCAAAACTGCGCAACCCTAACCCTAACTGCACATCACTGCTCAAAACTGCACAACACTGCGCATCACTGCTCAAAACTGCAAATCACTGCGCATCACTGCTCAAAACTGCACATCACTGCTCAAAACTGCGCATCACTGCTCAAAACTGCGCATCACTCTTCAAAACTGCACAACACTGCGCATCACTGCTCAAAACTGCGCATCACTGCGTATCACTGCTCAAGACTGCGCATCACTGCTAAAAACTGCGCAACCTTAATCCTGAAAAAAATCATGTCACCAAAAAAATTTAAAAAAAAAGGAAAAAATATATATAAAAAAAAATGTACTAAAAAATTTGACAAAAAAATATATATAAAATATATATATAAAGGAAAAAAAATATATATAAAAAAATTTGACAAAAAAAAATATATAAAATATATATATAAAGGAAAAAAAATATATATAAAATGTACAATAACATTTGACAAAAAAAATATATAAAATATATATTTAAAGGAAAAGAAAATATATATTTTTAAAAAAATTTAATAAAAAATTTGACAAAAAAATATATATATATAAAAATATATATAAAGGAAAAATATATATATTAAAAAAAAATTTGACAAAAAAATATATATATATATAAGGGAAAATATATATATGTAAAAAAAAATGTACTAAAAATTTGACAAAAAAAAAAAAATATATAAAATATATATATAAAGGAAAAATATATATATTAAAAAAATGTGACAAAAAAAAAAAAAATATATAAAATATATATAAAGGAAAAAAATGTGTAAAAAAAAATAACAAAAAATTTGACAAAAAAAAAAAAATATATAAAATATATATATAAAGGAAAAATATATATATAAAAAAGACAAAAAAAAAATATATAAAATATATATATAAAGGGAAAAAATATATATAAAAAAATATTTACAAAAAAATGTGACAAAAATAAAAATATATAAAATATATATATAAAGGAAAAAAATATATAAAAAAATGGACAAAAAAAAAAAAAATATATATAAAATATATATATAAAGGAAAAAATATATATATAAAAAATGTGACAAAAAAAAAAACCATATAAAATATATATACAAAGGAAAAAAATATATAAAAAAAAGTAAAAAAAAAAAAAATATATATATATATATATATATAAAGGAAAATATATATATATAAAAAAATTAACAAAAAAATATGACAAAAATAAAAAAATATATAAAATATATATATAAAGGATAAATATATATATATTTTAAAAATGTACTACAAAAATTTGACAAAAAAATATATAAAATATATATATATAAAGGAAAAAATATATATATATAAAACAAAATTGACCAAAAAATAAAAAAAAAAAAAAAATATATAACAAATATATATAAAGGAAAAAAATATATATAAAAACATTTACAAAGAAATTTGACAAAAAAAAATAATATATAAAATATATATATAAAGGAAAAAAATAAATATATATATATTTAAAAAAATGTACTAAATTTTTTTTTTCAAACTGCGCATCAGTGCTCAAAACTGCACATCACTGCTCAAAACTGCGCATCACTGTTCAAAACTGCACAACACTGCGCATCACTGCTCAAAAAACGGCGCATCACTGCTCAAAACTGCGCATCACTGCTCAAAACTGCGCATCACTGCTCAAAACTGCGATTCAATGCTCAAAACTACGCATCACTGTTCAAAACTGCACAACACTGCGCATCACTGCGCATCACTGCTCAAACTGCGCAACCCTAACCCTAACCCTGAAAAAAAATAATGTCACCAAAAAATAATATATAATATAAAAAATATTTTAAAAAATATATATTCGGTCCCTGTATGACCGTGCCAGAGCTTGGTCCGCATGGCTGGCAGTAAGTCGGACTTGTTCCCGGTGAGGGTTGGACTCCGCCAGGGCTGCCCTTTGTCACCGGTTCTGTTCATAACCTTTATGGACAGAATATCTAGGCGCAGCCGGGCGTTGAGGGGGTCGGTTCGGTGGCCTGAGGATTGGGTCACTGCTCTTTGCAGATGATGTGGTCCTGTTGGCTTCATCGGGCCGTGACCTCCAGCTCTCGCTGGAGCGGTTCGCAGCCGAGTGTGAAGCGGCTGGTATGAGAATCAGCACCTCCAAATCCGAGACCATGGTTCTCAGCCGGAAAAGGGTGGAGTGCACTCTCCAGGTCGGGAGGAGATCCTGCCCCAAGTGGAGGAGTTTAAATACCTCGGGGTCTTGTTCACGAGTGATGGAAGGATGGAGCGGGAGATCGACAGGCGGATTGGTGCGGCGTCGGCAGTGATGCAGACGCTGCATCGGTCTGTCGTGGTAAAGAGGGAGCTGAGCCTAAAGGCAAAGCTCTCGATTTACCGGTCGATCTATGTTCCTACCCTCACCTATGGTCACGAGTTGTGGGTAGTGACCGAAAGAACGAGATCGCGAATACAAGCGGCTGAAATGAGTTTCCTCCGCAGGGTGTCTGGGCTCTCCCTTAGAGATAGGGTGAGGAGCTCGGTCATCCGGGGAGGGGCTCAAGTAGAACCGCTGCTCCTCCGCGTCGAGAGGAGCCAGATGAGGTGGCTGGGGCATCTGGTTAGGATGCCTCCTGGACGCCTCCCGGGTGAGGTGTTCGGGCACGTCCCACCGGGGGAGGCCCGGGAAGACCCAGGACACGCTGGAGAGACTATGTCTCTCGGCTGGCCTGGGAACGCCTCAGGATTCCCGGAAGAGCTGGACGAAGTGGCCGGGGAGAGGAAGTCTGGGTCTCCTGCTTAGGACGCTGCCCCGCGACCCAACATGGACAAGCGGTAGAAGATGGATGGATGGATGGATATATATAAAGGAAAAAAATAATATATATATAAAAATAATTAACTAAAAAATTTGACCAAAAAAAATATGTATAAAATATATATATAAAGGAAAAATCAATATATTTAAAAAAATGTACAAAAACATTTGACAAAAATAAATAAATATATAAAATATATATATAAAGGAAAAAAAAATATATTAAAAAAATTTGACAAAAAAAAAATATAATATATATTTAAAGGAAAAAAAATATATATATGTAAAAAAATGTACAAAAAAATATATATAAAATATATTTATAAAGGAAAAAAATATATATAAAATATATATATAAAGGAAAAAATATATATATATTAAAGAAAAATGACAAAAAAATAAATATACATAAAATATATATATAAAGGAAAAAAGATATATATATAAAAAAAATGTACAAAAAAATTTGACAAAAAAAAATGTATAAAAAATATATATATAAAGGAAAAATATATATATAAAAAAATGTTGACAAAAAAAAATATATAAAATATATATAAAGGACAAAAAATATATATAAAATATATATAAAGGAAAAATATATAAATGTAAAAAAATTACTAAAAATTTGACAAAACAAAAATATATATATAAAATATATATATAAAGGAAAAAAATATATATATAAAAAAATAGACAAAAAAAAATATATGTATAAATATATATATAAAGGAAAAAAAGATATATATTTTAAAAAGTACAAAAAGATTTGATTAAAAAAAAATATATAAAATATATATATAAAAAAAAAAATATAAAAAAAATTTGAAAAAAAAAAAATATATAAAATATATATATAAAGGAAAAAAAATATATATATAAAAAAATAACAAAAAATGTGACAAAAAAAAAAAATATAAAATATATATATAAAGGAAAAAATATATATATAAAAAAATTAACAAAAAATTTGATAAAAAATATATATATATAAAATATATATATAAAGGAAAAAAAATATATATATTATAAAAAAATTTGACAAAAAAAAAAAAAATATATATATATATATAAAGGAAAAAAATATATATACAAAAAAAATGACAAAAAAAAAATATATAAAATATAAATATATAAAAAATATATATAAAGGAAAAAAATATATTAAAAAAATAAACAAAAAAAAATATATAAAATATATATATAAAGGAATATAATATATATATAAATAAAAAAATAAAAAAATTTAAAAAAATATATATATAAATATATAAATATATATATATATATTAAAAAAAATATGACAAAAAAATAAAAAAATATATAAAATATAAATATAGGATAAAATAAATATATTTTAAAAAAAAAAAATTTGACAAAAAATATAAAAAATATATATAAAGGAAAAATAAATATATAAAAACAAAATTGACCAAAAAAATTGTCAAAAAAATAATATAACAAAATATATATAAAGGAAAAAAATATATATAAAAAACATTTACAAAAAAATTTGACAAAAAAAAATAATATATAAAATATATATATAAAGGAAAAAAATAAATATATATATATTTAAAAAATGTACTAAATTTTTTTCAAAACTGCGCATCAGTGCTCAAAACTGCACATCACTGCTCAAAACTGCGCATCACTGTTCAAAACTGCACAACACTGCGCATCACTGCTCAAAACAGCGCATCACTGCTCAAAACTGCGCATCACTGCTCAAAACTGCGCATCACTGCTCAAAACTGCGATTCAATGCTCAAAACTACGCATCACTGTTCAAAACTGCACAACACTGCGCATCACTGCGCATCACTGCTCAAAACTGCGCAACCCTAACCCTAACCCTGAAAAAAATAATGTCACCAAAAAATAATATATAATATAAAATAATATTTTAAAAATATATATATTCGGTCCCTGTACGACCGGTGCCAGAGCTTAGTCCGCATTGCTGGCAGTAAGTCGGACTTGTTCCCGGTGAGGGTTGGACTCCGCCAGGGCTGCCCTTTGTCACCGGTTCTGTTCATAACCTTTATGGACAGAATATCTAGCGCAGCCCGGGCGTTGAGGGGGTCGGTTCGGTGGCCTGAGGATTGGGTCACTGCTCTTTGCAGATGATGTGGTCCTGTTGGCTTCATCGGGCCGTGACCTCCAGCTCTCGCTGGAGCGGTTCGCACCCGAGTGTGAAGCGGCTGGTATGAGAATCAGCACCTCAAATCCCGAGACCATGGTTCTCAGCGGAAAAAGGGTGGAGTGCACTCTCCAGGTCGGGAGGAGATCCTGCCCCAAGTGGAGGAGTTTAAATACCTCGGGGTCTTGTTCACGAGTGATGGAAGGACGGAGGCGGGAGATCGACAGGCGGATTGGTGCGGCGTCGGCAGTGATGCAGGCGCTGCATCGGTCTGTCGTGGTAAAGAGGGGAGCTGAGCCTAAAGGCAAAGCTCTCGATTTACGGTCGATCTATGTTCCTACCCTCACCTATGGTCACGAGTTGTGGGTAGTGACCGAAAGAACGAGATCGCGAATACAAGCGGCTGAAATGAGTTTCCTCCGCAGGGTGTCTGGGCTCTCCCTTAGAGATAGGGTGAGGAGCTCGGTCATCCGGGAGGGGCTCAGAGTAGAACCGCTGCTCCTCCGCGTCGAGAGGAGCCAGATGAGGTGGCTGGGGCATCTGGTTAGGATGCCTCCTGGGCGCCTCCCGGGTGAGGTGTTCGGGCACGTCCCACCGGGAGGAGGCCTCGGGGAGACCCAGGACACGCTGGAGAGACTATGTCTCTCGGCTGGCCTGGGAACGCCGGATTCCCGGAAGAGCTGGAGGAAGTGGCCGGGGAGAGGGAAGTCTGGGTCTCCCTGCTTAGGACGCTGCCCCCCGCGACCCAACATGGACAAGCGGTAGAAGATGGATGGATGGATGGATATATATAAAGGAAAAAAATAATATATATATAAAAATAATTAACTAAAAATTTGACCAAAAAAAATATGTATAAAATATATATATAAAGGAAAAATCAATATATTTAAAAAAATGTACAAAAACATTTGACAAAAATAAATAAATATATAAAATATATATATAAAGAAAAAAAAAATATATTAAAAAAATTGACAAAAAAAAAATATAATATATATTTAAAGGAAAAAAATATATATATGTAAAATGTAAAAAAAAATATATATAAAATATATTTATAAAGGAAAAAAATATATATAAAATATATATATAAAGGAAAAAAAATATATATTAAAGAAAAATGACAAAAAAATAAATATACATAAAATATATATATAAAGGAAAAAAAGATATATATATATAAAAAGAAATGTACAAAAAAATTTGACAAAAAAATGTATATAAAATATATATATAAAGGAAAATATATATATAAAAAATGTTGACAAAAAAAAAATATATAAAATATATATAAAGGAAAAAAATATATATAAAATATATATAAAGGAAAAATATATAAATGTAAAAAAATGTACTAAAAATTTGACAAAACAAAAATATATATATAAAATATATATATAAAGGAAAAAAATATATATATTAAAAAAAAATAGACAAAAAAATAATATATGTATAATATATATATAAAGGAAAAAAAGATATATATTTTAAAAAAAGACAAAAAGATTTGACAAAAAATATAATATATAAAATATATATATAAAGAAAAAAAAAATATATATTTTAAAAAAATGACTAAAAAAAATATATAAAATATATATATAAAGGAAAAAAAGATATATATATATAAAAATGTACAAAAAAATGTGACAAAAAAGAAAATATATATATAAAGGAAAAAAGATATATATATAAAAAATTAACAAAAAAATTTGACAACAAAATATATATATATAAAATATATATATAAAGGAAAAAAAATATATATATTAAAAAAATAACTAAAAAATTTGACAAAAAAAAAAATATATATATATAAAGGAAAAAAAGATGTATATAAAAAAATGACAAAAAATTTGACAAAAATAAAATATATAAAATATATATATAAAGGAAAAAATATATTAAAAAAATTACAAAAAAATAAATATATAAAATATATATATAAAGGAAAATAGATATATATATATAAAAAAATGTACATCAAATTTGACAAAATATATATATATATATATATATATATATATATATATAAAGGAAAATATATATATATAAAATATATATATAAAGGAAAAATATATATACAAAAAAATGTTTTACAAAAATGTGACAAAAAAAATATATAAAAATATATATAAAGGTAAAACAAATATATATTTAAAAAATAGACAAAAATAATAATATATAATATATATATAAAGGAAAAAGATATATATAAAAAAATTACAAAACATTTGACAAAAAAATATATAAAATATATATATAAAGGAAAAATATATATATATTTAAAAAAATTGACAAAAAAAAAAAATAGAAAATATATATATAAACGAAAAATATATATATATGGGGCATTCTACCGAATTAGTTCAAAGTGCGGTCCCACAACAAGAAAAACTATTTAACAAAACAATTAAGTATTCAGACATAGATATTTACTAAGAATATGTTATGATCTATTTAAACCCAAGGCATTCAATGAGATAGTGATAAGCTAAATTTAAAAAAAAACATCATTTATAGGGTACTTTCTATAGGGAAGTAGTTGTCCCAAAACCTGACCCCTAAATTGAAATGTATGCAAACAACGCTTAAAACATTTTTTAGATTTTGTTCAATGGTGTAATTTCAAAGATCTTTATGATTAAGTTAAAACAGAAGTTGAAAGATTTAGATTTATTGTGGGTTTAATTTTTAATAAAAAACCATACTAAAAAAATGTTGTCCCCGTTTTCATGTCACTACCGAAACCCCATAGTTTTAGTCCATTGGCTGAGCCTGGTTTTTAGCCACACCCCTGCATTTTGACCAGGCAGTGACTGCCTCCCTGTCCCTCATGGCTGCATGGTAAGTAGCTAAATCCCATACTTTTGAAATAAATGTGTTCCAAAGTCTGAAAATCAGTGTGTAACTTTAAAAATCGTCACCACCGAACACATATTTTCTTCAATTAAGTAAACTTTTGGGGTTTATGCAAAATATTATGTTTTTATGTGTGTACACCTCTTCAAAGACGTGTATGCTAGCCATGTGCTTGCTAGAATTCTTTAGTTATGCTCAAAGTTAGCTAGAATTGTCACTACCGAAACCGTCACTACCGAAACCTATGGTAGAGTTTCGGTAGTGACAAAATGTAATGGTAAGTAGTTAAATCCCATCATTTTGAAATAGATGTGTTCCAAAGTCTGAAAATCAGTGTGTAACTTTAAGAATGGAACACATATTCTCTTCAATAAAGTAAACTTTTGGGGGTTTATGCAAAATATGATGTTTTTCAAAGCTGTTTGCTAGCCATGTGCTTTAGTTATGCTAGCAAAATGGAATGTTCAATCATCTATTTTCAGTATTTCCCTCACCATTGCCTTGGAGGGACCTCCCATCCATCCTGAAAGACCCCAAAAGCAAAAAATTGCGGACTTTTAGATCGCTAACATTTTTAGCATAAGTCAATTGAGTTTAACATAGCGAAAATTAGCATTGCGGCTAGCGGAATCTATTTGTTACAGACCTTTCGAGGATACATTAATTAGCGTTCAGAAGCCTGACAGCAACAGCATAATATCAATGTTATTTGTCAGTGTTTTCTTCTTCTTCTTTTACTGAACCCACTTGGGTAATTATTTTCCATTGATAAGTCATGTTTGTACTTTAAATGGTTATGGATGAACAATTGTTATGTCTTCAAAAATAAAATTATTTTATTGACCACAAAACATTTGTGTTTGTAATATTCCCAACATAAGGCATGTTATGAGTTCAGATTAAGCAATAAGGTTGAGGGAATATGATACAACCTTGCTGTTACGTGCTACGTGTTTTCGTCTCTGTCTTTGTTCTCCCCCAACATGCTGCTGAGAGGAGCTACGCCATTGGCCATTCCCCTTGTCCATCATCATTACCGCAATATCAGAAGGTCCCGCCTCCACCAATCAACACGCTCCCCTCCGTCATATAAACCCCAGCTGCTTCCTGTTTGGAGCATGACTTCGGGTTAAGAGATTTGTTAATGAAACTATTGTTGCAAGTACAGATTTGTGTTCCATGTGGTTTTGTGAATCCTCTGTTTTGTTTACCCGTGTTCCCTGAGACGTAAGGAAAGGTAAGATAGAGGCCTCTGTATATTTGCACGTAGGGATCATTGTTGTTTAGACACATTAGAAAAGCGAGTGGTTGCCACCTTTGTACTTTGGTTTGGTTAGCTAGAGCAGGTAGAGAGGCTTTTGTTTTCTCTTTACTTTATGTTTAAGTAAGACAGCCATCTTCCTCTTTAGTTAGCCTTATTTGGTTTTGTTTGTTTATCTTCGATTTGGCAACACTCTTTTCCCTGGTCTTGTGTCCTGTTATGTGTTTGTGTAATTGTAAATATGTAAATATGTAAATAGGCACGAAATATATTCAATTGCACCGTACCCTCTGCCTCAGTTCCATTTCTCCACCCTACATCTTATCATTAATTCCACTCTTCCCGTATATATAATTATAAACATTGTTACACCCCTCCCCAAATACCCCTAGACCAACTGGGGTCGTAACAAAGTGGGGGCTCGTCCGGGAGCAATATAGACTAGTTGGGTGTGTTTTGTGTGAGCTGTGTGTGTGTGGCATTGTTGGGTTTGTTTTTTCAGTTTTGCTTGGTTTTGGAAAATTTGTAGACATGGCTACTGGTTTTGAGTTGGAGTTGTTCCTGAGGGAACCGTCCATCTGTGTGTTTGAAACGTGCAAAAAAGCAGGAGTTGGTAGAGATAGCAGAACACTTTGGTGTTATAATTCCAACTTCCTTTTAAAAAAGAGATTAAATCCCAGGTGTGGGATATACTAGTGGAAGCAGGAGTGTTTAGGTTGCCTGTGGTCATGCCCCTGTCAGCCCGCTAGAAGTATCTCGTAGCCAGTCTGTCTCCTGGAGAGACAGAGCAGGGCGCTGAGGCTTCCTCCGGGGAGGTGAAGGAGAAGAAGCCTCCGTCTACCCTGCCGCGGTTTGAGGCATTCTCGCCAGGTTCCTCCGGGTCGATGGCTGAAGCAAGGCTTAAGGTGCGTATGGCCCGCCTGCATTTGGAGGCCCAGGAGAGCCCAGGCGCTGGAGGCCCAGGAGAGCCCAGGCGCGGGAGGCGCAGGCTCGAAAGCTTGAGCTTGAGCACAACCTGGCGATGTGCAGGTTGGAGATAGAGGCTGACACGCAGGTAAGACTGTGCCAGTTGGAGCTGCAGAGTGCAGCAACGCAGTTAGCTCCTGCAGTCCACTCAGGTATATATGATGTAAGGAGACAAGTAGCGATTCCCCTTTTCGGGAGATCGAGGTGGATGCTTATTTTAGCACATTTGAACGTCTCGCTACTGCCTTGCACTGGCCACGAGAAATTTGGTCATCTCTGCTACAGGGTAAACTGACTGGAAAAGCCCAAAAGGCTATTGCAACCTTGTCTCTGGAAGACAGCCTGGATTATGAGGTTTAAAGACTGCTGTTCTCCGTGCGTTTGAGCTTGTGCCTGAGGCTTACAGACAAAAGTTCCGAAATTATAAAAACTTCACCTCAGACATTTGTTGAGTTTGCTAAGGAGAAGGCGTACCTCTTTGACAAGTGGTGTATCGCTAGTAAGGCGACGGATCACGATTCGCTACGGGAATTAATATTATTAGAAGAGTTCAAAAGTGTGCTCCTGATCGGGTGGTAGTACATTTAAATGAGCAGAAGGGTAATTCCTTAAACGAAGCTGCTATTTTCGCGCTGTGAGTTTATGCTCACGCATAAAACTGTGTTTGTACCTCGTAGTGAGGAGTCTGCGGCTCTGTCCCACGTCCCCGTTACGCGCTCTGAGCCGCCATCTCCACGCTCCAAAATGGAACGTGAGTGCTTTTATTGTCACAAGGTTGGGCATCTCATTGCTGAGTGTCCAACGCTAAAAAGGAAGACAAATGGCGACCGAAACCTACAGGGTTAGTTAAGACCATCTCACCGACAGTTTTGTCCTTGGATAACCCCAATATTAAAGGTAGTGTTGGGTATGAACCTTTTATATTTGATGGTTTTGTGTCTTTGTCTGTGGAAAAACAATCAAAAATCAGTCCGTGTTTTAAGCGACACCGGAGCTAGCCAGTCTTTTATATTAGCTGACGTGTTGCCATTTTCGGAAGAAACCTCATGTGGCAGTAATATAATAGTGCAAGGCATTGAAATGGGGTTTGTCACCGTGCCGTTACATGAAATTTATGTACAGACCGATTTAGTTTCTGGACATTTTAAAGTGGCTGTACGCCCGCTTTGCCAGTCGGGAATAGCTTTTATCATGGGGAGCGATATTGCCGGGCGGTAAAGTGAGACCTGTACTAGAGGTTTTAAAGCAGCCTGAAGAGCGCCCGTGTCTGATAAGTCGCTGTTGAATCCTGGGGTTTTCCTGCCTGTGCGCTACGAGAGCCCAATCGGCGTAAATGGGGCGATCAGGTGGATTTGTCGGAGTCCATATTGGAGCCCGCGTTCAGTAGCAACGCTAAAACTCCCCGTGTCCTAAAGAGGAAATAGAGGACGTTGGTTTTTCTTTGTTTGAGCTGCCTGTTACCCGCGAACAGCTCATTGTTGCGCAACAGAAAGACCAGTCATTAAGTCCGTGTTTTAACATGAGCATCACCCAGAAGCGGCTAAGTTAAAATCTATGGCTTATTTTCTAGAGGGTAACGTATTAATGAGGAAATGGTGTTCCCCTGTTTGGCTGGGATGGAATGGGGTATAGTTTACCAAGTAGTTGTGCCTACAGAATACCGCCAGCAGGTGCTGTCCTTGGCTCATGAGAACCCCTGGTCTGGCCACCTGGGGGTAACGAAAACCTACAACCGAGTGTTGCAGCATTTCTTTTGGCCCAAGTTGAAGTCCGCTGTTGTCAATTTCTGTAAAACGTGTCACATCTGTCAGATTACCAGTAAACCTAATCAGGTCATTCCTCCCGCCCCTCTCTGTCCGATTCGGTTTTTGGGTGAACCGTTCCACCATGTGATTGCGGATTGTGTGGACCCGTTACCGCGAACCAAATCAGGAAACCAATTTCTGCTGACTATTATGTGTGTTGCTACCCGATTCCCAGAGGCTATTCCTCTTCGTAATATTACAGCTCAGTCTGTGTTAAAAGCACTAACTAAATTATTTTCCACGTTCGGCCTCCCAAAATTTTACAGACCGATCAAGGTACAAACTTTATGTCTAGGAGGTTTAAGCAAGTGATGCGGTCCTGGTCCATTACCCACAAAGTATCTAGTGCGTACCACCCTGAGACACAGGGGGCGTTAGAACGTTGGCATCAGACATTTAAGTCTGTTTTACGTAAGTACTGCCTAGATTCAGGAAATGCTGGGATGAAGGTGTGCCATTTGCTTTATTTGCATTGCGAGAATCCGTGCAGGAGTCACTGGGTTTTAGCCCAGCAGAGCTAGTCTTTGGTCATACTGTGCGAGGTCCTCTTAAGGTTCTAAAAGAGAAATTCATGTCTGCTGATTCGACACCCAAATCTAATGTGCTGGACTACGTCAGTCAGTTTCGTGAGCGTTGGCACCGTGCCTGTTCCTTTGCTAAGGAAGCATTGTCCTCGTCTCAAAGCGCTATGAAGAGTCGCTATGACAAGAAGGCTGTTGCTCGCTCCTTTAAACCAGGAGATCAGGTCCTTGTTTTGCTGCCCATTCCTGGTTCCGCGCTGTCCGCTTGTTTCTCTGGCCCTTATGTTGTGGAAGAGAAATTAAGTGAAAGTAATTACCGCAGACGTCAGTCACGAATATGTCATGTACACATGTTAAAGATGTATCATGTAAGAGAAATCACTCCAGTGTCGGAGGTGATAGAGAGTTTACCTGTTACAGCTGTAGGGTCTGTCACTAAGTATTCCAATCTTGATAAGGCGGGAGATGAGGATGGTTTGGTGCTCAGAAATGCACCGCAGCAGTGTGCTAGGCTGTCTAATTCAGAAGTCGTAGCAGACCTGTCTTCCCACCTGAATCCACTTGCCGGAGAACAGCGCCGTGATATAATACAGTTAATCTCTGTTTATCCGAGTCTTTTTGGGATACTCCTACACAGACATCACTCTTAAGGCATGATATTGAATTAACTAGTTCCGCCCCGATTCGTCAACACCCATATCGTGTAAATGCCGCCAAACGTGAAATGATGAAACAAGAAGTACAGTATCTTCTTGAAATATTTAGTAGCTCTCTCGTACTTTGTGATGTTGTTTTTTTTATTATGAACCAACTTTTTTGTATTTTGTTCAGGAAGTTCGTTCTTGTTTGTGGGAGTGTTACGTGCTACGTGTTTTCATCTCTGTCTTTGTTCTCCCCCAACATGCTGCTGAGAGGAGCTACGCCATTGGCCATTCCCCTTGTCCATCATCATTACCGCAATATCAGAAGGTCCCGCCTCCACCAATCAACACTCCCCTCCGTCATATAAACCCCAGCTGCTTCCTGTTTGGAGCATGACTTCGAGGTTAAGAGATTTGTTAATGAAACTATTGTTGCAAGTACAGATTTGTGTTCCATGTTGTTTTGTGAATCCTCTGTTTTGTTTACCTCGTGTTCCCTGAGACGTAAGGAAAGGTAAGATAGGCCTCTGTATATTTGCACGTAGGGATCATTGTTTGTTAGACACATTAGAAAAAGCGAGTGGTTGCCACCTTTGTACTTTGGTTTGGTTAGTTAGAGCAGGTAGAGGCTTTTGTTTTCTCTTTACTTTATGTTTAAGTAAGACAGCCATCTTCCTCTTTAGTTAGCCTTATTTGGTTTTGTTTGTTTATCTTCGATTTGGCAACACTCTTTTCCCTGGTCTTGTGTCCTGTTATGTGTTTGTGTAATTGTAAATATGTAAATATTAAATTGCACCATACCCTCTGCCTCAGTTCCATTTCTCCACCCTACATCTTATCATTAATTCCACTCTTCCCGTATATATAATTATAAACATTGTTACACCCCTCCCCAAATACCCCTAGACCAACTGGGGTCGTAACACTTGCAAACAAAATACTGTGGTCACTACCGAAACAGTGCAGTCACTACCAAAACACTGGGTGTTTTGTAAAAAATAAAGTATATTGAGTTATAAACTAAAATTTTATGATACTGATTGGTTAAATGTATGTTCAATTTCATCAATCATTAACTCTGAAATCAATATGATCAGTGTTATGCATTTTACAGAGAAAGATTGCATTTCGATTTTGATGAATTTTATAAATTAAACTTTGAAATTTGGTAAAACTTTCATTTTATTGATTTAATTGTGAAAACCTTCAAGAAAAATGTATAAAATACTCTTTAGAGAAGGAAGGAAACACAATCTTAACAGATTCATATAATACTTTTTTACTATAGTGTATTACTATGTTTCGGTAGTGACAATTTTGGGAGAGGAAAAACATTCCAAAAGAGTCTGAAAATACAATATAAAAATTGATGGTACTTTTACTAGATATATGTACTTTAGATATGGTACAATATATATACGGACAACGTTTTGGGAATAAAACATACAAAATTTAAAAATATTATCAACCTGACTTTGAACCAATTCGGTAGAATGGCCCATATATAAAAAAATGTACTAAAAAAATTTGCCAACAAAAATAATATATATAAAATATATATATGAAGTAAAAAAAATATATATATATAAAAAAATTGACAAAACAATTTTACAGAAAAAAATATATATAAATATATATATAAAGGTAAAAATATATATATTAAAAAAATGAACTAAAAATTTGACAAAAAAAAATATATATATAAAATATATATATAAAGGTAAAATATATATATATATTAAAAAAAGGACCAAAAAATGTGACAAAAAATAAATAAATATATATATATATATATAAAGGAAAAAAATATATACAAAATATATATATATAAAAAAAGGACTAAAAATTTGACAAAAAAAAAAAAAATATATATATATAAAGGAAAATATATATATATATTAAAAAATTACTAAAAAAATTTGCCAAAAAAATAAAATATATAAAATATATATATGAAGTAAAAATATATATATATATTTTAAAAAAATTGACAAAAAATTTGACTGAAAAAATATATAAAATATATATATAAAGGAAAAATATATATATAAAAAAATGTAGAAAAAATGTGACAAAAAAATATATATATATATATAAAAGGAAAAAATATATATATTAAAAAATGAACAAAAAATATGACAAAAAAAAATATATATATAAAATATATATATAAAGGAAAAATATATATAAAAAATTTAAAAAAAATTATAAAAAAATATATATATATATATGATGGAAAAATATATATATATTAAAAATAATTACAAAAAAATTGCTCAAAACTGCATCACCACTCAAAACTGCGCACCACTGCTCAAACTGCGCATCACTGCTCAAAAACAGCGCATCACTGCTCAAAACTGCGCAACCCTAACCCTAACTGCGCATCACTGCCCCAAAACTGCGCATCACTGCTCCAAACTGCGCATCACTGCTCAAAACTGCATCACTGCTCAAAACAGCGCATCACTGCTCAAAACTGCGCATGACTGTTCAAAACTGCACAACACTGCGCATCCCTGTGCATCACTGCTCAAAACTGCGCATCAATGGGCATCACTGCTCAAAACTGCGCATCACTGCTCAAAACTGCGCAACCCTAACCTGAAAAAAT